>JAGFBZ010000215.1:0-168903 GCA_018398805.1 Hirundichthys speculiger | reverse complement strand
TTCATCAAATATTTGTCAGTATAGACCTTTTCGGGCCAGCCCCCAGGAAGTACCCCGTCCCCCATTGCTGGGTTGTGCTACAGAGGGACACTTTCACCGGCTCGCAGATTAACCAGTGTTTTTCTCTTTCTACAAATAGATATTTTTATAATGTCGAGTCGGTCGAGTGGGAATACATGTTCCGTCATAAACTGTGCCAACAATGGCGTGAAAATTCAACAATGGAAGAAGAAAGTATGTGAAATACACAAGCCTTTACTGCACGAAGACTGCCTTGTTTGCAGAACAAGAAGTTAGGAAGACGTGGGTGAAAAATATCAACAGAAAGGACTTTGTTCCAAATAAATACAGCCGGGTGAGTTTTCGTTAACATTCAATCTCATACTACTTATTGTCTTGCTGAGAGTCCCGGACGATTCTGGCCGAAAGAACAGCAGTATGAGGCTACTGTAGAGCCCTATGGAATCCGTGATCACGGAATCACGGACGGAATCGCGGAATTGGAGATTAAAAACGGAATTCACTTTAAATGCACAATATAACAGAACTGAACAGCAATTTGCGCAAAAGTTTGTTTTTTTTCTTCCGGACTAAAAGTGACTTTTCTTTTTTTAAGATTTTTTTGGCACTAGTGACTTGTATTGATGGTGGAGAGAGACAGGAAGGGGGGCAGAGAGAACGGGGAAGCCGACAAGCCGGGAGTCGAGCTCGCGATTAGCCGCACGAGGACTGTAGCCTCTGTACATGGGCCGCCTGCCCAAACCACTGCTCTACCGGGGCGGCCCGAAAGGAACTTTTCTTTCAAGAAAATGTTCCAACGGGGGTCACGAAAAGCTGGGACACTGCGCGCTTCTCCGCCTCCTGCCCCCGCTTTCCTCCATTAATTAAAAAAAAAAAAAAAAAAAAAACACGTCGAAGCGGCCACCTGAGAAACCGACGAAGAAGCGAAGGAACTACCGGCTGTCTCCCAGGTACAGGACAGAGCAGTTTCTCCGAGATTATTATGTGTCTGGTGATTCAGTGTTCTGCTAGTTTAGCCAGGACACGATTGAATGGACATGAAAAGATACGTGCGAGGATCACTGGACGAGTGAAAAGCACAAACATAAAAAGGCGAGAATCCCTCACTGATCAAAACACAAAGAGGCTGTAACAGCTGGAACACCTAAAGAAAAAAATCACACTGACACACAACCAGTGTTCAGTGCTTTAGATTTCATAGCATATACATCAGCTGTAGTAAATATAGTTTATTCTGTTATCAGACACATAGTTTGTCATGACGTACCTGAAAAATGTCAGGTACGTCATGACAAACTATGTCTTTAAATGGATTTTACCTATTTTAGTTTTTTTTTTCTTGAATTTTTTTCTTTGTCATAAAATGAATGTTTTATTGGACACAATATGTTTAAAAGTATGATAACAGTAACGTTTACAGTTATATTTGCATAAATTGTCTATATTTCATTATTTTATATACTGTATTGGGGTTAAATTTGCATAAAATGCTTAAAACGAAATTCTCAAAAATTAAAAACCGAAAAACACCGAAAATGAAAAAAATCAAAATGGAATTTGAGAAAAAATAAAACGGATTTCATAGGGCCCTACTACTGTAGCCCTCTGCACTAGCACAAGCCTATAAATGAATGAATGAATGAATGAATGACTAAGAAGAATGATCAAATAAATTAAATATAACATTAACACATAGCCTAATTTACCGCTAGCGTTAATGTTACAGTAGCATAATCTTTATGGCTTGTTGACGTTAGTTATAACCAGCGTTGCAGCGTTCCACAGTTTTTAGTGTTTGGTTATGGGAATAGATCATGCTATTTCCATAACCAATCATTAAAAACAGCGATAAACTACCTTCATCTGTAACTGGAGGCCACTGCCTAACATCATCAATCCAAGACATGTCTGCGTTATCAGTAACAGATGCTCCACGCTGCTGTTTGGGTTAGTTGGTGGAGCACCGCACACTCCAGTTATGGCGGGGCCACTAGGGGGCGCATGTCCACAATTTTTAAGTCGAAAAGGTCTATACTGCTGTATGTAGTCTGGTGGGGTCCAGCCCTCTCTGTCCTAAACATGTTTCCTCTTCTTGGTCAAGCTGGGCTTGATTTGGTGTAAACGAAGAAGCCTTACAGCACATTCCACACCCTTTCTTGGACTTTCTTGATAGCTGGGTCCTGGTGTTGTCTCTTCAGAGACATTGGCTGAGACATCAGCCTCATCCTGCTGTGTCTGAGAGTGAGGTCTGGGGGTGTGTGATCTGGCAATGTCACAATCTGACCAATATCTTTTATATTCATCACTGAAACAATTACTTCCATCATTTGCTGAAAGGGCTGTGGGTCCTCACACCCACTACTGTCTTCCTCACTGCTGCTTGTACAATAATGCGTTATTTTATGAATAACTTTATTGTCTTCATCCCAAAATGATATTTGAAAGATAGCAGTCATCTTATAATCAGATGTGTCCTATTTTTGAGCCAATATGGTAATTTACTAGAAATCTAAATGAATAGAAATCCTTTTATTGTGACTTTACAGGAGTGATATGAGATTAAAAAAGTAACTATGGATACAGCTGAATAAGAAAGGTAAAGGAGGGAAGAGAAAAGGTGAAGACACAACTTAATGGATCATGTTGGTGTCCCCCTGCAGCGTAGACCTATAGCAGCATAACTATGATGAGGCTGTTTCAGACCAGTCTGCTCTATTCTGGTCTTCATCCATTCCTGTAACTGTAGCTGTGACTATTGGCCCTAACACACTATTGTTGAGACTAACTGTAGGCTCTACTAAACAGATTTCTTTTCATGAATGGAAAAGTTGTCCTGAATTACACATGCATTATCCAATCTGCTTGAACATTCATATATTTGATGATTCTTTCACTCTGAACAAGTGTATCTGACAATCTTGGACAGTGCTACTGTCTCATCAAAGGATCATGATCTTGGTCACATTTAGTGTGTTTTGTATCCTATGTGTGCTTTATCAGATCAGCCTTGGATTCCTACAGCTCATACTGATAAAAGTCCTCATTCACCATCCAAATGTTGTGCATGGATGAGTCTAAGATAACAGCAGTAATGTGTTCAGTTTTCCTGGTTCTTGCTAGAACTCTGGCAACAGGGTTCATCATGATCTGAAGCTGTCTAATCAGATAAAAGATCATTATGGTAGTCAAGTTTGCTGGAGATGAAGGCTGGATACGTTTCTGTAAATCTGCTCTGGACATCAGATCTCTGACTCTATATTTTCTTAAGATTATAGACCGTTGTAACAGTTACAGCCTTGTTTTGCCAACTTAGAACTCAGCTCTGAGTGGATTCAGCTTCAGTTCTTTTTGTTTTCATACCTCTGGATTCAAGCTGGGCAGCAACCTTGACATTTTTATAACCAAATTGGATTTTCACTGTATTGTCTTGATTCCCAACTGGCCTGGGAAGGTGGTGGACACGTGGGGGGGGCAATGGCCATGGTGCGAGGGCCCGATAAACGCTGCTTGCAGCTTTAATTATTATTATTATTATTATTATTATTATTATTCTCCGAAATGAATCGCCTTTTTGGGGGCCTTAACATACTCCAAAACTCACGAGATTTTGCACACGCATTCATTGTCTGCAAAATTTACGTATTTTATGGGTGCTGCGCATGGGCACACAAAAGTGGCTGATGTATCATCCTCAGACCTACAAAAAAGTCTCATGGACCCCTGCTCTAACTCCCACAGGAAGTCCGCTATTTTTAATGGAACATGCAGTTATTCCAATGTTTTGGTCATTTCCAGGCCTCGTACTTTAACTAACTCCTCCCAGAGATTTGGTCCGATTGACTCCAACTTATTTTGTTCTAATCTAGACACATGGCCGAAGAAAGTTTGCGAAGCATATAACTTTTTACCAGAGGGCGTGGCTGTAGTGACGCGGCGAAGTTTGATGTCATTTCGAAGACTCGCCATGAAAGAGAAATGAGCTGTAACTCGGCCATAAAGTGTTTAATCTGGTCCAAAACGGATCAGTATGATCGTAGTCCGATCCTTAATACATAGCAATTATCAGATTTAGGAAATGTTGTAGCGCCACCTATTGGCAACAGGAAATGTCAAGTTTTGCATTAGGCATCCCTGCTTCGAGTGTGATGAGTCGACAGACCTCAAACCAGTTCAAATCAGTAGTAAAGACTTTGAAGATGACTGACAGTGAAAACTGTAACTTTTTATCAAAGGGCGTGGCTGTGATAGTACGGCGAAGTTTGATGTCTCGCCACGAATGGAAAAGTTGTTATAACTTGCACATGCATTGTTCAATCTGCACCAAAATATATATGTATGATGATTCTTCCACCCTGAACAAGTGTATATGACAATCTTGGATGAACTCCATAGCGCCACCATCTGGTCATAGGAATATGATTTTCATCTTATTATGTCCATTATTTACCTTCCTCTTCATCGTATCAGCCTGAGAAGCGGTCAGACTGAAGTCAGAAGGGTGCCAGTGCTGTTCATCGTCAAACAGGAAGTGGATGGTTTTGTCGCATGCAAATGAAATAATTTCATAAAAAATCACATGTTGGTTTTAAGAAGCTAAGACTGAAGGATCATGTTCCTTTCACTCAACCAAACATTTCATACACTGCAACATATGGTCAATTCAGAAGTCCACCACTCTATATTTTTCAAAACGTCAAATGTAACCGATGGGCATATTTCTGGCAGTGTAACTTATTTTTTATGGCACCTAATTTTTCAATTAGAGTCACCAAACTTATCCAGCAGTAATTAAGCTGGATATGCCAGCATGGTGGATGATTTATTTGGGAATTTTAGAGGCATGTACTGAATTATTGCGAATATTTTAATGTATACTTCTGCTTGAGCGACTGTGTAAAAAGTAATTTTTTTAATTGAAAATATTAATGAAATTCCAAAAATATTATGAGGACAGTTAGCTTAAGATACAAGAATTGTTCTGTATTTTTTCTAGATTTTTAAGACAATTTTCTGATTTTACATCAATATTTTGGTAAATAAACTCTGGTCTCTGGCTGAGCCTGACAGATAGGTGTGAAATTCCTTACAGCAGTTAAGGACAGCAGTTAACTTCATGAGGGGGGAGGGGGCATTGTTTGGGGGTTTACTTTTAAAGAATGGTCTTTGTCGCCATCTAGTGGCGGCAGAAGGTAACAACCACTAGATGGCGACAAAGACCATTCTTTGTCTTTAAAAGGGAGGACAACTAAGTTAGACTTTTCATAGCTAGATAAAGACTGTTCTTACAAGGTGTACAAATTTCTAAGTATAAAGAGTGTTAAGACCTGTTGCCATATGGGCTCCTATGTCTAATGTGCTGTTAGATATCTGTTAATTCAATAATATTATTATTGTGGTGAGCCAACCTACGTGACGGGGTGAGCAGAGTGACGTCACACAGTAGAGAAAGCTGCGCTTCTGTTTACTGCCGTAATTTAGAGTTGTGAAGTGTAATAACTTCGGTACAAGTGATCTGTGCATGAATGAAAGAGTGAGTATTTATCTGCTACATTACTAGTATTGTACTTTGTGAGGTAACTGTAGATGAGTCCTGTTGTTTAATGTGGAGAACAGGTCGGAGTTTAATTGCCTGCATGCCATTCATGGACAAGCTACTGCTCCTGGCTCATTTTACTTTGCACATCGGGTCAAAATATGTTATGTAGAGCTCAAACTATGTTTACATGTGTTACCTGTTCATAGTGCTGTTAAGAGTGTTTTGTGATTACGCTGGGGTTACGGAGTATTTGATAAAGATCGCCGTTTCTGTCCCGATAATGAAGCTAAGGCTAACTAGCCACTGGAAGTGGCACGCTGATTTCACAATAAAAGCATCCTGCCTGGTTTTTTAGCAGGAGGATTTATACGCTACAGGAAGTGTTATGTCCACATTTGCGGTAGCTTGATATAGTGTTAATAAGCCTTAGGTTGGTCGTATGTTTCTGTTTTTTTCTTGTGTAAATGAGAAAGAGAAATGTGGGATTGTATTCATCTGATTACCTCCTTTGGTTTTATTATTGTTTTAGTTAATATTAGGTGGTACTATTATTATTTATTTATTATTATTTAATATGTTTATCCAAAGCGTTAGAATTATGGCGTTAAAGATTTAATGACCTCTACTCCCAGTAATGCTAATAAATAGATGTTAATCAATCATATGTGATATAAATATAGATTTTCTTTTCTATTTAAAATGCAAGAAATAAGTAACTATAAAATAGGAGTATAAAATATGTAAATAGTTTGTATGTGTGTCATTATAACAATGGTTGTTTTAGACTGAGAAAGACTGAATTAATAGAATAGAATAGAATAGAATCCTTTATTGTCACTGTACATACGTACAATGAGATTAAGAGCAGCATCTCCAGTTACAGTGCAAAAAAATTGTGCAAATTACAAACAGTGCGGATCAGTGTGCAAAGATATGCAATGTAGAGAGAATAGTGCAGATGATCAAGGTAGTACAAAATATATGCAGTGTAAAGCAAAATAGTGCAAATAATCGAGGTAGTACGAATAAAAGAAGGTGGGGGTATGAGGATATAAGGTGCACAGTCAAGTCCTGAGACGGCATAACAGATACTATATACAGATGCTATAAACATATGCTATAAACAGATGCTATAAACAGATTTTTTTTTTTTTTTTTAAGTTTACACTTCTGGTGGAATATTGCACAGACTGGTTCAAGGCAGTTATGGTTTTGGGGAAGAAGCTGTTTTTTAGTCTGTTGGTTTTGGACCTGATGACCCTGGTGACCCTCCTGAGGGCAACAGGTCAAACAGGTCAGAGCCAGGGTGTGAGCTGTCCTTCATGATGTTAGTGGCTCTGCTGAGGCAGCGGGAGGTGTAAATGTCTGACAGGGAGAGGAGAGGGCGGCCGATGATCCTCTGCGCTGCTTTCACAACCCTCTGGGGCCGTTCTCTGTCTGCAGCGGTGCAGCTGCCGTACCAGACTGTAATACAGTACGTCAGCAGGCTCTCGATGGATGAGCGGTAGAAGGTCAGCAGCAGGTTGGAGTCCAGGTTGTATCTCCTGAGGACTCTCAGGAAGTGCAGCCGCTGCTGAGCCTTCTTGGTGATGGCGGTGACGTTCTCAGACCAGGAGATGCTGTCTGAGATGAGGACGCCAAGAAACCGGAAGGTGTGGACCCGTTCCACTCTCTCACCGTTGATGTAGAGGGGGGCTGGGTCGGTGTTGTGTTTCCTGAAGTCGACGATGATCTTCAGGACCACCTCTCTGTAGGCTGCCTCGTCCCCCTTCGAGATGAGTCCGACCACCGTAGTGTCGTTAGCGAACTTCACTAGGAGGTTGTTGTTGTGGGTCAGACTGCAGTCGTTGGTGTACAGGCAGTACAGGAGGGGGCTCAGCACACAGCCCTGAGGAGAGCCGGTGCTCAGCATATGGGTGGAGGACAGGTGGGGGCCAAGTCTCACAGTCTGGGGTTGGTTGGAAAGAAAGTCTTTAATCCAGGCACATGAGGGAGGGGGGAGGCCGATGGTGGTCAGTTTAGTGATGAGGATGTCTGGGATTAAGCCTCTAAAAAGTATGCCAGCATTTGTGGACTTGCAGTTTAAAGTCTTAAAAAAAATAAAGTAGATCCCTGTGACCCTGTATAGGACAAAATGGGTATAGATGATGGGTGGATGGGTGGATGGATGGATGGATGGATAGATGGATAACCATTAAAAAGACATTAAAAAGATGTGATTAATTTACAATTAATTGCGAGTTAACTATAAGATCCACCTGCTCTAGTCTGGTCTTCATCCATTCCTGTAACCATAGCT
This sequence comes from Hirundichthys speculiger, assembly GCA_018398805.1. NCBI lineage: Eukaryota > Metazoa > Chordata > Actinopteri > Beloniformes > Exocoetidae > Hirundichthys > Hirundichthys speculiger. The sequence continues at coordinate 161,047 of JAGFBZ010000215.1, read as the reverse complement.
AAGACTATTGGCCCTAACACACTATTGTTGAGACTAACTGTAGGCTCTACTAAACAGATCTTTTTCCTTGAATGGAAAAGTCATTCTGAATTACACATGCATTATCCAATCTGCTTGAAGATTCATGTATTTGATGATTCTTTCACACTGAACAAGTGTATCTGACAATCTTGGACAGTGCCACTGTCTCGTCAAAGGACCATGATCTTGGTCACATTATTTAGTGTATTTTGTAACAGTGCTTCATCAGATCAGCCTTGGATTCCTACAGCTCATACTGAAAAAAGGCCTCAGTCACAATCCACATTTTGTGCATGGACGAGTCTGAGGTAACAGCAGTAATGTGCTCAGTTTTCCTGGTTCTTGTTAGAACTCTGGCAACAGGGTTCATCATGACCTGAAGCTGTCTAATCAGACAAAAGATCATTATGGTAGTCAAGTCTGCTGAAGATGAAGGCTTGATAAATTTCTGTAAATCTGCCGTGGACATCAAATCTCTGACTCTTTATATTTGTTTAAGATTATACACAGATGTGACAGTTACGGTTTTGATATGTCAGGTTAGAACCCAGCTCTGAGTAGATTCAACTTCAGTTCTTTTTGTTTTCATACCTCTGGATTCGAATTGTGCAGCAGCCTTTCCATTTTTATAGCCAAATTGGATATTTACTGTATTGTCTTTATTCCTGACTGGATTGGGAAGGTAGTGGACACATGGGGGTGGTGGCCATGGGTGCGAGGGCCCGATAAACGCTGCTTGCAGCTTTAATTTAAGGATTGATTTTCTTTATGTGCATTTTAAAACAGGTTAATATTATTAAATGTGTGTGTTTTTGCACGTGACCTTGTGCATAAAATATAATTTAAATAACTTTTCAGGGCTTTGATGAGAGAAAACATTCAATTCTTTTATCTGAAAATAAGATGAAAACTATGGAGCCCTGTTTGGGTCATAATTCAATGAATAAATGAGTCTATTATTATAAAAATACAGGCATTTATTATTATGAAATATTTCCCATTATTATGAAATGCATGTTTATTATTATAAAATATTTCCCATTATTATGATAATGGTTTCATCTTTCAAAAGAATAAGCTTTTACATAATAATGGATTCGTTTTTCACAAGAATGAGCTTTTACATAATAATGGATTCGTTTTTCATAAGAATGAGCTTTTACATAATAATGGCTTTGTTTTTTATAAGAATGATTTGTGTGTCAATCACAGCAGAGAGGGTGGAGCCATTTATGTGATTGGCTGCTCTTTCATTCAGGCATAAGCAACAGAACAGTGAATATGGTCAAGGTTTCCGGTAGCTCAGTCCAAGCTGCCATAGCTACAATTGGACTAGGAGCGCACCTTGATGACGCCACGGCCCGCTGCTAACGGGACCTCACGGCCAAAACTAGTCGATGTCAGAGCGTAGACTGGAGAAGGATCAGCCAATGAGCGTGCAGGTCAACCACTGGTCCCGCCCAGTGTCATTATAATGTAAAAGCTCATTCTTATGAAAAACGAATCCATTATTATGTAAAAACTCATTCTTAAATAAAAAAGCTATTCTAAAATAAACTATTATGCATTAAACTAAGATTAAATAAAAATAAAAAAAATTTTTATGATAATTACATTTTTTTCATAATAATGGGAAACATTTCATAATAATGGATACATATTTCATAATAATAAACGCCTGTATTTCATATTAATAGATTAATTTATTCATTGAATTATGACCCAAATGGGGCTCCATAGAAATCTTCTCCCCACGCATCCTTCTATTCCATTTGTGTTTTTAAACCTTTTGGAAAATCCTGAATTGCAGGATTGCAGTGCCCATTTGTTTAGATAAAAAAATATTTGCTGAGTTGAAAGGTTTGAACTGTTCTCTGGACTTTATATTCAGTGAGTGATACATTGCTTATTTTGATTAGGATCCAGCGGTTGATCAATAAATTATTTCACCATGACTGTGGACTCCTTTTGCTGCGTCTGGTGTAATGCAGCAATAAGCAAACACTGAACAAACACAGACCAGCTTCTTGGCAACACTTAAAAAAAAAAAACCCTTTACCTTGACATACTATGTGGCACAAACTGGAAAATAAATCACAGCTTCTCTTGTCATTTTGTTTTGGTATATATATATATATATATATATATATATATATATATATATATATATATATACATATATATATATATATATAACACTGGTAACACTGATAGAGACACTCTAGCACCTAAAATGCACCAGTTTAACAACTTTGTCACTATATTTAGTGAGTATTCAGACCCCTCTAGTGACTTATTTTTTTGTTTTTTTTCTTTAAAAAAAAAGGGACTGGGGACAAATCTAGCTACTTTCTTATGTTCTTGGAGACTTTGATGTGGAAGAACATATCAGCGGCAGCTACTCATGGGTTAGTGCTCAACTTTACAAAAGATGTTTAATAAAATAGCGATGACTGCACAAATATGTGAATGTATTAGACAGATGAAAAATGCACAAATATACATGAAAAATAAATATGTTGTTTAAGTTCACGTACATGTCTTCACTGATTCAGTCATCAACCAAAATTTATTTGAATTGGAGAAACTTGACTAATTGTGTCAAATATATAGCAAATATGACTTACAGTGGAGATCCATCACCAAGAGAGTTCAGGGAGACCAGAGAGGCCAGCAGCAGCAGAAGAGTCCTCCTCATCCTCCAACCTGATCCTGGTCTGCTGGAAATGTAGCCCAAGGGTCTGCAGTACCCTCCTTTTATCCATTAACCTCCCTCTTTATGTAACACCCCCCCCCCCCCCCCCCCCCCCGGCATCTTATCTGCCCTCAAAGTGTATCTGTACACACATGTAAACAAAACAGACCTGCTCATCATTTCAATTCAATTCAATTCAATTCAATTCAATTCAATTTTATTTGTATAGCATCTGTTACAATGACAATTGTCTCTAAGCGCTTTACAGAGACCCAGAGCATGACCCCCGAGCAGATATCATTAACTAAAATTATAATTATAATTTCCCAGCAGTGCTTGGGAAATAGCGAAACCCAGATAAATGTTATCTCCTGTCCGACAGCAAAAAAATCAATAGCATTTTAGAAGTCTGGTGACTACATTCATCTGAAATTCATCACAAGATTGTGAACAAAGAAAAAAAGACAGTTTATTGTGGTTACAGTGTTTTTTTTAATATTTGTATTCTTATTCTCTTTTGTTGAGTTATTTAAAGTTACTCTTCTGCCTCTTCTGAGTCAATAAACACATGTTTAATGAGACATGTTGAACATGCACATATACGCAAACCACCAGTGTGGCAAAAGCCAAGTTGAGTAATTTCTAAGTACGGTGCTTGTCAGGACTTTTTGAAGTTACGACAAAATGGAATTTTGAACATTTTAAGTCAGATAAATGTGATATCAAGTATTTCTTTCTGTCTTTCACTTCCTTCACTTAATAAATAGTAATAAAATAAATAAAATAAAATAAATACTAATAAAGAGTAAAGAGCATTTCTAAAATCAACATAAAATTTGAACATTACATTTTTTAAACTTACTTTATTTAAACAAAAAAAATATCCAGTGTGTAGTCAGTATTAAAAAGGCATTTTTAATATAGCTACTTTACACAAGTATGGATATTATTTACTTCTTTAGACAGTCAAGATCTCAATAACCAATATTATTTTTCTCATGTTCTTCTTTTTCCCTCAGTTTTTGAGGAAATGTATCAAAATATTAATACTAATATTTTTGTCATTTATAAAGAACATAGTGACCAATATGGTCACAGTTTTTCTTTGCTTTGTTTGTGTGTGTGGGGTCCTCAGCATGATTAATCGCTCAGTGGATACAACGGAGTTGGTGTTGGTGGTTTCCTGTTGGTGGTGAACGCTGAACGGTTTCTGATTCCTTTTACCATTTTATAATTTAAAATTAAACTCGATTTGGTGATAACTCTATACTGTTGTTGTAAACTGTAATCTGAGCATTCGCACATAGTTTCCGTTTTGCACATTTTCCCTGGGATTCTCACTGCTGTTGATCGCTGGTTCTTTAGCTTATTAACTTCTTAGTATGGGTTCTTCTTCTCCCTCCCGCTGCTCAGTGTGTGAAATGTTCAGTTATTCATCTGCCTTCTTTAGCGAGAGTGGTAAATGCATAAAGTGTAGTTTATTCACAGCTTTGGAGGCAAGGCTCAGTGAGCTAGAGACTTGGGTCCGTCAACTAGACCATAGTCCGTCAGAGGCAATAGGTAGTCAGGCTAACAGCGGCCTAGAGTAGCTTTAGTTAGCAGTCCCCCTGCAGCACCTGAGCAGCCGGCCAGTCAGGGCAGCTGGGCGACGGTTCGTAGCCCAAAGCAAAGGCGCGTGGATCACCATCACTTGCTTCACATATCAAACCGTTTTTCCCCACTCAGCGACACACCCGCTGAGAAACCCACCCTGCTGATTGGAGACTCTATAGTTCAGTATGTGAGGCCGGCAGCCACGACCATAGTCAGGTGTATCCCAGGAGCCAGAGCGGGCGACATCGAGGCAAATTTGAAGCTGCTGGCAAAGAGTAACGGTAAGTACAGTAAAGTTATCATACATGTCAGCACTAATGACTCCCGGCTACGCCAGACGGAGGTCACTAAAGTTAATATTGAGTCTAATATTTCAAAGAGCATGTCGGACTCCATAGTTTTCTCTGGTCCTCTTCCTAATTTGACCAGAGATGATATGTCATCGCTCCGTCGCTGGTTGTTGTGGTGGTGTCCAGCAAACGACGTGGCCTTTATTGACAATTGGTCAGATTTTTGGGGAAAGCCTGGTCTGATTAGAAGAGATGGCATTCATCCCACCCGGGATGGTGCAGCTCTTATTTCTAGGAATTTGGCTGATTCTCTTAGACGCTCCCCCTGACAATCCAGGGTGGAGGCCAGGATGCAGAGGTGCAGTCTTATACGCTTCTCTGCTGCTTTTCGAGGACCGCTCCCGACCACTAAAAATAGAGAAATCAACAATGTAGCTGCTAATGTTAACATGGTGCCGATCAAAAACAGAATTGGTGTCAATTCCCCGTCCTCCAAAAGTCTGATTAGCGCGCTGTGATAGTGGCGTTAACCTAAATAATCTGATAAAAATAAAAAGTGTCAGACACGTGGAGCCAAGAGAACTTGTAATTAGATGTGGACTACTGAATGTAAGGTCTCTTGGCTCTAGGGGCCCGATCTTGCGCCAAACCTCCTAAAGCTGCAAGCACAACAGTTCTCCCATATAGAGATTTACAAATTGCAATAAAATCCACCATCTGGATCAGATCCAGATCAGCCTCTGAAATTTGATAGAGGTTTTCATTGTCAATACCTGAGTGAAATTTCATGAGTTGTGGGCAATAATTAACAGAGATGTTGAGAAACAAAATTTCCAGCCCCATTGAACGCATGTTCGGTCCCAAGCCGGGTTGTGAACCCGCAATCTTCCACCTCTGGGGCTCCTGAGCACAACCCACTGCGCCACCTTTAATCCTCTACATAGACACTCAGATCCACCTGTGTTTCCCCTTCCCATCTGACGAGCAGCCCAGGTGTGGCACTGCACACCTGTACCTATTCAGTCATCATTCAACCAGATTCGTCTCCAGATCTTCCCATAGAAATGCCTGATCCAGCCATTCGCAGTGCCACCTCCTTGCCTTCGTCGTCCCCTGGATTGTTGGTTTGACTGCCAACCCTCGAATCCTCCTTTTTTACTTCTGAAAGAATTAAACTCTTAAAATTCCAGAACTCCCTTCCTGTCTCCATTGTGGTTGCTTTAGGGTTCAAGAAACAACTAAACAGCGTAATGTTATTGAAAATTTGAAAGTGATCCAGAATCCAGGATTTCTTCCGGATCACACATAAAATCAGTTCTTCCTTTTCACATTTCTGACAACTCCTGAAAATGTCATCAAAGTCCATCCATAACTTTTTGAGTTATCTTGAAAATATCCCCTGCGCCAAGACGCATAGCCACTGGGAGCTGTGCTTTTTAAAATACTGCAGAACGGATCATTGGATGAGCATTTAGCCAGAAGAACAGGTATGATGACATCTACCTTCTACCACTGAGCGCATCTCAGGTGCTCTGAGCACAAGGAGAGGATCAGAGGGATACAAGCACAGAACAAGAAACTCCACAACAGAGTTCTGTGATCTCCTTATTTCCTCCACAGCAAACATCTGGATGAGATCATGTCACAGCTGTACAAACATCATCTGCCCTTAAGAGAATGATAATATGACTTCCGGTCATGGCGGCGTAGTGGACGGTCGTGCCTGCGGGGTCCTCTGGCATAGTTTAAACATTTAACACGATTAGTACCCTCCAACCGTACTTTACAAAGCGAAATTTCATCCGGACAAGCTTAATGCAACTAAGAAACCATAGAAGGGGAAAGCAAGCAACAAATTCGGCTCCCAAACCTAAAGTCTCAAAGACGACAACTCCAGCTACCAGCACACCAACTTCAGCTAACAGCACACCAATGCTACCTGCTGCCATGGGAGACGAGCCGCCCTCATGGTTCTCCACTGAAATGCAAAAGTTCGCTACAACAATTCAGACTTCTTTTGCGACTCGCCTGGACCAAGTAGATGCCGCACTGGAGAAGCTGACAGAAGCTTCACACTTAACAAAGACGAGAGTAATCGCACTTGAAGCCAAATGCTCTGAATACGAGGCTACTGTTGTGGACCTACGCCAGGGGCTAGCGGAGCTTGAACAGAAACACCAGGAGGACGTAGTGGAGCTAAGAGATAAACTGGATGACTACGAGAACAGACAGCGCCGCAAGAACCTGAGAATTGTGGGTTTCCCTCTGGGAGTGGAAGGGAATGACGCTGTGGCCTTTCTGGAGCAACATCTGCCTGAGATCCTGGGAATTACTGGCCCAATAGAGATAGAAAGAGCCCACCGCACTCTACAGAGGCTCCCGGCTGAGCAGGGCATCCCCAGAGCCTTCGTTCTCAAACTCCTCCGCCTCAAGGATGTGACCCAGATTATGGATGCAACAAAAAGGATCTTTTCTACGGCAATTCCAGGATCATGATCTTCCCCGACCTCTCACCTGCTCTACACAAGAAGAGAATGGCTTTCGCTACCCTGAAAAAGCAACTCCGACAAGCTGGAGTCAGATACGGCATGATATACCCGGCTACGTTCAGGGTCGACACGCGGACGGGGGGGTCCAAGTCGTTTAACTCAGCGGAAGCAGCCTCTTCGTTCCTGAGGAGAGAGTACCCGGACATATTCACCTGACCATTACGAACGGTATTTAAGACGAACCCTGTCTGTCTACATACTATACCATGCCAATGCCAATGCTAACGCTAACTTGGTTGTTGAGATAAATAGCTATCCAGGTATTAGATGGGTTCATTCACTGGTCATTTACTGTTTGAGTTACTGAGCGCAACGGACGCATTTTTAATGTGGATGGACCTACCTATTTTTTTTTACAATCATTCCCTGAACTTACGTTCCCTCCACTCTTTATTTTTTAGTTTCTTTCACTCTTCTACTTTCTGGGTAGCATCCAGGTTTTTGTCAAAGGCTACTTAGCTGCTTGGCATGACAGTCTGTTGCCTTTTTTCGCACTGGTTTACTCGCCCCAATTCAAGAGGGTTTAGGTTAATGTTCACCCATAGTTTTGAAATGGGAGGGACTAGTCTACACCTTCCTACGCCGGAGGGCCTGAAGGTAATGTAACTATGTTCACGATGTTACTGTTACTTGGTAAGTTCATTGTTGGTAAGAAGACCTCATTAGGGAAAGAGGTCACTAAAGCAGGGGTTAGATATTACTGGTCTGTTTCTAAAAGTTTTTTTTCTTTTACTTGTTTCTGTTTAATTTACTTTTCTTTTTGCTTGCAACTGTTGAATAGTAAGAACTCCGATGAATATAGGTATGGCTGGCTATACTTCCATAGCACTACCTCTTAAACAATGACAAACACACCTTTGCAGTACAGGTGCCTAACCCTCAATGTTAACGGCATTAACCACTGCATTAAAAGAAAGCGTATTATTAACTACTTAAAACACCACCAGATAGATATAGCTCTCCTACAAGAAACCCATTTAAATGACACAGAACATGCTAAATTAAAACAAGGGGTCTACAACCAAGTATTCTACTCCTCCTTTACTTCACGCTCTAGAGGCATGGCCATATTAATTAGTCGAAAAATCCCTTTTCAATTGACATCCACCTTTAAAGACAACGGGGGACGGCTTGTCATTATTCAAGGTTCTGTTAACTCACATTCTATCACTCTAGTAAACCTCTACGCACCTAATTACAACGACCCTCAATTTTTTCATAACATCTTTTTTAACTTATCAAGCCCCCCCAATGAGACCTACATTGGGGGAGATTTCAACTTAGTGCTTGATCCTATCCTAGATAGGTCCGCTTCTAATTCGGGTAGCTCCAACCCAAGCAGCAAAAACTTTAAAAACAGAAATGCAAAATTTTGGTCTCTGTGACATATGACGTTTCCAAAACCGACTAACACGGGAATATTCATTCTATTCTCTGGTCCATGACAGCTACTCAAGAATAGACCTTTTTTTTGGTCCCTTTGGCTCGAATACATACAATCCCCCCATGTAAATACCTAGCGAAAACTGTCTCTGACCACTCAGGTCTACTGATCGAAATTCCTTCTTCTGAATCTCCTAGCTCCCCCTGTAGATGGCGGTTTAACTCTTATCTTCTCAATGACCCTCAGTTTAAAGAGTTCATTAACACTCATTTAGATCTTGTCTTTGAGACAAATCATAACTCAGCTTCTCCTAGTTCTGTATGGGAAGCAATGAAAGCCTATATTAGAGGGCAAATTATATCCTATACTAGTGGTAAACGATATAGGTTAAAAGTGGATTCCCTAGAAGAAGAAATGAAACAACTGGAAAGAGAATATCTAATATTAAAAAATAATGAAATTAGACAAAAACCTAGATCAAAGCAATTAGAATATGATACTATAACCACTCAGAAAACAGAAAATGCAATGAGGAGAGCAAAACAAAGATACTACGAGCAGGGGAATAAAGCCGGCAAACTCCTGGCTTGGCAAATCCGCAGAGAAGAAGCCCGTAGAGAGATATTTATATTAAAATCAGGCTCTAATACAATCACCGACCCAAAAGAGATTAACGCTGCCTTTAAAAACTTTTACGAAGCACTTTATTCCTCTCAAGGTAATTCTCCAGAGAAAACAAAATGCTTTCTAGATAAATGTGACTTGAAACAGCTAACGGAGGATGATAAAGAGCAACTAGAGGGAGCTATAACGGAAAAGGAAATATTGGAAGCCATTTCTAAAACTGTATCAGGGAAATCTCCCGGCCTAGACGGCTTCCCTATAGAATTTTTTAAAGCCTTTCTTCCCAAATTGATCAAACCTTTACTCTCAATGTATAACCATGCAGTGGAGTTGGGAAAATTGCCTGAATCACTGGAACTGGCACTTATTTCAGTCCTACCCAAACCCGGAAAGGACCTTAAATTGTGTAGCTCATATAGACCAATTTCTATTCTTGCCACAGACTATAAAATATTTTCCAAAATACTGTCATTACGATTAGAAAAACATATTCCAAAACTTATTCATTTAGACCAAACCGGATTTATTCAGAATCGCTCCTCAATTGATAATGTTAGAAGGCTGTTTAACATCATATATGCCTCTGAAGTAATTGAGCCCCCTGCAATTGCCGTGTCCTTAGACGCAGAAAAGGCTTTTGACTGGGTAGAGTGGCCCTATCTTTTTAATGTAATGAATAGAATGAATATTGGCCCCACTTTTTGTAAACTAGTTAAAATGTTATACCGGCACCCAATGGCTCAAGTTCAAACAAATAATAATATTTCTTCAAAAATTTCCCTTTCACGTTCCACAAGACAAGGCTGCGGTCTCTCGCCCTTACTGTTCGCACTGGCCATAGAGCCCCTAGCGGTGACAATAAGATCGCACCCTTTAATTAAAGGGTTGCAAGTCGGGGGGGTTACTCACAAAATCTCGCTATATGCGGATGATATCCTGCTCTATTTAACGGACCCTGGGTCATCTGTATCAGCGCTACTAGAAACAATAACCGAATATGGGGCTATTTCAGGTTATAAGGTTAACCTAACTAAGAGTGTGGTCATGCCACTGAATACAGCTGGGGATAATATACCCAGACATAACATTCCCTTCCAATGGAACTCCAGAAAATTAACATATTTAGGCCTCCAGGTCCCCAACGTACGCTCAAAGGTCTTCCCCTTAAATTACCTTCCTTTATTGGAAAAAACTGAGAACGAGCTCCTCAGGTGGATGAATCTTCCGTTGTCTTTAATAGGTCGAATCAATTGTGTCAAAATGAACGTCCTGCCAAAATTCCTCTATTTGTTCCAAATGCTCCCAACAAAGGTACCTAAATATTTCTTTAAACAACTACATTCAATTGTATCTAAGCTTATATGGAGGAAAAAAACGCCAAGAATAAAGCTAAAAATTCTCCAGGGAATGCCTCAAGACGGGGGATTGAAACTCCCAAATTTTGAAACATACTATTGGGCGGCATAAACTCGGGCGGTTTGGGTATGGAATGCAAACCTACAGCAGCCCCCCTCCTGGCTACAAATGGAACAGCAATGTCTCAGCTCTATATCTCTTGCGTCAGTTCCATACCTGCCCTCACCCAAACAATTACAAACATTAACTTCGAACCCCTTCATAAAACACACCTATAAAATATAGTTTGAGTTGCGTAAAAAGACCCAAAGTATTCAGCCCATCTATGACCTTACCCCATTTCATGTTAACCCTCTTCTACCTAAGGCTCTTAGAGATGGGATTACTCAAATATGGTTCTCGAAGGGCATCAAGACATTTGGGGATCTTTACAAGGAAGGGGTCCTAGAGTCTTTTGAGGGACTTACGGCTACATACAGCCTTAGTGCTAGACACTTTTTTAAATTTTTACAACTTAAACACTATATCTCGACAGAACAAGGGGGGGAAATTTCACCAATTACTAAACAGCCCTTGGACCTTATGCTGAGTAGCAAGAAAGAAATTAAAGGATTGATCTCACATACTTATCTTGGTATTAATAAGCTTTTAAAAAAAGAAGAACTTATGGGGAAAGGAAAATGGTAAGCCGACCTTGGTCACAAATTTGACGAATATAGATGGGGCGAGCTTTGTAAAAAAGCTCAGAGTTTCTCCTTTAATAGTAAGCATGTACTAACTCAGTTGAATCTGATACATAGAATCTATTACACCCCGGAAAGACTGCATAGCATAAACCGAACAATCTCCCAGCATTGTCCAAGATGTAAGTGTGAAGTGGGTACCCTTACTCACATGTTCTGGTCCTGTCCACAGTTATCTAACTATTGGGAAACGATATTACGTAGTATATCCAAGATTACTGGAATAGATATTCCACCCGAACCAAGGCTAACTCTACTAGGGGATACATCAATATTACCACCAAAGGGTACCAATACTATAAGATTCATAAGGATTGCTTTGGCAACAGTTAATAAATGTATAGCTATTAAATGGAAAGATGAATATCCACCACTGCCCTCTTTATGGCTCAGTGAGCTAACCTCTTGTATCCCAAGTGAGAGAATAATGTATAATTTAAAACAAAAACCTGAAATCTTTGAGGGAATATGGCAAAATCTTATTGACTTTCTGGTGACATCGGATATAGACATTTAGGAGTCATACCTAGACAGCAAATAGTTGCAGTACATTCCTAGCTAGAGGCTTACTTTATGTAACTATTATTGATTTTGATTCTGATTTTATATTTATGTATTTATTAACCCCCTTTTTTTTTTCTTTAACTTGTTTATTTATCTTATTTTATTTTTTCCTGTCTCTGATAAACAGGTAGTGTAATACTTTGTGAAAGATGAGATGGATGTGACATAGATGGTTTGTGTAAACCCTTATGAAGGATGGAAAATGCAGGATAAAATTTGTGTGTACGAATAAGTGTCAAATCTATGTTGAATTCATTTCCACACATACCTGTACATATTCTGGACGGTTCTACGGTGCCTCTAGGTACTTATTATATACAGTATATCCACTCATAGCGATGGTTTATGTTATACAATTACTCTATAGTTTGGTTATCTTATTATTTGCTTATTATTTATTACTTACTATTATTTGGCTATGTCTTTTTGACTTCCGTTTTCAGACTTTGTACCAGTAATGGGGTGGGGTGGGGTGGGGAGGGGAGAGGGGGGGTTGAAGAATGTATTCATTTTCCTTGCTGGATTTTTCATGTTAAAAACAACAAAACCCAATAAAAATATTGTTAAAAAAAAGAGAATAATAATGTATGCAAGTAATACAGTGATGCATAATCGAGAGGTAGAGCCGGTTGTGCAGTCCACATGTGACTGGGTGGACGCGCAATGACGTGATTTGGATGCGCTCTTTTACGCGTCGACATGCCGGTTTCGCTTTCCACAAACTCGGTATCTTGCGGTACCAGTATCTTGCAGATTTAGATAGAGGGTAGTGGGTGGTCAGACCACCCGCTACCCTCTATTCTAAATCTGTGAGATACCAGTACCGCAAGATACCGAATTTGTGGAAAGCGCAAGAGACACGGCCATTGCCGCGCCTACAATGTGAGTAAGGGAGTTGGCATAATGGGTGGCAGCTTTAGGGAGCGGAAGATTGCATTAGTGGTTGGCAGAGGCTCCTAAATCAGCAATTTGCAGGTAGTGGTTAGTGGGTAGCAGGAGGTGTAAAATCGGGCCCCAGGTCTTAAATCTGCTATCGGTTCTATTCGGTATGAAATCTTTGTCATAAGCACACCACCTTATAATTTTGGATGCATCTTTTAACTTGCAAATTTTAACTATTTCCTGCCAGGGTTTTAGAAAACTGCCTGTTATTGAGTCTTCTGGGATCTCCTGTTCTCCTTGTAATTTGTTGTCACTTAGTAGGGCTGTTATTGGGATTCCTTTTCTATTTCCTTCCATACTGCAGTGTTGGTGAACACAGGCAGACCAAAGGTCTCAACTGGGCTGCATAGTAGTATTCTTGTAAGCAGGGAAGGCCCATCCCACCTTTTTCTTTTCTTAATTGCAGGGTTTTAAATTTAATTCTAGCTTTTTCCCTTGCCACAGGTATCTTGCTATCAGTCTGTCCCATTCTACAAATTGTTGAGGTGGTACTTTGACTGGTATGTTGTGACTTGTTCTGGATGCCGAATTGTTCAATATACTATGTCTATGAGGTAATTGATGGAAAGTCGTGAAGAATCAAAGATGAGACAGATTCAGCTGTTTTACGATCCAAACGATGGTTTTATTGCCAGTCACAATAACACCATACAATGAGAAGTAACCCAGGTTAAATCTGAGAGCTCACTGACAGCGTCTCCCTTTTATACAGTTTGGCTTGAGGATGTTCCTCCCTGGAGCCCCTCCTATTATTTTGGCGTTATTACATCATTCTTCCACAATTATGATTCCTTTTTTGGTTTTTACCGGAGGCTGGACACCTCGTCCTGTATTTTTTAAAACATTTATCCATAATTAAACACAGCCCCCCTTGAGGCATTCCATTGCATACATCATTTTTGAAGGGTCATAAACCACCTGAACATGTGTCTGTACCTCAGGCTGCATGTTTGCAGATTCTCTCTTTTTAGTTCCGTGTCCCCATAATCTGAGTTTACATAAGCATAAAATCAGTGACATCTTTGTGAGAGGGAGAGAGAGATTCTCTGCTGCTCTTTATGGTCTGTCGAGAGACCCTTTGCTCTGCGTTATAACAGGCGAGAGATCTATTACTATGTTTCACAGTATGTGAGAAATTGTATGTGTATGTGAGATCATTATATCACCTTATGAAAGATCATGAGATCATTATATAACCTTCTGGTCACTACATCCCCCCCTGTGGTCCTGGAAAGGACCACCCAATCAATGAAAACAACATCCACATATCACATTATATATCATATACACTCAGATTACTGCATAGTATATGTGATTATTGAGGTAAAACGTCACTCCATATTCGTTACAATTTAGAGTTTACAGAGCAAAAAGTACCCATCCCTCAGTGAGGATCACCGTGAGATGCCGTTACAGTTGCAATGGCAACTGCCTAACTACACCTCGGAACCACCCCGGGACTTGCCCAATCTGATGGTCCTATGATCGTCACTGATGGGCTCCTAGCTGAACCTTGCAGACATGGCCAGGGAAACATCCCCCCGACTGTAGTCAACAGGAGGTAAAACCCTCGCCAGGTGGCAAAGTCAGCAGTACAACATTTCAACACTAAGCTATGAGTATCATAAAAGTCACACGTGAACATGCAAGATATTATAAAATCACTCGTGAATGATAATGCTTATACACTCCAAACCAGGTCTATTCTGCTTATGCAGCCAGTTGCCTTTGGTTTGTTCAAGGGAAAACCCCTGGCTCGCTTATGAGGGTCAACCCTCTTAATTTTTTTTTTTTGTTGTTGTTTTTTTCTCTTGTTTGAATTTAGCTCTGCTGTCATCAAGACATAGCTAATCTGTAAGAAAATGTGGTTAGGTACTCACATCACGCTTGCGTTTCCGCCAGTAAACTTTCAGCACTACAAACTGATATTGTTAGACAACAATACACTTATTCCTTGTGCCTATGCACTTAAGGAATACATCACTGGGCAAGGCCCACATATTTTGGTTACTTTTCTACTTGGTATTACTTAAACATTCATTAGTGATTCTTGTGATTTTAGTAACATCGATAATCATTATTCATTAATCATTATTCTTTAGTGTAATTTTATACATTCACCATTTCAGTAGCCTTCTATTTTATATCCCACAAAACATAGCAGTTACTTGAGATGGTTGGCTCATTACACAGGACATTCAGTCTTTTATTGCTCCCTTGGTTGGGGATCGTAGGATCCTGGCTGATGTGGGGGGGGGACAACCCCTTCTCAGTACAGTCTCCAGTCCACAGACAGCTGTAGCTTGTTCTTGCAGCCTATTTTGACAGAATCTGAGAAGATTGGCATTGGACTGTCGTAGCTGTATCAGGGTCTGCTGAGTCTGATCATGGGCAGTCTGCGTTTGATCCATCCTCCCCTGAAGTGTGATGATAGTTTCTTGGGCCTGGTTTAGTCGTTGAGTCAGTCTCTCATTTTACTTTCAATTGTCTCATGGTTAGCTGATATCTGCGATTATAACCAAGGCTCCTGATCCTCCGGATCTGTTTGCGGGCCATGGGGGTCAAACCCGTCATCAGGGATGAATAGACTTCTTTAGTCATGGTACATATTTCATTGCACAGATCTTCCCTGAGTGTATACTGCTCAACAGGATTGACCAGGAATCCTGAGATATGAGCAACATCACTTGGGCTGACTCTGAGGTAGGGTGGTCTGATAGGTGGAGGTCTGGGCATCGGCTGAACTGCTGCTATTAGTCCTCGATCTTCTGGATCCTCCGGGCTTTCTGGGCTGTACCAGGGTGAGGCTGGTGTCCCTTGGACCTCAGGCGGATCTGCTGGTGGTCCTGCCGGATTTCTCCTGGGTGCCAGCTGGAAATGGCTCCACCCTGACCCCCCCTGGCGGCTGGTTGAAGTACCTCCAGTTCTGCTGGGGCTTACCAGGGTGCCTGTTTGGAACAAGTGTGCTCGTAGCTAGATGTAGTTGTGTTCCTAGGTGTGTGTGTGTGTCGTCCCTTCTGCTAGAACTGTGTCCTGTAAAGAAAGCCTCCGCCATTTCCAACAGTCTGTGACGGAGACATGGCAGTTTTAGTGGTTATAACATCTATTTATCTCTATTTATGCATACGTATTTATATATATATATATATTATCTGCTGACACATATTTT
Source organism: Hirundichthys speculiger (assembly GCA_018398805.1). Lineage (NCBI taxonomy): Eukaryota > Metazoa > Chordata > Actinopteri > Beloniformes > Exocoetidae > Hirundichthys > Hirundichthys speculiger. The sequence goes on along the minus strand of JAGFBZ010000215.1, from coordinate 145,117 downwards.
TACATTATTAATTTCAACACGTACCTTGTGGGGAGCAGGCGGCGACCCTTACATCCCTACCTATCCATACATTTCCTGCAATTCTCTGAGCTCTTTTGTTTCCTCTGTTTCTGGATTAAATTGCATTTGTATTACTGGGAATTATCCTGTCATGCTTACGAAGATACGTGATATTAGGACGCGGAGCAAAGGCAAGACACAGCAGACCACTACTAACACCACCATCACAATTCCACCCAGTATTATTCTGGCCATTTTTAAGTATTCCAACCATCTCACTTTTCCCAGCCAGTCCCAGAAGCTTTTAATTTGTGTGTTCCAATTGGAATTTCTTACATGTTCATCTCTCAGTCGCCTCATTTCTTTCTGGACTCCAGTCAAACTATCATTGGAGCCTGTGTGCGTTGGTAGAGCAGCATTCTTCTCCAATTACATCACATGCATGCAATAGTTCCTGTATTAGTGCCACCCCTTTTATAGTAAAATTTATAAATCTCTGCTGGTTATACCAGAGGAGATTGACCCAGCGACTATTTCGGGCTATGTACTGTGCATTTGAGATCGATCCATAAAATGGAACAGCCCCTACTGCCCTCCCAGAGGTTATCCATGCAGATGATATAGCAGAGTCCTTTTCAGGTACACCGAGGGGAATTTGATCTCAGGTGATGTAGACCTCGTCAGAAGCTTTCCAATTGCATTCCCACTGATTGGAGTCTTGAGTACTCCGTTTGTTTCTAATCTGTGTTTGGTTTTATTCTAATTCCTGTGTAATTAGAGATAATTGTCCTGTTAACATTACTGGAGCGCATATACCTGTCCAGTTAGCAGGTAACTTTGGTATCATGGTGGCATTGTTTTCACAAGTCCAAAAAATGTCTCCCAGTGTCTCTGTTCCTTTTCCCAGATCTGGCACCCTATATTGGGCTATATAGGACGAATTAAATTCGTAAATTACATATCCCCCATTTGGTACTATTTGTTTGCATTGAATTTGAGCTTTTGGGCTGGTCTCACATAGTTTGATGATTCCTGTGGCATTTCCCTTGGAGAGTTTTGGGTACCACGTTGTTATGCTGCATCTCACCAGTCCCTCCGCATCCGTCATTACTGTTGATGCTCTCCGAGCAACCTCCTCCAATTCCTTTCCTCGTACTATGCAGAAAGGAAAGATAAGGTCATTAGGCTTGCTCACCACAGGGGGAAGTGCTCCTTTTGCATCATAACTTTCATAAGAAAGCTTATTAGTACAAACCTTCCTATCATTGCTCCATCCTGACCGTCCCTCTGCCATGTGCATTGCACAGTGGGCAAAACACCTGGAAAAGTCTGGACAACCCCCTATCTCACTCCCTGGTAATGTTTGTATCTGGGGCAATTTTTTAGCATTGTAACAGGCAATACAGTCTCGTCTTTCCTGCTTTAGGGTTAGGGTTAGGGTTAGGGTTAGGGGTTAGGGCTAGTCCCATCCTGAACACATAGAACGTATAAGATTGAGGAAACCTTGTAGTGCGACCTATTAGCAACAGGAAATGTCATGTTTTGCATTAGGCATCCATGCTTTAAGTGTGATGAGTCGACATACTGCAAACCATATTAAATCAGTTGGGAAGATATTGAAGATGACTGACAGTTAAAACTGTAACATTTTAATCAAAAAACGTGGCCATGAGAGGACGGCCAAGTTTGAAATCTATGAATGGAAAAGTCTAACTTAGTTGTCCTGCCTTTCAAAGACAAAGAATGGTCTTTGTCGCTATCTAGTGGCGGCAGAAAGTAATTCCCAAATTCATATATATATGAAACGTTTATTTCGTGATTTGTTTGTTAAAATACAATGCCAATACTTAATGTAGTGAGAAATCACTGTCAAATATAAATCACAGGATCACAGGTTCAACTCAATTCAGTTTTATTTGTATAGCGTCTCTTTCAATGCAAGTTGCAGGGCTTAAAGTATACAGGTGTTGTGAAATAACTTCCTACCCATATCTTCCTACCCGAGTTGACTGTGCATGCGTATAGCAGCAACTTCAGAAGGCCATAATATTCTGCTGCCTGACCGTTATTGCGGAAGAGAAAAGGTTAGTTTCTTGTATTTTTAATACTTTGTATGGACAGTATTAAATGCATATACGTTCGAGGGACAAATCAAATGCTCCGAATGCCTAACATTTAATACTTTGTTTGCACAGTATTTATATTGCATAGGTTTGACAGACAAATCAGATGCACGTCTTTATGATGCATAAAGACGCTGTAAGGACACCCTTACAGCACTAGAGAGCTCCTTCAGCGACAGACTCCTTCACCCCAGGTGTGTGAAGGAGAGATATCGCAGGTCCTTCCTCCCTGCTGCTGTAAGGCTGTACAATCAGCACCGCTCTCAGCAACCCCCCTCCTAATGGACAATATGACTCAGTACTATTGTGTTCAATATACATACATTCATCAACATGTGCAATATATACAGTATATACATACTCATTGACGTGCAATAACTACTCAGGTGTAATAATCACTACCAACATATCTTTGTAAATACAGTCAGATTTATTATTTATTATTTATTATATATTCTCTATTGTAGTTATTGTTGTTTTTATTATTGTTTTATCCTATTTTTATTGTTGTCCTTTTTCTCTTTTCTATTGCTATTCTCACTGCTGCTGTAACGATGTAAATTTCCCCATTGTGGGACAAATAAAGGATTATCTTATCTTATCTTATCTTATCTTATCTCATATGCCTGTGTGTGAGTGAATGTGCTTTTCCAGCTGTATTAAACCTGTTCAGGAGGAGAGCAGATATATGTGCTGGTAGGATAATGTTACAATGTGGGGAAAAAATGACAGATGAGCTGGGGTTAAATTGGGCACTGGCTGTCCGGGGCCCAGCCCTGGCACATAAGCTCAGAGCGGATGGCATATGATCACGCACACATCAAAAGCAACAAACCCTTTTCACGATTTTAAGTTCTGAATAATTAATTGTTTTATTAATCAACAAACCCATGACTTTTATGAGATAGATCATAGTTTGAGTCAAAGCTATTTAGAACAGAACTTGTGATCAGAAATTCTGGTTTCCGGAACACTCCGTGGGTTGCCAGTTCCGCTTTTTATAAGGGACTTTGGGGTTTCTTTTTTTTTTGTGAGCTCACTTTAAAAAAAATCAGAAGTCGTGGTTTGCGGGGTTTGGGGCTTGTATTTCAGCGTTGTGACTTGTTTATAATTTTCCCCGTACACCGTCTCCCCTTTTACCTGCATACGATAATCCATCAATGATGCACCAGGCACACAGCGCAGATCTGGCAACGCACGGCAGAGAAAGTCGGAGGGAGCATCTCGTAGCAGCCTTTTTCATAAACTATTTTTGTTGACATTGCTGAACTTCACCTTTACGGACGATCTGTCTCTGACATTGGCCATTATAAAATACGTTTTGTATTCGTTTATTTTTTTTGGTCCTGAGTCGCTTGTTTAGGGCTTGTTTTCAAGGTCCAGGTAGCTTATTTGTCTGGCAACAATTCCCTCCTCAATAGGCTCCGTTCTCCTCAGTGGTAGTTGAGACTGTCTACTATAAATCCGGTTGACACGGCGTAGAGCGAGTAGAGGCAGGCAGACAAGGTACGTGACATTGAAAAGAGGTGCTTGAACAAACTGTCTGTGCATTTGGCGAGTTCAGTTTCCATAATTCCCAGTTATGGACAGAAATTAGCCAGGGGAAGGGGGAGATGCCAGTTAAAGTTAGCTGTTTTGTTTAAGATTGTGGAAGCCTTCAAATTTTCTCACTGAACATTTCTCTTTCACATTTTTCACCTGTAGGCATGTGACAAGATTTAATATGATATTGCTCAACCTACATCTGTAAAGTCACCTAACAACTTATTAAAATGCACCAGAATTCAGCAAATAACATGTATGATAATAAAAAACTTCTGAGGGAGGACCCCCAGACCCCCCACTTATCATTTCCTTCAAACCAATGTACAACAACCTGTACAATCTGTTACATTGGCCAACAAATCTACATTCAAACTGCCATAATGTGTAGGGGGGGCACTACAAGACACACATAGGCCTACAACACACAGATAAGGTGTATATCTCTGTGCAATATGATATGATTATCAAATTAGAGGGTTATTTTCCAAAAAGTATATTGGGGCAGGGCGGCGGGGGCAGGGGCGGGTACGAGGCAGAGCCCCCCACATAACCAATCCCAATTTAACCCCTGCAGATGAGGCTATAATTTTCCGCTACGGTAGGAAAAAATTTTAGGTAGGAAGAAATTTCAGAACACCGGCACCATGCCGGATTTTCGGCGTTTGACTATTCAGGAAATAACACACACAAACACGTTATCTGAGTGGTCTTAAATGCAGCATCCGAGGTGAGCTGTGGCTGTTTGAATGGATGCAACAAGTGGCACTGGAGATGGATAGAGGCTAAGGGTGGAGACGGTTAACTGTTTGGGTGCCAGAAGCTAAGGGTACCTGATTTGTGTGTTGTGCCCCAACAAGCCAGTCTATGCAACTAGCAGCAAAAAAGCTCTTCACCTTCACAAAGGAGACACCAGCCGCAAAGCAGCAGTCCGTGTGCTCCAACATACAAGCTGTTAACCGGGAGTAACAGCCACAGCGGAAGTAGCCAAGTAGCCCTGACTGCAGACCCCAGATCGGGGGAGGGTCTACTCGACGTAGCCAACTAGCCCTGACTGCAGACCCCAGATCGGGGCAGGGGCTACTCGATATAGCCTAGTACCCCTTACTGCAGACCCCAGATCGGGGCAGGGGCTACTCGACGTAGCCAAGTACCCCTGACTGCAGACCCCAGATCGGGGCAGGGGCTACTCGATGTAGCCTAGTACCCCTGACTGCAGACTGCAGATCGGGGCAGGGGCTACTCGACGTAGCCAAGTACCCCTGACTGCAGACCGCAGATCGTGGCAGGGGCTCCTCGATGTAGCGGCCCCGATGACTAATCTTTTTGTGACTTGAAAATATGTTTGTGCTCATTTATTGTGGAACATTATTAATCATTTATGATTGCGCAACCGCTCGTAAAAAATGTAGCGGTTGATTAAAAATGCTTTAAATAAACATTCCCGTTTCCAATCAGCATGGCAGTTATATGAACAAACATGACACAGCACCAGAGTTTAAGAAATGTCTGTGTTTTATGTGAAGCACCTTGAAATGTGCTTTACAAATAAACTTGCCTTGCCTTGTCTGTCTGATCAGGATGTAGGTTTTCTCTGAATGTTGATGAAGCAACTACCCAAAACATGGTAAAAAAAAAAAAAAAAAAAAAACTGAATGTAATGGTTCACTTTTTTTTAGGATGATGCATCCAGCGGAATAACAGAACTGCCTCTGCAAATATGTTAAAGAGGAAAGGAGTAATAACCAATTCGAATGTATTTCCTATAACTTAATTTACCATTGTTTTTGAACAAAAATGATAAAAAGTTGCAGTTTTTTTTTTTGTACAAATTGCCCTTTACTGAATTAAATGGTTGTTAAATGAATCAGATTAATTGGCTTGACTGAGTTTCACATGTTTTCACTTATAACTTAATCAGTGGCATGCACAGATAGACACCAGGTGGTGCTAGAGCATTTGCCGATTGCCCTTTGGGCAGTGCCGCGGGAAGTAGGGGTGGTGGGGGGGCTGCAGCACCCCCTGTTGGTGGGGCTGCAGCACCTCAAAAATATATATTAAAAAAAAAACCCAAACAAACAAACAAACAAAAAAAACATTGAAAACAAGGGAGAAAAAATGTGGTAGGAAAAAAATTAAAATGTTTAAAATTTACTCTAAATTCTCGTGGTCTGGTTTAATGTTTATTTCAGTATTATTCAGTGGCGGGTCGTGTATTTGGTACCTGGGCCAGTGCGGGTTTAACTACTTAATCCACCATGATGTTATAGTGTTTAATATATTTATTATCGTTTTGACAGAAGTGTACAAAAAACAACAATAACATCATATTGATGAGGAGAGAAAAAGAATATATATGTACACAAGTGTACTTATACCTCTGCATGTATATGTTCATAGAAAAAAGAAGAAAACAAAACATCCACCCCATGCAAGAACAGTCCTTGTCCTCCCTATCACTTACAAGAATAAAAAACAATAATAATAAAAGAAAGGAAACAGTCTGTGAAACACAAATATATACCTACAGCCTAGGAACTAATTAGAGAGAAAAACAAAAAGAAAAACAACTGAAAATCACTCTTGTACCTTTGTTGATGGTTGGTTGAAAAAGGTCAGAAAAGGCCCCCACACCTGATGAAATTTCTTTTCAGAACCCCTCAGCACAAATCTAATTTTCTCTAGTTTAAGATGATACAATACATCTTTCACCCAATGTGAAACAGTAGGCGGAGTAACATCCTTCCATTTCAAAAGGATCAGACGGCGCGCCAATAGAGTTGAAAAGGCTATAAGCCTCTGACCCCCTACAGGTAGTCCTAACCCTTCACCAGTGACCCCAAAAAGCATCAAAAGGGGATTCAAAGTTATATTTACACCAAGTACACAAGAAAGTGCTTTGCCAACCCCCTCCCAGTACTGCTGTAGTTTGGGGCATAAGCCAGAACATATGGATTAAAGTGGCTTCTTCCAGTTTACATTTGTCACATATTAGATCAATATGAGCATACATTTTTGCCAGTTTGGATTTATGAATATGAGCTCGGTGTACCACCTTGAACTGAATAAGAGAGTGTCTTGCGCAGATTGAAGATGTATTAATTTTCTTCAAGATTTTCGTCCAGTCTGCTTCACTGATATCAATTTTGAGGTCTTGCTCCCAAGCCTCTTTAATAGCAACCATGGAAAGAGATTTTAAACCAGAAATTAGACATAACATTCTAGAAATAGCTTTTTTTTTTTGTCGGGTTAAATAATATCACCTCGTCAATAGTGTTACAGGAAGGTTTGTCAGGGAACCCAGGGATGGAAGCTAAGACAAAGTGCCTTACTTGTAGGTATCTGAAAAAATGGGAGGGTGGTAAGTTATATTTAACAGACAATTGTTCGAAAGAAGCAAATGAGTTTTTGATATAGAGGTCTTTAAACATTTTCAGCCCCTGTCTTTGCCATACATGGAATGTGGCATCTAGTGTGGAAGGAGAAAAAAATGTGTTTGATGCTATTGGGCTGGTGAGACTCATACTTTGGAGATCAAAATATTTTCTAAATTGTATGTAAATTTTAACAGAATTATGGACAACAGGATTATTAAATGTTATGTTTGAAGGTAGTGGAACTGATGCACCAATTACAGCCTGTAGGGACAGGGGGCTACAGGAAAGCTTCTCCATCTCCACCCATTTTGGTACACTATTACCAGAATAAAAATGCACCCCGAAAGACAAGCCACAAAGATTAGCAGCCCAGTAGTAATATCTAAAATTTGGAAGTGCTAGGCCTCCATCTTGCTTTGACTTCTGCAGATGTTCTTTACGCAAGCGAGGTTTCTTACTGTTCCAGATAAAGGATAGTATCACTGAGTCAAGCTTCTTAAAATAAGCATTGGTAATAAACACGGGAAGGTTCTGAAATAAATATAAATACCTGGGTGTTGTGCAATAAGGCGTATAACGTGCCGGTTTAGTCCAAGAAGGGTTATTACCAACCGTCTTGAGGGGCGGCTGCTAATAACCAAAAAGTTAATAAAATGAAACGGGGCACCACCTGATAAATCAGGAAAAAGGACTAAATGGTACAATCAGTCTCAAAATGGCTGTTGTTCTATGCGTGCCAGCCTGTGACCAGGTGTGGCGCTATAGAGCAACAGAGAAGATGTGAGTCCAAGCACAGACCTCCTCAACCAGCCAATGTTACAAAACTGTGTAAAATAACCACAAACAACTTCTCTCATTAAAATACCAGAATTTATTAACACAAATATTCAAAGGGACAAACACTTGAATTAAGATCCTGATATCTACTAACTAACAGACGACTAAACTAAACATAAGCAAATTAAACAAAGAGATAAACAAAGCTGTTAACTACTATTTTCAAAGGTACTGTAATGTTTTTTAACGTTTCATCAGTCAGATTCAATGGCACTAATTCACTCTTATGTAAATTCAGTTTGTATCCTGAGTTTTTTTCCAAATTTTGCAAGAAGCTCCAGAATGAGGGGAATGGTAGTCTCGGCTTTGGACACAAATAATAGCAGATCATCGGCATACAATGACAATTTATGTTCAATGCCAAATCTTGTAATACCTTGGAGAGTATGGTTATTTCTTATTGATATGGCTAGAGGCTCAATAGCCAGCACAAAAAGAAGGGGGCTGAGAGGGCATTCCTGACGGGTGCCACCGTAAAGCCTGAACAATTTTGAATAGTGGTTATTTGTTAGTACCATTGCAGAAGGGCAGGCATACAGTAGTTTAACCCATGATATAAATATATCACCAAACCCAAACCTACGTAGCGTCTCAAATAAGTATCCCCACTCCACTCTACCAAATGCCTTCTCTGCATCCATGGAGAGAAGACATTCAGTGTCGGTCTGGCAGGAAGTGTACATGATATTAAACAAACGACGGACACAGAAAAAGGAGCGCCTGTCTTTCACAAAACCAGTTTGGTCTGATGACACAATATCGGGTAATACTCCTTCCAAACAGCGGGCCAATGTTTTGGCCAAGATTTTATAATCACAGTTTAAAAGTGAGATTGGCCTGTAAGATGCACACTCTAAGGGGTTCTTATCTTTTTTTGGAAGCAGAGTTATACAGGCCTGCTTTAAAGTATCAGGAAGAGTCCCTCTATTTATAGAATCTATGCACACTTTTGCAAAGACAGGTGCTGACTGTGTAGAAAATGCTGCATAAAACTCACTCAGCAGGCCGTCAGGGCCTGGTGATTTCCGGGGCTGTAATGACTTGATTGCTCCTTCAACCTCCTGCAGCTGTATTGGTGCATCCAAGGCAGTGACTTGATCTAGAGATAAGGTTGGAATTGGCAGATCTCTAAAAAATTTAAATAAAGAAGATGAATCACAAGAACCATTAGAACTATAGAGATCGCGATAGTAATGTTGAAATGCTTCATTTATTCCTAACTGGTCAGTGACAATCTCACCATCCTGCGATTTCACCCCTTTAATTATTTGCTTGGCCCTGGCACCTTTCAGTTGTCTTGCCAGAATCTCCCCTGCCTTGTCCCCGTGCTCATAAATATTACTTCGATTTCTTAGCAGTAAGTTTTCAATAGTATATGAGGTAAGTATATTGTATTCCATATTTAACTTTAAACGTTCTTTATACAGATCTGGAGAGGGAGATTGTGCATTCCTCTTATCTAAATCTGCTATTTGTTCTTCCAACTCTACCTGTTTTAACTTTGAATTCTTTTTTTTGTGGGCCATGAATGATATTACCTGTCCTCTTAGATACGCCTTAAGAGTCTCCCAGACAGTCGCCATGGAAACATCTGGTGTCATATCAATATCTAAAAACAAAGATATTTGCTTGGACATGAAGTTCAGAAAGTTTTCATCTGATAGCAGAAGCGTATTAAATCGCCACATCCGTCTTGGTGGTATAGCGTCGGGTATGTTTAGATTGAGTAATAGAGGAGCATGGTCAGATACTACTATAGGGTAGTATTCACATGACTGAACCTCCGCTATTAATTTGTTATCAATAAAAAATAATCAATTCTGCTATAGGTTTGATAGGCACAGGAAAAGAAAGAGTATTGCCGGTCAGTTGGGTGTAAAAAGCGCCAGATATCTGAGATGCCATAAGTGGAAAGAAATGACTGTATATATGAAACAGCTTTAGATATTGTGTATCCAGGCCTACAAGATGACCTATCCATCCCGGGGTCCAAACAAAGATTAAAATCCCCTCCCATAATCAGCAGGTGTGAATTTAAGCAAGGGAGCTGATTAAAGACACGAGAAAAAAAACTGAGGGTCATCACTGTTCGGGGCATATATGTTGGCTAGGATGACATTATGATTGTAAAGTTTACCGGTTACTAAAACATATGGTCCATTGGGGTCAGCTGTAATTGTGGAAGGCGTGAATGAGATATTTTTATGTATCAATATTGCAACACCCCGAGCCTTACCTTGAAAGGTTGAATGGAAGATCTGGCCTACCTATCCACATTTCAGCCTAGCTTTGTCTGAAAGCTTGAGGTGCGTTTCTTGAATAAATGCTATTCCTGTACTTAAATTTCCCAGGTGTGTAAGGGCTCTCTTCCTCTTAACTGGGTGATTCATTCCTTTAACATTCCATGTGATTATATTAAATGAACTAGCCATTATAATCAAACAAAAAATTCAGATTTTGAAATAAAAATACACGACCAATTTTTATACTATATTAAAGGCCCGAAAGTCCTAGCTGTGTACAGTAAAAAGGAAACAAAGAGAAAGCAGGAAAGTACAACAAGGTGTTCCCTCCCCATATCCCCAGGTGAAATTAGCTGCTAGAACGAACAGCACACCTACCCTAACTAACTGCAATACTTCTCTAGCTAATCTCCCCATCAGGTAAACCCCTCCATCCCACTTAGTTAAATGTCATATAGAACCCCACATAACAAACCATTTTTTGTACCTTCATCGTGAACATAGAACATGTAGGCTATTTTATTACCTTTATGCCTTTGTCAAAACAATGTACTCAGTGAAGATAAACTTAACATGGTTCATGAATAACACACAGCAACACTCACCACTTGAGAATGAAATGTAACACATTAAAGTGCCAGAACTAGCCAGTCAAGAGTTCTTAAAGTCCTCCACAAACTTCTCTGCTTCTGTCACTGAGCTGAATGCAGTGCGGGTGCCATCCACAGCACGAAAAGATGAGTTAATGGGAATATGCTGACATAGCATTTAACCGGTAAAGTTTGTGTTTGCTGAGTGTATGTGAATGTTATTGGGAATTTACAGGTGAAAGGAGTTTACTGTGAAATACGACCATTTATGAGCCGTAATCGGGAATTTACTCGACCCCCCCTTTTTTGCCACGGGTAGAGGAACAGCAGGGGACATTTCTTTTGAAAGGCCCTATTGTTTAAAGAGGGGAGGGGAGGGGAGCCCCCCCACCCCCACTCTCTCTCTGTCTCTCTCTCTCTCTCTCTCTCAGGTGAAATGTTTTTTGCAACAGTAAAACACAAATTTACATTGTCTAAGCAAAGCAAGGATTTTTGATATTGTAAATGTAAAGTAGGACTTAATTAGTTCTTTTTTAATTTTCAAAAATATTTTAATCTGAATCTCAACTAAAGTTAAAGTGGATCCCAGGAACATTCAATAATGACGAATTAGAAACAATTTTATGGCACAAAACCAGTCTTTATTTTCATTTGCACAGGCTGAATCCAATTAATTAAACAAGACAGAGTATGGCATGCAATTCAATTCAATTCAATTAGGTGGGCCTTATTGGCATGAAAGCAAGACAAAATAAGTATAAAAACAATACAAAAAACAAAACAAAATGTATGTACAGTTGAGTAAAAAGGAAAAAAAATGTATGTACAACAGTTGTGTACAAGCAAAGAACAAGAACAAAATATATGTACAAAATGAGTGTCAGATTTTCCAATAGATAGATACTGACTGGAACTTAATTTAGTTTAAATCTCAACAATTGTGCATAGTGGTACAACTAATACAACTAACCCTAAATAAACAAACAACAAAATCGCTTGATAGTATTCAAAATACAAGCTCACAACACATTGCATCATGGGACATTTATTAACTTGTATAGGTTTGTTTTTTTCTCTGTCTCTTACGCAGGCACACGCATGCACACGCACACAAAACAACAAACCTTCACCAATTGGAGAGGTGTCTTCAAATTCCAAATCAAGGTCAGTGGCTTCCAGTTCAATTTGGAAATGGCTGTCTTCATCGCCAAAATCACCCTCTGTTACAAAAAATAAATAAATAAACAAACAACAAAATCACTTGATGGTATTCAAAATACAAGCTCACAACACATTGCATCATGGGACATTTATTAGCTTGTATAGTGTTTTTTTTTTCCTCGACAGCATGCTCTGTGTTATAGCAGATCTGTTATTTGTCACACTCACCTTCAGTTATTGATGATGTATTCACTGAATCATTTTCATTGGCTTTTGGATCAAGGTTGGTTTCTTCATCATCATTACCTTCAGTTATAAAAACACCAACAAATAAGCTTCATTCACACACACAACATAAAAGTAACTGCAATTTGTTGACATTCAAGTTTGCGGCTGTAGTTCAATTTGAATAACTTACCTGTTACTCCAACGTGATGCTAAACACCATTGAGAAGATGGATTCCCTTGTTACACTGGGAATAGTAGATAGAATGTGAAACTGTCTTATTACAGTATACACAGAAATGTCGCTTCCTTGTTCTTCTCCTTCTTCCTTGCTCTTGTTCTTCCATGCTGATATCACTTGTCTGGGAGAGTTGAACTCACCTCATATTATAGCAGGAGGGGCGGGGACACTGCATTGTTTTAAATTTACAGTGGAGTAATGAGTCATACTCCACTGTTTGTCTCACTAGTGCAGACTAGTCAGACCGATGCGTTGAGAACTGATGAAGCCGCTTGTATAGGAGATGAAACATCTTCTAGACAAATCTAAGTCCAGTTGTGTATGATTCAATTGTTGCGAGAATGGAATTTACCTGGATAAATGAGAATATCCACAGACTTTTCAAATTTACAGTTTAGACGATGTGTGATGCAGCCATCGAGAGCCATCAAATGGCCATCAACACTTCTGTGAGTTACCATTCAAACTCCCCCAACCTGTCTATGCCCAATTGGCCCACGTGAATAGCAAATGGAGATACAGCCTTTATCACTGGAATGTGTGGACCATCATGAACAGATCACAAACTTCATTTACTTCAGTTTTTTTTCTACAAATCCATCACTTTTGGAACACAATCAAATTTTTACCAGAAAGCTACATTTGCTGTTCAGGGACACCACACAAAGTCTTTCTGACTGCTTAGTTCGAGCAGGCTGTTTAGTTCATTGTTCAACTAAATGTTGTTTTGACAAAGTATTGGAGGACAGTTTACAACACAGACATTAAGGTAATGTCGCCACAGCCAATGGCAAATAATGTTAAATAATTTGGAAATTATTAGACATAATATACAGTACAGGACCAGGAGTTAACATAAATTACATAGCAAAATCTGGGAATGTCACCATTGCTATTTTCACTAAGACACAAATGTGAAATGCTAAGACTGTGGAATAGACTTAAATAAAATAGACTTAAAATGCCTGATGAAAGATTAACCAAAAAGATATTGAATTGGGTCATCCTAGTTACCCCTGGGCTAATAAAGTGAAATCTTTATTTTTCACAAATAACTTTTCATTTATGTACTTAAATAGAATATGTCGTAATATTCATGAATTGCAGAATTCCATGATGCTTAAGCTTAAAGTCTGTTGACTTATTTTATAAACCAATTTGTCTTATTAACCCTCATTCTACCGACATATTTCACATACATGGATTACCGACTGGGGTCCTTGCGGACCCCAAGAATAAATACTGTAATAAACAACCATCAAAGAAAAATTACAACTTTTTTCTTCTCAGAATATTATAACTGATGTATTAAATGTCATCTGAGGAAAAAAAAAAACCAACAGATTATTATTATTTTAAGAAAGTTATAGTTCATTTGCATATTTTATAAAATGAAAATATTCTTTTCTTTAACTCAAAAATGTCAACAGTGGAATTTTATGATCTCCTTTACAGCTTTAAGATCCTATCTGAGCTAAGCATAAATCCATTGAAATTTTTCAAATCAGTTAAAGAATGAGGCTACAGCGCAGCTTTTCTCTCTCTATTACCGTCTCTATGGTAGTCACGTTAGACTTGATTCTGATATAATTTAGTGTTCAGTATTTTCAAGTAAACATTATTTGTGTTGTATTTATATGGTGAAACCAACCAAGGTCATTTTGAACCCAATATATTTAAAAAACTTAAATAAAGCCACAATCATTTAAATGTCACTACATTTTAATTTTATTTGAATTTTAATACAAAAGTCAAAAATACAAAAGTAAGATACTTTAAATTAGGACCCATGGCAAACATTGACTCAATAAATGGTTCCATCTATTAAAAATACATAGGCGGAATTAGAAATTTTGACTGGGATCCTCTTGGACCCCAGTGCATTGGAATTTTTAAAAAGCACAGATAAAGACAGAAACAGAAAAAAATCATATGACATCATTAGGAACAAATTGATTGACAAAGTCATGAAAAATTGAAATTATAGAATAAAGCACCTCTGAGATATGACAAAAAGTACACCTCTGTCGGCGGTATGAGGGTTAAAAATAGTTAGAGTCCTGACAGACCAATCACAGCGCATGTTGTTGCGGAGGCGTGGCTACGAATTGATTCAGCAATATCATTGGTTTCTGTCTCACAGCCTTGAGAGTCGCGGGTCTTTAAAGCTCTCTTCTGCCTGGTTAGTTTATTGTTTGTTTTGCTACTGCCCAGTAGAACTTTTTTGCTTTTGAGAAAGAGATACTGCTGCGTTGTTGTAAAACACGTCGCATAAACAGTCCTTGGCCTTTTATCCAAATCAACCCGAAGCAGATGTTACTCCGACCAGACCTGCAGCAGAGCGACAAGGACAGTCAACTCCGTCTTCTTCATCTCCACGAGAAAGTCCTGGTTGGGGGTATATCTGCTGTTCTTAATGCTTCGAATGCATTGTCGCGACAACTGCCGAAATTCGAGGAAAAAGTAGACCGCAGACTACAAGACATGGACGATAGATTTCAACAACTGGACGAGAAAGTGGAGAACTTGCGCTCTGATCGTGTGGAGACCTCCAACTCCACCATTGTTGATTCCAACCCGCAAAACGGGTTAAAAGAGCAAAGAACACACGCGTTGCAGTAAGTTAAAGTTTGCTTATGACTATACCTGTGCGCCATTCATTTTACATTTAATTGAGTGTCTACAGAAGGCAATAATGCCTAAATACTTTTAGTATCCAACTAACGTTGTGTATTATTAATCTATACAGGAGGCTGTAAGACGTTTACACAACTCTAAGAACAACGCCATGAAGCTGGATCCACAACAAGGGTAAATATATGTTTTTTGTTTGTAATCACTGTAATTTACCACAGCGAAATAAAAAATAAATTAATAAACGTCATTAGGAGAGAAATTGTTTAAGCCAAACTGATTTAGACCACAAAGGGAGAATGCAGGGAGAGTGGGGGAAGGTAACGAGAAGTGTTTCATTGTTGCATGATATGCAGAGTAGCTTTGGGGTTTGAGTTTGATGTTTTTAATAAACTAACATGGCGCCTCTCTTCTCTCAACAGCATCAATTCTCCACATAACCTTGCAGTTTATGACACACATGTTGGAGCAGGTCGGCATTGCTTTCTCTGACACAGACAGCAACGTGATAACAGGTAAAAAAAAAAAAAAAGGCTCTGTTGGTGGGGTGGGGGCGGGTATTATTAGTGATAAGCTTAAGACTTTTTTACAGGGGCCAGTTAACAAATAACAGACATCCATCCGTGTTCTTTTAGAACTGCTTTGAATAGATATTGAAAGTAATTAAATTCTAATTGGATTTTTTTTGTACTTTAGCTGCTTTCAAGACTTATTTTGAGTCTTTGAAAAGGAGCCACCGCCTAGACCAGCCAGAAAATGCTCACCAGAAAAAGATGTTTAACACTGCGATGAAGATCAGACAACAGAAAACGAGGGTAAGTTACAGCAGTGGAAGCACGTAACCCAAAATAGACCTTACTAGACATTTGCCCGGGATCCAAACTAGTAAGCAGCAGATCTACAAGCTCACAGCATTGTTTTCCCCACAAAATATAGGAAAACAAAATATAAGGTGGCCCATGAAAATGTTTTCATGACCCGCAATGGCTTAGTGAGTTACAGTATATGGAACTGAGATGTTTTTAATCTAGTGTTAATTGAATATTGGTAAAAATTATACACATTTTAATTGCTACTTTATATTTTACAGTTGCTGGCCTCCAGGGGTAGATGTTTGGAGACTGATGCTGAAAGGGCTGTGTGGGCGCGTGCAACCCTTGACCTGATGTCAGAGGAAGAAGATGGCGTCGTAGATGGACGAGCGGTGTGGATAGTTTCACCTCCACCCCAAAGAGATGAGGAGCTTTCTGCTTTGTGCCAGGTGCTTCAGCAGAGGAAAGACCAGCGAGTGCAGCCCCTTACCTACGTGTGCAGCAACAGACACTGGCCACGCAACGAGCGGCGCCACTGGGAGACAATGGCTCGTTTTTAGCTCTTTTAGCTCAGAGTTAAACTGTTGACCCGTTTGGTAGAGGAGCAGGGGGCATCTGCAAGAGAGAGAAGTGCTCACTGACTGGACTAATTTTTGATCCCTTTGTGGGAGATTTGCTTTTAAAAGTGCCTTTTTTGTTTTTTGTTTTTTCATGTGGACACACACTGGACTTCTTGGAATACTGTAGTTTTTTCTTCTATACCATGCAATACTGTGGACATCTTCTCTATGATCATGATCACTGTGGATAATAATAACCGGACTAATAACTGTGCAATAAATACATTTACTTGTACTGAGATAGTTGCTTGTTTGATTTCTGAAATGTGCATGTATATGCAGCCTGGTAAACAGTCCCCTTTAAGTAGCACTGCAGTAATCCTCTCGGGTGCAATTTTCTTTTGCACCAGTAGAGGTTGCTCTGCTAGGGGTGGTGGGGGTGTAGGGGATGGGGGGGGCTTGGGGGGGGATGGGGGGGGGGGGGCTTGGGTTGGGTGTGTGTGTGTGTGTGGTGTGGGGGATGGGGGGGGATTGGGTTGGGGTGTGTGTGTGTGTGTGGTGGTGGTGGTGGGTGGTGGGGGGGGGGGGGCTTGGGTTAGGTGGGGGTTGTGTGTGTGTGTGGTGGGGGGCGGCTTGGGTCATGAAGTTACCCACCCCCTCTGAAAGTCTGGAATGTCAAACCTTTGTGTGACAATTCTGCCAGCATGGCACCCTGCTGGGTCTGAGACCTCCAAACTCAACAGGAGGTCTCGGTACTATACGGCAGTTTACGGACCTGGAAAATGATTAGTTTTTGGGTGGTTTACCTTACATAAATTCCCGTACTAGTGCCTGAAATACCCATAGTATACACAGCGGTAAACCCTGTTTTTTTTTAGCTGTGATCAGTGTTGACAATACGGAGCCACGCAGGAAACAGCAGTGCAGGTTTCAGTCCCAACTTATAAAGTTCTGACATCACCGGAGCATATTTCTTCCTTTGACTGACCACGCCGGGGCTATAACCCTCATAGATCCTGAATGTGTTGTTCTGAAACCTCAAATCGCCCTTCTTCCTTGCCTCCCGAATCACCAGTTCCTTGCTGTTGAATCGATGAAAACAGTTGATAACTGGCCGAGGCTTACCTCCAGGTCCCAGCTTGGGGGCGAGGCTGCGGTGCGCACGGTCCAACTCTGGGGTTGAGGGGAAAGTATCCGGTCCAAAAACGTCCTGTAGCAGTTTCGGGAAAAATTCGCTGGGTCGCGGACCTTCAATCCCCTCAGGAAGACCGATAAGAAGGACGTTGTTTCTCCTACTTCTCGCCTCCATCTCGGTTAGCCTTGACCCTAGTTTAGCATTATCAGCCTGCAGCCTTTCACAGCAAGCCTCCACTTCAGCTAGACGTTGACAGAATGTCTCCGCATTGTCTTCCAGAGAGTTCAGACGTTCATCGTGAGTGTTAACGATCTCCTGGAGTCCGTCCAACTTCCCGTTCACTTCTTCAAAAGATTTTTTAATCTTAGCTAGCATGGACGTCTTGAGTTCGGTTAGCGAGTCAATTGCTAATGCTAATGCTGCTAGTAGCCCCGGCGGCCACCGGCTCAGATTTTTCACTCACTTTGGCAACTTTAGGCGGCATGGTAAGGCAAAAAGAAAACTGCGACTTATCAGGGATAGACGCAGACAGTCGCGAGAGAAGGTATAGGATATTTCGTTACATAGGTGGGTTTATAAAGTTAAAGGCAGCGGGAGCTTGAGGCGATCGCGTCCTACTCCATGTTCGCCGACCCGGAAGTCCCCCCACCATGATGTTATAATCATACAAGCCACCAATAAAAAAACACAATATAACAAGAAGAGGGTGCTGCGTAATTTACGCATCACCGTATTGCTTGCAGACGTTTTTATTCTCTTGAGGGCAGAGGATGTCCGGTCAGCATAATGGTAGATGTGGGAATAGTCACGGTCAGGGTTGGATGGGGGAATTTATTTCCGATATGTCTGAGACTGCTTTGTGGTCGAGGAGGGACAGGAACATTAATTGTTCCTGATCTTTAGATCGGTTCCTTATCTGGCAGATAAGGTTGTTCAGAACATTGTTGTGGAGTTTCTTGAACTGTGCTTGTATCCCTCTGTGCGCTGGCCCTGTCCTTGCGCTCGGAGCACCCGAGATGCGTAATCTCGGGTGCAATCTCTGTGCAATCTCTGTGCAATAGTGTCAAAAAACTCTTTCACCTCTGACAGACATCCAATGATTCGTTCTGCAGTATTTTAAAAACATCAGCTACGGCACGTCACTGACATCCGTCGTCTCGTCTACCGTGACAAATGGTGTTATATACTTTATAGTTGCTACGGCACACACACACTTAAAAAAAACCAAAACATATATATATATTTTTTTTTTTTAGTTTTTTTTTTAAATAAAACATTAAACTCACACACTCACGCACCCGTGTCGTGCCCCACCCCATCTCTTCGTTTGTCAACATGAACGCGCAAACCGGACCCAAATGCACGTGGCAGCAGCATTGGACTGTCTGCAGAGCTGCACAGTGTACTCACCTACCAGCCACCACCAGGTAACACATAAATGATTTGAGTGTATTGTTTGCCCCCTAAGCCTCAGTTGCCAAGCTATAAGCTATAAGGTGCATCTATTTGTCTCTGTTGCGAAGTAGCCTGTCTCATACAGCGCCAAACAGCCGAGCCTTAATTAGCCGACTGCCCACCTACTTAACAAGCTAGACGCTAGCCATAATAATCAACACTTTGGGCTGGTGGTCCCAAAGCATCATCATCTGACTACCTGGGAATGAGAACCGCGTGGAGTCAATCTTTCTTCTAGAGTTAGCCCACATATTGTTGCTTTAACACCTGCAGTGATTTATTTGCTAAATAATAAAAAATAGAAAATAAATAAATGTAATAAAAGTAGCTGTCTACCTTGTTGTAGCCTAATGTCAACGATCAGTCTTCATACTGTCGGTCTCTTCTCATTTACCAATTGCAGCAGCCCAGAAGGGACAGACTTAAGAAGGAGAGAGAAAGGAAGCTACAGCAGGCAGCCCAGGGGAGCAGCTCTCTGCTTACCTGGATAAAGCAGCTCTCTGCTCACCTGGATAAAGCAGCCATCTGAGGATGATGAGGAGACAGAAAGGTCGGCGTCAACATCAGAGTCATGTTCACTGTTTAGGGCCTATTCCACTAATTTTATTGAGATATCTTAAAAGCTGTCCCTGATTTATTGTAATGTTTGTAATGTCTTTTTTTCTTCCAAATATCACACTGCTATAAGGCAGCCAGCAGTTCCACTCTACTAAACAGATCTCTTTCCATGAATGGAAAAGTTGTTCTGAATTACACATGCATTATCCAATCTGCTTGACCATTCATATATTTGATGATTCTTTCACTCTGAACAAGTGTATCTGACAATCTTGGACAGTGCTACTGTCTCATCAAAGGACCATGATCTTGGTCACATTTAGTGTGTTTTGTATCCTATGTATGCTTTTATCAGATCAGCATTGGATTCCTACAACTCATACTGATAAAAGTCCTCATTCACCATCCAAATGTTGTGCATGGATGAGTCTTCGGTAACAGCAGTAATGTGTTCAGTTTTCCTGGTTCTTGTTAGAACTCTGGCAACAGGGTTCATCATGATCTGAAGCTGTCTAATCAGACAAAAGATCATTATGGTAGTCAAGTCTGCTGGAGATGAAGGCTGGACAAGTTTCTGTAAATCTGCTCTGGACATCAGATCTCTGACTCTTTATATTTGCTTAAGATTATAGACAGCTGTGACAGTTACAGCCCTGTTTTGCCATCTTAGAACTCAGCTCTGAGTATATTCAACTTCGGTTCTTTTTGTTTTCATACCTCTGGATTCAAGCTGGGCAGCAACCTTTCCATTTTTATAACCAAATAGGATTTTCACTGTATTGTCTTTATTCCCAACTGGCTTGGGAAGGTGGTGGACACCTGGGGGGGCGGTGACAATGGGTGCGAGGGCCCGATGAACACTGCTTGGGGCTTTAATGATAATTTGTTTCTGTCCATCCATTTTTTTATTTCACTTAGTTCATTGTTTACAGTATTTATAAGTTCATTATAGTCATAGCTGCTATAGAAAATGTTTGTATCATCAGCAAATAATATTAATTTTAGTGATTTGGATACATAAAAAATGTCATTGATATACATGTTGAACAATTTGGGGCCCAACACTGCCCCCTGGGGGACACCACAAGCAATGCCAAGATATTCAGATGTGTGATTACCCATTTTCACATATTGGACCCTTTCTGTAAGATAACTTTTTATCCAATTTCCTGCAACTCCTCTGATGCTGTATTGTTCTAATTTATTTATTAAAATTGAATGATTAATTGTATCAAAGGCCTTTTTGAGGTCAGTGAATATTCCCGCAGCATATCTATTCCTGTCCAGCGCATTTGTGACTCCTTTGATTGCCTCAATAATAGCCATTGATCTTTTATTTCTGAAGCCATATTGACCATCATTTAATAACTAATGTTTTTCTATAAATTTATCTAAACGAGCATCAAACAGTTTTTCCAAGATTTTCAAAAACTGTGGCAGTAAGGAAATTGGTCTGTAATTAGTAAAAAAGATGTCTATTATCATTTTTGTACAGTGGTATAACTTTTGCAATTTTCTTTTTTTTGGAACATATCCAGTTTGGAAGGACAAATTACAGATATGGGTCAAAGTTTTTGAGATATTATTTATAACCTTCTTGACTAATGCCATGTCTATACAGTGATCCCTTAGTTTTCGCGGTTAATGGGGACTGGCGCCCCCCCCCCGCAATAATCAAAATCCGCGAACTGGAGCCAGAGCCCCCCGAGCCTAAATAATGTGTTTAAAATATGTTTAAACACCGCAAAAAAGTAGCGAGACACTGCAGTGACACAAGACCAGGGCTAAACTGTGGTCTTTCTGTTACCTTCACAGCCTCTGGTCTCCGAACTGTCAATCAATAACTTAAATTTGTCCCCAAAGGGGCTATTAGTTTCATGACAGCAGGAGCACATCAAACATAAAATATGCATAATAGTTACAACAATAAATTACACATAAAAATTCATAATAAAGACCTAAGCTATAGTCAGGAGGGAGGGCTTTTCACCCACTACCTTCTCCTCCCGGCATTTAAAAGAACAACAGCAGAGGGAACAAAGGAGTGTTTGTATCTGTTTGTATTTGCAAAAGGGAATCTAATCAGTGAACCTGATGGTAGAAACTTAAATTGATACAAAGTCTCTCTCTTACTAAAACAGTTTTACACCAACTCCACCTCCGCATGATTTCCCAGTTGTTGCAGACCCTCTGTAGGTGCGGAGCGGAACCACAAACCCGTCTATGGCCAGATCACCCTCAACGTCCCTTTCCCTGAGCCAGGTCTCAGAGAAGGCCAGGATGCAGGCTTATTTGAATACATGCTGGTGGCGCACAAGACCCTGTAGTTCCTCAGTTTTATTGCGGAGAGAGCGGACGTTGGACAGGATAATTGAAGGGAGGGGGATGATGCACAACAGGTGTTACCGTCTCATGCGCTCCCATACGCCGCCTCTCCTGCCTCGCCTCCTCGGTTTCCGTCATGGAGGTACGAAGTTGTCGCCTTCCCCGTGCTCGAAAAGGTCCTTCAGGTCAGGAAAGACTAGGTCCGCTGGTGGGCCACTAGTCACGGAATTTGGTCACCCCAGGTGACATAAGGACGCAGCACCGCCAATAAAAAGATCAGAGTCAGATCCATGTCACTGAATCAAGACACTCTTAATCACACAAAGGTGAGCTTGATCAATTTAAAGTGCACAGTGAGTTTAAAAGTTTAAGCATAAAATAACAAACCTAAAACTGACAGACAAGACAGACATGCTTCCCACTGCTGCTGGTCGCTGCATCGTGCATGCGCCCAGTAAATGCGTAGTAAATGTAGTAAATGCGTCTTGGCCAAACAGCGCCCAGATTATAGAGTTCTGTCTGTGTTTCTTTGTTGCTTACAGGAGGCTGTGAGTCATTGTTTGATGTTTCGCTGGCAGCTCCGGCCTCTCGTCTGCTGTGGGGTGGATTTTCGCAGAATTTCAGCGATTATTTCTTGATTTTTTTATTATAATATATTTCTGAAAAAAATCTGCGACGCACTAAAACCGTGTTACTCAAACCGCAAAGTGGCAAGGGATCACTGTATCATGACAGTCTGTAGCTAGTTTGCTTTTGCAGTTATTAACAATGTCTTTTATTTCATGTTCATTTGTTGCAGAGTGAAAAATTGAGTTTGTGTTTCTTTTTATAATTTTGTTGGACTGCCGAGCTCCTGGATTTGGGATTTCAGAAGCCAAGTCAGGGCCAATATTTTACAAAAAATTTATTGAAACCATTTACTATGTTCTTCATGTTGCAGTCAGGAACTTTGCTGTTGATAAAATGCTTTGGATGCATGCCCAGAGTGCAGCATGGGGTTGGATCAGTGATGGTTTGGGCTGCCATATCATGGCATTTCCTTGGCCCAATACTTGTGCTAGATGGGCACGTCACTGCCAGGGACTACTGGACCATTCTGGAGGAACATGTGCATCCTATGGTTCAAACATTGTATCCTGAAAGCAGTACCGTGTATCAGGATGACAATGCAAGACTGGTGAAAGATTGGTTTGATGAACATGAAAGTGAAGTTGAACATCTCCCTTGGCCTGCAGTCACCAGATCTAAATCATAGAGCCCATGGGGTGTTTTGGAGAAGCGAGTAGGAAAACATTTTCCTACACTACCATCACCTAGAGACCTGGCCACTGTCCTGCAAGAGGAAGTGCAAGACCACTGTGCAGGACTTGTATATGTCACTTCCAAGACAAATTGACGCTGTATTGGCCGCAAAAGGAGGCTCTACACCATACTAATAAATTATTGTGCTCTAAAACCAGGTGTTTCAGTTTTATTGTCCAACCCCTGCAAGTATTTGCACTGTATTTTAACAGACAAATCACAAACTAAATGTTTCATATATGAACATTTATAATTACCTTCTGACGCCACTAGATGGTGACAAAGACCATTCTTTAAAAGTAATCTCTTCAAGCTGAAGAAAAAATAAGATTAAAATATTCGCAAAAATTCAGTTCATGCCTCTTGGTGACTCTAATAGAAAAATGAAGGGTCATAAAAAATAAGCTGACCTGCTAAAATTATGAGAATCAGTTACCACTTTGACATTTTGAAAAATATTGTGGTGGACTTCTGAATTGACCATATGTTGCAGAGCATGAAATGTTTGGTTGAGTGAAAGGAATGTGATCCTTCAATTTAACCTCCTTATGACCAACATGTGATTTTCTATGAATTTATTTCATTCGCATGCAACAAAACCATCCACTTCCTGTTTTACAATAAATTGTGCTGGCACCGTTGAACGTCCACACATGAAACTGTACATAATGCATAAGGGCACTTCTGAGTTCAGTCTGACCACTTCTCAGGCTGATATGATGAAGAAAGAGGAAGATAACGGACATAATAAGACCAAAATCATATTCCTATGACCAGATGGTGGTGCTATGGAGTTAATCAAAGATTGTCACTTGTTCAGGGTGGAAGAATTATCAAACGTATGGATTTTGGGGCAGATTGGACAATGCAGGTGCAAGTTAGAACAACTTTTCCATTCGTGGTGAGACATCGAAATGACATCAAACTTTGCCGAATCACTACAGCCACGCCCTTTTGTGAAAAGTTATATGCTTCGCAAACTATCATCGGCCATGTGTCTAGATTAGAACAAAGAAAGTCTGAAGTCAAGCCAACCAAATCTCTGGGAGGAGTTTGTTAAAGTACGAGGCCTAAAGACAAAGACAAGACAAGACAAATTAAAGCTGTATTGGCTGCAAAAGGAGGCTCTACAACAAACTAATAAATTATTGTGCTCTAAAACCACGTGTTTCAGTTTCATTGTCCAACCTCTGAAAGTATTTACAGTCTATTTTAACAGACAAATCACAAACTAAACATTTCATATATGAACTTTTATATTTACCTTCTGCCGCCACTAGATGGTGACAAAAACCATTCTTTAAAAGTAAACTCTTCAATGAAGAAAAAAATAAGATTAAAATATTCGCAGAAATTCAGTAAATGCCTCTAAAATTCTCAAATAATTCAGGGATCATGCTGACATGTACAGCTACATTGCTGCTAATTTTGGTGACTCTAATTAAAAAATTAAAGTTCATAAAAAATAAGTTGAGCTGCCAGAATTATGAGAATCGGTTATCATTTGACATTTTGAAAAATATAGAGTGGTGGACTACTGAATTGACCATATGTTGCAGTGTATGAAACGTTTGGTTGAGTGAAAGGAACATGATCCTTCAGTCTTATGTCCTTATGACCAACATGTGATTTTTTATGAATTTATTTCATTTGCGTGCGACAAAACCGTCCACTTCCTGTTTGACGATGAACAGTACTGGCACCGTTGGACGTGCATACATGAAATTATACATCATGCATTAGAATACTTCTGACTTCAGTCTGACCGCTTCTCAGGCTAATATGATGAAGAGGGAGGTAGATAACGTACATATTAAGACCAAAATCCTATTCCTATGACCAGATGGTGGCGCTATGGAGTTCATCCAAGATTGTCATATACACTTGTTCAGGGTGGAAGAATCATCATACATATAGATTTTGGTGCAGATTGGACAATGCATGTGCAAGTTATAACAACTTTTCCATTCGTGGCGAGTCTTCGAAATGACATCAAACTTTGCCACATCACTACAGCCACACCCTCTGGTAAAAAGTTATATGCTTCACAAACTTTCTTCGGCCATGTGTCTAAATTAGAACAAAAAAAGTTTGGAGTCAATCGGACCAAATCTCTGGGAGGAGTTCGTTAAAGTGTGAGGCCTGGAAATGACCAAAACATAGGAAAAACTCCATATTCCATTAAAAATAGCGGACTTCCTGTGGGAGTTAGAGCATGGGTCCAAATGACTGTTTTGTAGGTCTGAGGATGATACATCAGTCACACAAAGTTCATGTCTGTAGGTGGAAGCATATGGAGGGGCTGGTCGATACAAAAAAGAAGGTGGCGCTATTGAGCCATTTTTGTGTGCCCATGTGCAGCACCCATAAAATATGTAAAATTCTCACACAACTAATATGTATCCAAAATTTTGTAACTTTTTGAGTATGTTAAGGCCCCCAAAAAGGCAATTCATTTTGGTAGAAGAGCACTTCCTGTTTTATGATGAATAGTGCTGGCACCGTTGGACGTGCATGCATGAAATTGTACATCATGAGTGACGACCCTTCTGAGCTCAATCTGACCACTTCTCAGGCTGAAATGATGAAGAAGGAGGTAGATAATGGACATAATAAGACCAAACTCATATTCCTATGACCAGATGGTGGCGCTATGGAGTTCTTCCAAGATTGTCATATACACTTGTTCAGGGTGGACGAATCATCAGATATATAGATTTTGGTGCAGATTGAACAATGCATGTGCAAGTTATAACAACTTTTCCATTCATGGCGAGACATCAAACTTCACCGTACTCTCACAACCATGCCCTTTGATAAAAAGTTACAGTTTTCACTGTCAGTCATCTTCAATGTCTTTACTACTGATTTGAACTGGTTTGAAGTCTGTCGCCTCATCACACTCGGAGCAGGGATGCCTAAGGCAAAACTTGACATTTCCTGTTACCAATATGTGGCGCTACAACGGTTCCTCAATCTGATAGCTGCTATGTGTTAAGGATGGAACTACGATCATACTCATCTGTTTTGGACTAGATTAAACACTTTATGGTTGAGTTACAGCCCATTTCTCTTTCATGGCGAGTCTTCGAAATGACATCAAACTTCGCCGCGTCACTGCAGCCTTGCCCTCTGGTAAAAAGTTATATGCTTCGCAAACTTTCTTTGGCCATGTGTCTTGATTAGAACAAAACAAGTTTGTAATCAATTGGACCAAATCTCTGGGAGGAGTTCGTTAAAGTACAAGGCCTGGAAATGACCAAAATATTGGAAAAACTGCATGTTCCATTAAAAATAGCGGACGTCCTGTAGGAGTTAGAGCATGGGTCCATGAGACTTTTTTGTAGGTCTGAGGATGATACATCAGTCACACAAAGTTCATGTCTGTAGGTGGAAGCATATCGAGGGACTCATCGTTTTAAAAAAACAAGGTGGCGCTATTGAGCCACTTTTGTGTGCCTATGCACAGCACCCATAAAATATGTAAATTTCGCAGACAATGAATGCGTGTGCAAAATCTCGTGAGTTTTCGAGTATGTTAAGGCCCCCAAAAAGGCGATTCATTTGGTAGAAGAATAAAAATAATAATTAAAGCAGCAAGCAGCGTTTATCGGGCCCTCGCACCCATGGCCATTGGCCCCCCACGTGTCCACCACCTTCCCAAGCCAGTTGGGAATCAAGACAATACAGTGAAAATCCAATTTGGTTATAAAAATGGAAAGGTTGCTGCTCAGCTTGAATCCAGAGGTATGAAAAAAAAAGAACTGAAGTCGAATCCACTCAGAGCTGAGTTTTTAAGTTGGCAAAACAAGGCTGTAACTGTCACAGTGGTCTATAATCTTAAGAAAATATAAAAAGAGTCAGAGATCTGATGTCCAGAGGAGATTTACAGAAACTTATCCAGCCTTCATCTCCAGCAAACTTGACTACCATAATGATCTTTTGTCTGATTAAACAGCTTCAAATCATGATGAACCCTGTTGCCAAAGTTCTAGCAAGAACCAGGAAAACTGAACACATTACTGCTGTTACCTTAGACTCATCCATGCACAACATTTGGATGGTGAATGAGGACTTTTATCAGTATGAGCTGTAGGAATCCAAGGCTGATCTGATAAAGCATACATAGGATACAAAACACACTAAATGTGACCAAGATCATGGTCCTTTGATGAGACAGTAGCACTGTCCAAGATTGTCAGATACACTTGTTCAGAGTGAAAGAATCATCAAATATATGAATGTTCAAGCAGATTGGATAATGTGTGTGTAATTCAGGACAACTTTTCCATTCATGGAATTAAATCTGTTTAGTAGAGCCTACAGTTAGTCTCAACAATAGTGTGTTAGGGCCAATAGTCATAGCTACAGTTACAGGAATGGATGAAGACCAGAATAGAGCAGACTGGTCTGAAACAGCCTCATCATAGCTATGCTGCTATAGGTCTACGCTGCAGGGGGACACCAACATGATCCATTAAGTTGTGTCATCACCTTTTCTCTTCCCTCCTTTACCTTTCTTATTCATAGTTACTTTTTTAACCTCATATCACTCTTGTAAAGTCAAAATAAAAGGATTTCTATTTATTTAGATTTCTATTAAATTACCATATTGGCTCAAATATAGGACACATCTGATTATAAGATGACTGCTATCTTTCAAATATCATTTTGGGATGAAGACAATAAAGTTATTTATAAAATAACACATTATTGTACAATTACTAAAGGAAACTTGAGCCGAGCAGCAGTGAGGAAGACAGTAGTGGGTGTGAGGACCCACAGCACTGTCAGCAAATGATGGAAGTAATTGTTTCAGTGATGAATATAAAAGATATTGGTCAGATTGTGACATTGTCAGATCACACCCCCCCAGACCTCACTCTCAGACACAGCAGTAAGTATTTGCATTGTATTTTAACAAACAAATAACAAAATAAACGTTTAATATGTGAGAATTTGAGAATTACCTTCTGCTGCCAATAGATGGCAACAAAAACCATTCTTTCAAAGTAAAATGAATGTCTGACAACTGTTTTTTTCTTAAAAAAAAGAAAATTAAGTTGTGTAAGCATGTGAAAATTAGAACAACTTTTCTATTCATGGTAAGAGATCACACTGTATCGTTCTCACGATGACACACTAATAAAAAGATACAGTTTTCACTGTCAGTCATCATCAATGTCTTTACTACTGACTGAACAGGTTTGAGATACGTCAGCTCACCTCAGTTGGAGTAGGGATGCGTAATCGCAACAAGCAGGTCAGCACATTACAGGACCCATTACAGTTTGCATATCGTAATGGGCTTGGGGTTGAAGATGCAATCATCTACCTGCTTCACAGAGCCCACTCTCATCTGGACCAATCAGGCAGTACTTTGGGGGTCATGTTCTTTGATTTCTCAAGTGCTTTTAATACAATTCAGCCTGCGTTGTTATGTGAGAAGCTACATCAGTTCCAGGTGGAATCCTCCACAACCTCCTGGATTTATGACTACCTCTCAAACAGACCACAGTTTGTGAGACTGAAAGGTTGTGTGTCTGAGATGGAGGTCAGCAGCATTGGAGCACCACAAGGAACTGTTCTCTCACCATTTCTCTTCATGCTCTACACCTCTGACTTCCAGTACAATTTTGAGTCCTGTCATCTGCAGAAATGCTCTAATGACTCTGCAGTTGTTGGGTGTATCAGCAACTTACAAGAAGCCAAATACAGAACTGGTCTGCCAGTTTGTGAAATGGTGTGGTAACAATAATCTTGTATTAAATACCAGCAAAACTACGGAGATGATTGTCGACTTCAGGAGGAGCAAGAATAAACACAGCAGTGTTTCCATCCTGGGAAAGGAGGTGGAGGTGGTGGAGGAATACAAGTACCTTGGAGTTTGGCTTGACAACAGACTGGAGTGTTCTTTGTGAACAGCAAAACTTTGCATAGTAGTTTAAAAGTACTCAAAATTCAACCATTAACATATTTATTCTCAAACAACTAAATTCAATTTTGTTTCCTAACTGCTGTCAAACATGCTTTCTTTTTCTACATCATGACATACTTCTTGTTGGCAACCGTCTACACCTATTTTAATCCATTATTATCATAATTCTTTTAACAACACATTTTTTAAGCAGTACTCATAAAAGTAGCTCGATCTGCCAACTTGATTAAACTCTATATTATATACATTTCTGCATTAACACCACTGCTAATATTAGCAGATTCTTCTTGGAATGATCCTTTCAAGCTTTTCTTCCCAAACATGCTGCCAAGAGGTCATTAAGTCAGCGCATTGTCCTCCTCCTCCCACTCTCTTTCACACTGTCATTTCACACCTCCTGCTCCTGAAGATCAGAAGCCAGAGAGAGCAGAGTTTAATTACCAAAATATTCATGTAAAATAAAAAAAAAATTTCCTAAAAATCTAGAAAAAATACAGAACAATTCTTGTATCTTAAGCTAACTGTCCTCATAATATTTTTGGAATTTCATTAATATTTTAAATTTAAAAATTACTTTTTATACAGTCGCTCTAGCAGAAGTATGCATTAAAATATTCACAATAATTCAGTACATGCCTCTAAAATTCCCAAATAAATCGTCCACCATGCTGGCATATCCAGCTAAATTACTGTTAAATTTGGTGACTCTATTTGAAAAATTAGGTGCCATAAAAAATGAGTTACACTGCCAGAATTAAACCCATCGGTTACATTTGACATTTTAAAAAATATAGAGTGGTGGACTTCGGTATTGACCATATGTTGCAGTGTATGAAATGTTTGGTTGAGAGAAAAGAACATGATCCTTCAGTTTTATCTTCCTATGACCAACATGTGATTTTTTATGAATTTATTTCATTTGCGTGCGACAAAACCATCCACTTCCTGTTTTATGATGAATAGCGCTGGCACCGTTGGACATGCATACATGAAATTGTATCATGTATTAGCACCCTTCTGACATCAGTCTGAGCGCTTCTCAGGCTGATACGATGAAGAGGAAGGTAGATAATGGACATAATAAGATCAAAATCATATTCCTATGACCAGATGGTGGCGCTATGGAGTTCATCCAAGATTGTCACATACACTTGTTCAGGGTGGAAGAATCATCAGACATATAGATTTTGGTGCAGATTGGACAATGCATGTACAAATGATAACAACTTTTCCATTCGTGGAGAGTGTTCGAAATGACATCAAACTTCGCCGCGTCACTGTAGCCACACCCTCTGGTAAAAAGTTATATGCTTTGCAAACTTTCTTCGGCCATGTGTCTAGATTAGAACAAAAATAGTTTGGAGTCAATCAGACCAAATCTCTGGGAGGAGTTCGTAAAAGTACGAGGCCTGGAAATGACCAAAACATCGCAAAAACTCCATATTCCATTTTAAATAGTGGACTTCCTGTGGGAGTTAGAGCAGGGGTCCAAGAGACTTTTTTGTAGGTCTGAGGATAATACATCAGTCACACAAAGTTCATGTCTGTAGGTGGAAGCATATGGAGGGACTGGTCAATACAAAAAAAGAAGGTGGCGCTATTGAGCCATTTTTGTGTGCCCATGTGCAGCACCCATAAAATATGTAAAATTCTCACACAACTAATGTGTGTGCAAAATTTTGTAACTTTTTGAGTATGTTAAGGCCCCCAAAAAGGCAATTTATTTTGGAGAAAAGCACTTCCTGTTTTATGATAAATAGCTCAGGCACTGTTGGACGTGCATGCATGAAATTGTACATCATGCATGAGGACCCTTCTGACTTTAGTCTGACCGCTTCTCAGGCTGATACAATGAAGAGGGAGGTAGATAATGGACATAATAAGACCAAGATAATATTCCTATGACCAGATGGTGGTGCTATGGAGTTCATCCAAAATTGTCACATACACTTGTTCAGGGGGAATCGAATCATCAGACATATAGATTTTGGTGCAGATTGGACAATGCATGTACAAATGATAACAACTTTTCCATTCGTGGAGAGTGTTCGAAATGACATCAAACTTCGCCGCGTCACTGTAGCCACACCCTCTG
Organism: Hirundichthys speculiger; assembly: GCA_018398805.1. Lineage (NCBI taxonomy): Eukaryota > Metazoa > Chordata > Actinopteri > Beloniformes > Exocoetidae > Hirundichthys > Hirundichthys speculiger. The sequence goes on along the minus strand of JAGFBZ010000215.1, from coordinate 113,964 downwards.
GTAAAAAGTTATATGCTTTGCAAACTTTCTTCGGCCATGTGTCTAGATTAGAACAAAAATAGTTTGGAGTCAATCAGACCAAATCTCTGGGAGGAGTTCGTTAAAGTACGAGGCCTGGAAATGACCAAAACATCGCAAAAACTCCATATTCCATTTTAAATAGCGGACTTCCTGTGGGAGTTAGAGCAGGGGTCCAAGAGACTTTTTTTTAGGTCTGAGGATAATACATCAGTCACACAAAGTTCATGTCTGTAGGTGGAAGCATATGGAGGGACTGGTCAATACAATAAAAGAAGGTGGCCCTATTGAGCCATTTTTGTGTGCCCATGTGCAGCACCCATAAAATATGTAAAATTCTCACACAACTAATGTGTGTGCAAAATTTTGTAACTTTTTGAGTATGTTAAGGCCCCCAAAAAGGCAATTTATTTTGGAGAAGAGCACTTCCTGTTTTATGATAAATAGCGCTGGCACTGTTGGACGTGCATGCATGAAATTGTACATCATGCATGAGGACCCTTCTGACTTTAGTCTGACCGCTTCTCAGGCTGATACAATGAAGAGGGAGGTAGATAATGGACATAATAAACCCAAAATAATATTCCTATGACCAGATGGTGGCGCTATGGAGTTCATCCAAGATTGTCATATACACTTGTTCAGGGTGGAAGAATTATCAGACATATAGATTTTGGGGCAGACTGAACAATGCATGTGCAAGTTATAACAACTTTTCCATTCGTGGCGAGACATCAAACTTCGCCGTCCTCTCATGGCCACGCCCTTTGATAAAAAGTTACAGTTTTCACTGTCAATCATCTTCAATAACTTTACTACTGATTTGAACTGGTTTGAGGTCTGTCGGCTCATCACACTTGAAGCAGGGATGCCTAATGCAAAACTTGACATTAGGCATCCTGTTGCCAATAGGTGGCGCTACAACGGTTCCTTAATCTGATAGCTGCTATATGTTAAGGATGGGACTACGATCATATTCATCCGTTTTGGACCAGATTGACCTGATGCGCCCGACGAGGACGCCGGCGTCCTCCTTGTGTAATAATTTTGTCTAAAAATGACTCATACAGAACGATCACTTCATCTGTCATAGCTGTGTTTGGTATCATTGAACTCTGCAGAGTCTCCTCTTTGCAAAGATAATACCGTTTTTCTTTCATCTCTTATATATCTTGCACAAGAGGTGCCTAAAGACATAAAAGCCGAAAGTCGTGAAAGTCAGCACTTACCGGTTTTCGTCGGTAAAAGTCCCAGAAAACGCGGAGAAATGGTTTGAATCCGGTCCCTGTTTGTTGACAGAGGCTAGGCTTGTCTATAAACAGAAAGATGCTCACTCGAGCGATTTTTGGTTGGAGAAATGCCCTGAACAAGCTTGGTTCTTCATGTACGGTTGAATTCTCGTGATCATTTATTGAGATTTAGTGTCAATAAATGTTAATACTTATAACCAAAGCACTTTTTTGCAATTCAGTACCATATTAGAAGTGTAAAAAAGTTTTGTTTGATTTCCGATCATAGTTTTTCAAGCAGAGGAATCATCTTCCCGTAACAAAGACGGCTTTGTTCGAATTTCTGGTGACTCTCTTTGCAATGCATTTGATTGACAGCTACAAGGCTGACCTTAGATTCATCATGTCCGCCTTTTAGAGCATAGATCAACCTTTCCAATGACGTATTGCATGTGTAATTCGACTCTGTCTGAGCCATTTTATGCCTGCGCGTAGTGTTGCGCTCCTCCAGTCGTGCCTATGCGCATTTACGCAGAGCGCTCAGCGGTGCAAGCAGCAAGATAACTCGCGTAAGATAAGATAACTTACTTCACGGTTAAATGGCTCAAAGTAAGTCAAAAACACGTTTTAGTGTCCAGGAGGCACTGGAGAAGATTTTTGAGGACTCTTCAGACAGTGAACATTATTCCTGCCTCCTCCCTGCTTGACATTCATGCAATTGAGCCCTCATAACCTCAAAACCTTAACTGTAACATATATTTTAAAAAGTATATATGCTCCACATGTAGTCATATATATTTGTAGTCATCAAATTTATTATGAATAGGTGGTTTTTACACAGTTATGTATGTTAGTATGTGATTTATGGTAATACCAAAAACTAGTTGTAAATTTAAAAATGGCAAATTTGTGACTATTTTAACTCAAACTGATGAAAAATACCAAAATGTAAAGGAAAAAGTACCTATTGTCTCAGAATATCATTTTGGTTACCATGTGTTCATTTGGAGTCTCCAAAGGCCTTTTTGGAGCTGCGCCTAGATTTTTTAATGAAAAGACCACTGTGAAATGGTTATATGTTGTGCTATCTTCTTTTTTAAATTTGAAACACATGTTCAGTTATAGTGTGCCTACAGTCTCAAAATGTCATTTACCATTTCAGATGAATATTCAGACTATTATTCATCCTGAAAGTCATTTTTTATTTCAGGCGGAACAAAATTTTAAATTTTTTACTGACTTCAGAGTTCCATTACTCTGTCTCTGTATCACCTAGAGTGTTCCTGACAGTTTTATAAGAAACTACAGAGTGTCTTCTTTATGGAACACTTTAATGCATCCATGTGGACAGAACAGTTTAGAAGTTACAATCATTTTTATTTGGGTATGTCATTTTTAGGCGTTTTGCTAAAAAAGGGGGTCAGGGTTTATCAGGTTAAACACTTTATGGCCGAGTTACAGCCCATTTCTCTTTCATGGCGAGTCTTCAAAAGGACATCAAACTTCGCCGCGTCACTGCAGCCATGCTCTCTGGTAAAAAGTTATATGCTTCACAAACTCTCTTCGGCCATGTGTCTAGATTAAAACAAAAAAAGTTTGGAGTCAATCGGACAAAATCTCTGGGAGGAGTTCGTAAAAGTACGAGGCCTGGAAATGACCAAAACATCGGAAAAACGGCATGTTCCATTAAAAATAGCAGACTTCCTGTGGGAGTTCGAGCAGGGGTCCATGAGACTTTTTTGTAGGTCTGAGGATGATACATCAGTCACACAAAGTTCATGTCTGTAGGTGGAAGCATATCGAGGGGCTCGTCGTTTTAAAAAAACAAGGTGGCGCCATTGAGCCACTTTTGTGTGCCCATGCGCAGCACCCATAAAATATGTAAATTTCGCAGACAATGAATGCGTGTGCAAAATCTCGTGAGTTTTCGAGTATGTTAAGGCCCCCAAAAAGGCGATTCATTTTGGAGAATAATAATAATAATAATAATAATAATAATAAACATTCGAAATACAATAGGGTCCTCGCACCCTCGGTGCTCGGGCCCTAATAAACATTCGAAATACAATAGGGTCCTCGCACCCTCGGTGCTCCGGCCCTAAAAATAATAATAAACATTCGAAATACAATAGGGTCCTCGCACCCTCGGTGCTCGGGCCCTAATAATAATAATAAACATTCGAAATACAATAGGGTCCTCGCACCCTCGGTGCTCGGGCCCTAATAAACATTCGAAATACAATAGGGTCCTCGCACCCTCGGTGCTTGGGCCCTAATAATAAACATTCGAAATACAATAAGGTCCTCGCACTCTCGGTGCTTGGGCCCCAATAATAATAATAAACATTCGAAATACAATAGGATCCTTGCACCCTCTGTGCTTGGGCCCTAATAATAATAATAATAAACATTCGAAATACAATAGGGTCCTCGCACCCTCGGTGCTCGGGCCCTAATAATGATAATAATAATAATAATAATAATCATAATAATAATAAACATTTGAAATACAAACGGTTCCTCGCACCCTCGGTGCTCGGGCCCTAATAATAATAATAATAATAATAATAATAATAATAATAATAATAATAATAATAATAATAATAATAAACATTCGAAATACAAACGGGTCCTCGCACCCTCGGTGCTCAGGCCCCAACTAAAAAAAAACATACAAGTCAGGTAAATTCACAATACTTTTATGTTTATATGTATACTTTCTGTCTCCTTAATTTATCATTTAAGTCACGACACCATGACCCTAATTATTTTAACATGAATTGAAATTTAAGTTACACTGGCTAAAAGATTTACTAAAAATTTAGAAGACACATTAATTCAGTAAAATTGTGAAACTATCACCCAAATATATAAAATACTCAACCAAGTTAAAATTTAATTTATCAGGTTACCCTCGCATTACCCCCCATATTAAACAAATACATACACACATCTGTAATAAACGAGTGTTCAGGAGATTAACACCACCCCAGCAATCTACAAATGTGGCCATTATCTGTAACACAAGCCCTCTGGATGCCCTACCGGCTGCCTCTCTGATGGGTTCACCACTGTGTACATGAAGCCTGTCTGTCAGCCTCTCTTATCTTTTTCTCCCTGATTGCTTTACCTGTGATGCTGTGTGCCACCCTAAACTGTTTGGTGGAAAGTGATGATGGGTGCAAAGGTTCCTCCCTCCAGTTTGATCTTGTCCACAAACCTCCAGTTTGACTTGGCACTTGGAAAGTGGTCTTTTTAAGTATTGTATCCCACTGGCTTAACCTCTGTGCCAGTCATAAAGTTCTGTTGTCCGGGAAGCTTCCCGGGGTCTGAGACAATGTGTTTTTACCTCGTACGGTGTCACGAGAGAGGGGCTTGGTCATGGATTAAAATCTCAAAGTGCTGTCAGAAAGAAATTGTTTAGTTTGGGCCAGTTGTCTCAATTGAAAAAAGCTGGACTGGGCCACTGAGCTAATTTGTGCATCAAGTTTAAGATCACTTTCAACTGGTAGTAAACAATATTCTCCACAATCTAAGAAAGGAAAGGGAGGTAAGAGATAGGCCTACTGTTTGAAAATACAGAGGTGTTGGAGCCAGGCTTTGTGAGAAAATGTGGAAAAAGTCTTGTTTTCAATCAACATTTTCATAATATCCATATTTATTTTTCAGTGTCTTTAAGATCCAATGAGAAAATAAACGTAACCCTAAATAGAATGGAATCCAAATTGATTTATATCAAACATCTGGATCGGACAATCTCCTTAAAAAGAGCTACTGTAAATTTGTGGTTGGCTCTGAGGGAGGTCACACTAAATACTGACCTTTGCATATAATCATTTTGTTCAGAACATTGTGTGGTTTTAATTTCTGTCCATATTACCTAGGAATTAATCGATATGGGTTTTTCACTGCCTGATGAAGATTATTAAAAAATGGCCAATTATCAGCCAACTGATTTACTGGCCAATCAAAGACGCTTGCACAGTAGTGTACTATTGTCCATTAAATATTTTTGTCAGATTTAGTATGGTTGAATATGAATCCTATTTCTCAGAACAAATGACACCTATCCATTTGGTGCTTACCTTCCTACGTACTTAAGATCATCAGTATCTAGTCCAGTAATGATAGTACTGTTATTATAAAAAGAAATTATCAGATTTATTCATTATAAGTACTTGTATTTATGTAAATGAATAAATAATTTATATGAATTTTGCTTGAGTAAAGTGTTGGAATTTTAAAAAAAGAACAAAAAAACTTTGAAAGTGCTTGAATTTGATCTGGAAAAACTGTATGAATCCTGTAATACTGACGTGTACCTGCTGTACCTTGTAACTGTAACTTGTTTTATGTTGCTAGTATGAGAAGAGTGTGATGGCTGGTGTATGGTGTATTTTCATATAAATATGTACTTTCTATAAATACAGCTGAGATGACCACCCCCAATTATATCATATCAAGAATACAATGATAATAAAGGTTTATCTCTTATCGTATTTGTTTCTTTATTGAAATCACATATGATCTGATTACTGTTCCTGTTGTCTTTAATCTTTAAGCTAACAAGCTAAGACATTTATTAGAATATGCTGGGTTGAATCTGTGAAGTGTCTCCAAAAATTGACAAAAAGTACCCAAATATGGCCATTGCTTTTTAATCAGCACAACATAACTCAGTTCAGTCCTTCCAATGTCATAGCAGTCAATGTTTTACAAATATATTGCAAAAATAAAAAAATATTTGAAAAGATTCACTACTGCTGACATGCAAAGGTTCTGTACTGGTCAACCATCTCCTCCAATCCCATACAAGCGGGTCGGTGTGCATCCTGCTGACACTCTGTTGTTGTTGGCCAGTATTCAACCCAGGTTCTCTCACCAAGCACGTATTGATACCTGAGAAGAGCAAGCAGACGAATATGCTAAGCAATGCTGAGAACAGCTCTCTGGAATGTAGGAGGATCGGCAAAACTGTGAAATTAAATACAAGAAGAGACTTACGTTTGCCTTTGGTCGTCTCTGTGAATGTCTCTGGATGAGCCCATGATAAGGTATGTTTTGCCCTTAGCCAGACTTAAGGCTTTTCTGCAGTGCTGGTAGCTAAGGAATGTACGTAGTTTACCCTGAGGACCAACATCGATACTTCCTGCCATTAAAATACATAAGAAGAGAGAGAGTGAAATGGCTCTTAGGGATTAAAGAAATAATATCACGATGGAGCCAGTTACCATTTGGGTTAAGAAGACTGAAAGACCCCTCCACCTCATCTGAAAACATTTCTGTTTAGTAAAGCCTATAGTTAGTCTAAACAATAGTGTGTTAGAGCTAATAGCCATAGCTACAGTTATAGAAACGTGCTGAAGCAAGACAAGAACATGCTCTTCTTAAACATAGCCTCGTCATAGCTATGCTGCTATAGACCTTTTGCACCTGACGTCACACACTGCAGTCGCAACAACTCGCCGCCATGTTGGAGTGAAAACAAAGCCCTTCAGATGAGCAGTTTACCTGTCATGTGTGTTAATCTGTGGTGTTCAGTTTTGAACTGTGTAGCTGTTGGCTGCACAAACCACAGAGGAAAGGGATCAGGATTATCGTTCCACAGATTTCCAGCCGACGTAGAACGCAGAGAAAAGTGGATCGCTGCACTCTGACGTGCTCGTGGGTTTGACACAAGGAAAGAGTGGCGACCTGCGAGAACAAGTCGCATATGTAACGAGCGTTTTGTTGGAGGTGTGTGTTTTCATCTGTTTCAACTGATTAACTATTTATAACCTTTGGATGATCTTTAATGAAAAGATTTATGTTATTTTGTAAATAATTCTGCATGATCGGCTGGGGACTGAGTGAGCGGTAACAGGGCGCTTTGCCATAGGCATGCATGTGTTTGTTGTTGTCCTACATATTACCGCTCACTCAGTCCCCAGCCGATCATGCAGAATTATTTACAAAATAACATAAATCTTTTCATTAAAGATCATCCAAATGTTATAATTAGTCAGTTAATCAGTTGAAACAGATGAAAACACACACCTCCAACAAAATGCTTGTTACATATGTGACTTGTTCTCGCCGGTCACCATAATTTCCCTGTGTCGTCCCCACAAGCGCGTCGGAGTGCGAAATATCTGTAGGATTTCAAGCTTTTATAGGCCTTAAGAGTTTGCTTGGTGTACGCTGATGACTTGTTTATCAAATAATTATATATGTTCCGGTACTCGAGGTCGGGGAGTTTCTTTATCTGGGCAGATGGGCAGAACAGGGCAGCTGGCAGTAGGTACGGGTCGTGTTCTAGGCCTGAAATCTGCAATTTCTCCCAGTATCATTCCTTTTCCGACCCATTCAGACCTTAAACATGGTCTGACAGCACTATCAGACGACTGGTCATGATATTCCGCGTAACCTGCACAAAGACTATGTGATCGCTTAGACCCTAGCTTGGAGACATCTATATAGGCAGGTGGAGAATGGAACTGCATGTAGGTCCTGGAGCTACATGCTATGTAGCTCCAGGAGCTACATAGCATGTAAAATCCTGTTTTACATGCTATGTGCTTTTTTCTATTTTTTTAAAATAGGCCTACTGCCCTCTTTTCAAAAAAATCAGTACAGTATCAAGATTTTTTTTCATTTAGTACATAACAAGTCAACTCTACTTTAAGCCAGGCCATAAACTTAGGCATTATACAAACATTATACAGGCAAAAAGTTAAGGCATATTTATTTTTGTCTGAACAAAAATTAAATACAAATTTTACCAATTTACCCTATTGCCCCGAATATAGGCCGACTCTGATTATAAGACCAGCCCTATTTTTAGAATATCATTTTGGGAAAATAAAAATATCATGAAGACAATAAGGTTATTCAAAAAACAACTTGTTACTGTACAATTACTATTGAAAAAAATACGCAGAGATAACATTCTGCTGTATTGTTGAAACGTTTTAATGATTTCATCTTAGTTATGAAGTATGGTACCATACTATACTGTATTCTCTTAAAATCTGAGACTGTAACTCAGTGAATAAGCGGCAACCATGTAGTTCAATATCTGCATTAATGATGTCAATGACAGCATAACAATCAAAGTTGAGATATATTTGGTTTCAAGAACAAAATTAATAATTGAGTCTGTAAAAAACAAATTCTGGACCGCAAAAAAAACTTAAATAAGTAAATAAGTGATATCCCTATTTGAAAACACGTTTTCCATACCTTATTTCGTAGATACAAGTCTGATATTCACACAGGAGCAGGGCAGGACATACAAGATAATGTTGCCGTGAAAAAAAAAAACGCTAAGACGTTTGGCGCCCAATGTGTTAAATAACAGCTAAGAGACACGGGACAGCAGAGAGTAGGACTAACTTTGGTTCATTCAACATTTGACTCCTGAGTGGTGGCACTGAAGCCCTAGCAATGATCGCACCTCCTGTTGGGAAGACATTTTCATTCTTTTTCATTCTTTTCTCTCTTTTCCCTTCAGCTCGCCTCATACCACCGCAGATACTTCTGAAACATAACGAAAGAGGGAACCTCAGATCCGTGGTGGGCAAAACCAAATCTCACCGTGGGAGGGGGAGGGGTGCAGATCAATGTAACTTTTTTTTCTTACTGCATTGTGAAAATCTACCACATTGTTGTGTTTATAATACCTGACATTCATTTTAAATAATTATGATATGATATTTGGGGGGGGGGGGTTGTTGTCTTGGCTGGTTTAAATTATTGGGTGGGTTGCAACCCACCCATCCCCCCCATAAATTACACCTATGCAGATCCATGGTGGGCGAAACCAAATCTCACGGTGGGAGGGGGAGGGGTGCAGATCAATGTAACTTTTTTTTCTTTTTTACTGCATTGTGAAAATCTACCACATTGTTGTGTTTATAATACCTAACATTCATTTTAAATAATTATGATATGATATTTGGGGGGGTGGGGGGGTGGGGGTGTTGTCCCCCCCATAAATTACACCTATGCCATATAGTGATGTTGAAAAAGAGTGTAGTTTAACTCAAGTGTGCCCTCTGTTGGCCTGGAGGCCACATCGCGATTCATGGCTGAATTAAATCAATTTGAATCGTACTTTAAAAAATCGAGTTTTTCAAAAATCACAGCATGCCTATTGCCTTATGTTAAAACTACGCAAAAAAAAAGATTGATACTTTGGATTTGATTTATTAGATCAGAATTATCGTTTCAATTTTTATCTTAGTTTTGCATTACTGTACACATTCCCAGTGTTATATTGATTTCAGGCGACATCAAGGGAACAGTAATATTTAGAAACTAAGGTGTTAACAAGTGGAGTCGGCCATCTGGAATCTCAAAATAAAGAGTTTAAGAACAGGAAACATGAAGCAGTTTGAGACAGAGATGATTTATGCTTTGGTTACATCAATGATAAAAACCATCATCGCCACATAGCAAGTAATTGCTATGATAAAATTTAAAAACTTTAAAACTCATATAATGATATTTAATACAATGATGTTGTGTGGAAGAGGATCGTGATCAGTTTGATTAGGTGAGTGCAAAGACTGACCACAAAGCTAGCTTGCTTCAGGCCGAGACACTAAATGTATCTGCTTGCATCCCGGAAGCTTTTTAAATAAATACGTTATATTGTTTTGGTGCCATTTTTTAGGTCTTAGAATTAATCTCTTTTTATGAGATAATGCACAGGACTACTTCCTGTGGAGGTCAGCATGTTTTGGAGTACATGTAGGTTGCTTTGCAGTGCAGCTATAGGCGAGAATAGTTACACAAATTTTCACATATACTACTTCCATAGTACAGAGAAAATACTAGAGAGGTAAATATACTCATTATCTAATCATATTCCTGGCACCATGGCAATGTGGATGAAAACAGTTGTAAAAAAGATAAAACTCACCTTCTTTGATGACGTCAAGTATACGCATTATGTAACTGTCTGTGGACAAGTCAAATTCAGTCTCTTCCACGATAACTTTGTATGCTGCGGAAAGAATAGATTTTAGCTCTCTTCCTTACTCATTATTCCAATCAGAAGACATACTTCTTTTGTGGAAGAACCCTAACGGTATAATTCCTATTATTTCTTACCAAATTCTATTTTGCTGATCTCTGTGCTCTCACAGATCTTAGCTGTGCGGTCATCATTGCTGATTTGGCCCTTTTTCTGCATACTGCAATTTTCTGAAAAAAAGCAAAAATTGGTGAAAATACAACTGCCGTACCAGTCAAAGGTTTGATCTAGCCTGGCCAGTCATCCCTATCTTCCTCTAAGCAATTCTGCTGCCATCTTGGTTGTTTTGATTTCTTACTCTTGGATGCTCTTGCGTTATTGTGCAAAGCCTACCCCATTGTTGGTTTGGTATGTTCTCTACTATGGAGCCCCATTTGGGTCATAATTCAATGAATAAATGAGTATATTATTATGAAATACAGGCGTTTATTATTATTAAATATGTATCCATTATTATGAAATATTTCCCATTATTATGAAATACATGTTTATTATTATGAAATATTTTCCATTATTATGAAATATATGTGTATTATTATGAAATGTTTCCCATTATTATGAAAACATGTAATTATTATGAAATATGTTTTTATTATTTAATCTTAGTTTAATGCATAATAGTTTATTTCAGAATGACTTTTTTATTTATGAATGAGCTTTTACATGATTGCTTTATTTTTCATAAGAATGAGCTTTTACATAATAATGACATTTTGCCACTGGGCGGGACCAGTGGTTGACCGGCACGCTCATTGGCTGATCCTTCTCCATGCAGTTGGTGGGGGACTCACATCGAGCCTGTTGGCTACCTCTCGGAGTAAGTCAGAAAAGGATCTTTCTATTGTCGCCATGCCGTCAAAATCAAGTTTTCCCTACATTTCGCGCTACGTTTCTTAGTCAATGTCAACTTTTAACCGTAAACTGAGGTGCATTCTGCCACCTACTGCGCTGGAGTATATACATTGCACCTCTCGCCCACTATCGATATTCACTGTTCTGTTGCTTATGCCTGAATGAAAGAGCAGCCAATCACATAAATGGCTCCGCCCTCTCTGCTGTGATTGACACACAAATCATTCTTATGAAAAACAAATTATGTATTATGTAAAAGCTCATTCTAATGAAAAACGAATCCATTATTATGTAAAAGCTCATTCTTATAAAAAAAAGAAACCATTATCATAATAATGAGGAATATTTCATTATAATAAATGCCTGTATTTCATAATAATAGACTCATTTATTCATTGAATTATGACCCAAATGGGGCTCCATACTCTACTGGTGGAAATGGCTGTAAATGGATGACCACACCCATTTGATAAGAGACAATTTTTTTTAAATGGCTATGGCTGGCCATGCTAAGTTTGAACAAACCTACTCATGCTGCCTTGCTTATAAAAAAACAAAAAAGATGTCTCCGAAATGAAAAAATCAGAGCGACCAACAGAGCCAGCTGTCATTGTGCTTAAATCAAAATTCATCTTTCATTTAAATTTTATAAATAAAATTTGGAATAAATAATTCCAGTCTTAGGTCTATTATAATAGCAATTAATTTAAGGGAATAAACAAAGACTAAAAAAAAAAAGTTTAGTTATCCACCATTCAGCTGAAGTTTTAAGATGGATGAAGTCTTGTCTACCTTCTGCACATGTGCATTCATCATCTCTACACAGCTGCAGTAGCTGTCCTGCCTTCCTCTCTGGATGGTAGAATTTCACACAGGGTGTTTCTGAAATGAAAAAAAAAAGAAAATTGAAATATATTTGCTCTCATTTAAGTACATCTAAAACTGCCCAACTGACATATAAGATACTGTACATCCAGTAAACTCTTGTATATAATCCAGAGTCAACTGAGAAAACTTTGACAGCAAAGGTAGTACGTGCTACAAAGACGTACGGTCGTAGTATTCATAGACAGATACGGCTGCTGGTTGTAAAACGCCCACTTTCATTGTTTGGTGGATTCTGAAACTGATCACCTCTGGTCGTGTGTGAGAAACCTGTGGGGAGATGAAAAACATTTTGATAAATATGCATAAACAAAAACTGAAGAGGAGAAACATAGAAAAAGAGGAATAAGGCTGATATGTTACCTTGTCGAGGTAAATGATGAGTGAACCTCTCTCTGACAGAACGGTGTTCATCTCATATTTTGAAATGAGGGGGGCTCGTCCTTTGGACAGCTAAACATAAGCATTTGTCAAGAGACATCTTGTACACCACACCTGGGTTTTTTCAGAACTGTTAACTATAATCAACTATAAACACAGACGGTCAAAATTTCTTACTGATTCCAGGTCTTTTGTGTCAACAGTGAAGCCAGTTAGCATGCCAATATCTAAGATTGACATGGTTGCATCATGATCCTTGTCCTTATAACTGCAAAAAGAAGTAAAGTAATAATTACATCAACAGCTTAATATAGGTGAAGAAAATTAAAGAAAAACACTTGATCAGGTGTTTCAATATAGTAATTTTTAGGGATGCACGATAACTGTTTTTTAAAACCAATACCGATAACCGATAACTTTCTGCTCCTAAAAGCCGATACCGATAACCGATAACACACACATATACCTAAGATCATTACATCAATACTATGAACAAAACCAAAAATAGTTTTGACTTTCTAAATGAACAGATATTGTTTTTTCCAATGAAAAACTATTGACAAGCCTCTCAAACATTTTCTTAAAGCTATCAAACAAACTTATTTGATATCTCACATCAACTTAAATAAGGATCATTACTGACTGATTGTACGAAAGGGCCAGAGACTGGTATTGATTGATCTGTGCGCTCTGAGCGAGTGATAGAAAAAAAGGCGAATACACGCGACGGCCACTCGCAGCGCATCGGGAGCGAGTGCCCGCGAACCTGCGGACCGCAGACGCTGCAGAGAGGAGAAAAGGAGAGAGAGGAGGCTTCCAGGAGGAGGTTTCCAGTCAGAGACAAAGTGGTTCACTGATATTGTGTGCGTGCGTCCATGAGACCTAACCACTCACACTCAGTCACACAAAGCCAGACCCGTGTTCTGTACTGTTGCTTGAGTTTAATAAACAGTCAAACCAAGAGAAGTTGTCAGCATCTGTGTTCTGACCGACACACCTGGAGCGAAGCTAGATATTCGGAACAGTCAGAATCAAGTTATACAGTCCTTTACCGCACCCCTCACTAACATTGAGGTCCTTCGAGCCGGATATCTGACCTTTACTCCAGGAGAAGGATGCAGCAGTACAGTAGTGGAGCCCGTCCAAAGAGAGATAGACGTCCACCACCTCATCTGGACGATTACCAATTGGACTGTCCAAGGGGTAAACCACGAAATACACATCGCTCAAGCACAGTAACATATGAACAGAAGAGGTCAGAAGAGAATGAGTATTATCACCTGGAGGGAGCAGCCAAGATGAGTTGCCTCACTCCTCCTAGCCACTCACCTTATCGCCGCCGAGGCAAGAGACTGTATAGAGAACAGGATAGCTCCTTCGGCTTCTATCAGGAGTTGGAGATGATAAGAGAGGAGAACACGCAGCTTCGTGAAGCTCAGCTAGCCATGCATAGGGACGTCGGGCAGCTGCAATCACTCAGAAAGGACATGAGGTCACTCGCTGACTCAGTACGCATCCTCACAGAAGTACAGGCAGCCACAGTTACTCATGCCCCCGTACCTCCCCCCAACCAACAGGTGGGTCCTGCTGAGGGGCCTGACGACCTACCCTCACCCCCACCTTTTTATGCTTCGCCCCTAGCAGGGGCGCACCAGGACAAAGGTGAATGGCCAGAACCTCCCCCACCATGGCCAGAACCTCCCCCAGCATGGCCCGAACCTCCCCCAGCATGGCCTGAACCCCCCCTCGCATGGCCTGAACCTCCACCACCAGGGCCTGCACCCCTACTGCTAGGGCCAGAGCCCGAAGAGGAACCACAGCGTGGTTATGTGAAAGACCTCCTGGACCAGGCCATTCGCGAGCTCCAGGAATTAAGGTTCGCCACCCCCCCTGCTGCTGCAGCCCGCAACAGACCAGCAGTGGTGAGTCCCTTTCCTCGAAACAGAGAGCATTCGTTCCAGGTGAGTCTGCCCCCTAGGCAGCTGGGCTACGGAGAGCCCCAGCATCACCCTCCTCATTCCAGCTCCAAACCAATCCAGCGCCAGCCAGGCCTGCAGACTAGGCCAGCACCTCAATGGGCCCCTCCGCGACCAGCGTACCCCAGGCAAGGTACACCTGCACCTCAGCTAAGGCCAGCAGAGCCACCACCTGGAAAACCCTACATCAACCCCCTTCGAGCAGAGTTGTCTTACAGGGGACCCAGGCCCACTATCCCGGACTTCAGCCAGCGAGACCCAAGTCATTTCGCTCGTCTGAAGATTGCTCTAGAGAACCTGCTGCCCGCTGATGCAACAGAGCTCTTCAAATATCAGATCTTAACTGACCACCTAAAGCTGGAAGAGGCATGTCTAGTGGCGGATTCATACCTCCACTCCGCGACTCCGTATTCAGACACGATGGCAGCTCTGAATGAGAAGTTTGGCCAGCCGTACCAGGTCGCACTAAAGAGGATAGAAAGTGTTATGACATCACCTGACATTTGCCGTGGTGACACTGCCGCCTTTGAGAGTTTCGCCTTACGGGTTCAGTCGCTGGTCGGAATGCTAAAGACTCTGGGTCCTGCAGGCGAGAGTGAGCTGTGATGTGGATCGCATGTAGCACGTCTGCTCAGTAAGCTGCCGCTGGAAATGAGGTCAGACTTTTGGCGTTGTATGTTTCGCAATCCAGGAACCACATACACGCTCCAGGACTTCGCGAATTGGCTCCAGTACGAGACATGGTGTCAGGACTTGGATGGCAGTTCACCTACCAAAGCACAGAATGGAAACCAGGGACGGAAGTCAGAGGCATGCTACGGACATCGTATGACATCTGTCTTCCACCAGGCTAAGGACGTAGAGGGAAAGGGAAACACTCCCCCTGCCCCTTCGGGAAAGAAGAAGCCCAAAGCAAAGGCCTATTGTCCTTACTGTGACAATGAAGCCCACTACCTCAATCAGTGCTCAGCCATCCAGAAGCTCACCAAAGCCCAGATCACTGAGTGGATACGGTCCAACAAGAAATGCTGGCACTGCGGGAGGTCCCATCAGGCTGCACAGTGTACCCTCAAGAAGCTCTGCGGTCTTTGCCAAGGTAAGCACTTGCAAGTACTCCATGAGGTCAACAGCCGAGCACCTAAGGAGGAGCCAAAGGAGGAGTCTAAGGAGACGCAGTGCCTCGTAAACACACCCACCAAGGTACTCTACCTAGACCGACCGACTGACTGCAACCGTGTGCTGCTAAAAGTAACTAAGGTGATCCTACGCAAAGGCAAGCATGCCCTGGACACCTATGCTATACTGGATGATGGGTCCGAGCGCACAATGCTCCTTTTCGCTGCTGCAGAGAGGGGGCTAGAGGAGACACCAGAAGATCTTGCCCTTCGAACCATCCATCAAGATGTTCAGACCCTCCGGGGGGCGGCTGTATCATTCAGTGTATCTCCTGCCTCACAGCCCAGGAAGAGATTCGGTATCACGAGAGCTTTCACCGCTACTCGGCTGGCATTGTCAGACCACTCCTATCCGGTGGCTAGTCTTCAGAAAAGGTACAGGCACCTAGCTAGTCTCTCCCTCCAGCAGTTTGAGAACGCCAGACCACTCATCCTCATCGGTGCCGATAACTCCCACCTCATCACCCCCATTGAGCCAGTGAAGTTGGGTCCCCCGGGCGGACCAGCCGCCATCAGGACCAGACTGGGTTGGACGTTGTAGGGCCCAGCACGGATAGTAACACAACAGCTACAGCCACAGCAGTGTCTCCTGATGTCCACAGTTCCCACCACCATGGAGCTCCTCTGGAACGTCAAGAAGTTGTGGCAGCTCGATGTGCTGCCATGCAGGAAGGAGAAAGTAGTGACCCGGTCTAGACAGGATCACGAGGCGGTCAATCTACTGGACAGGAAGACTAAACATGTGGAGATGAACGGAGTACTGCGCTATGCCACGCCACTTCTCCGTAAGAAGGACATGCCAAGGACATGCAGTCATGCCAAGCCTTCGGAGCACAGAGAGAAGGTTGGCCAAGGATGCGGAGAAGACCACAGCTTACCAAGCTGAGATACAGAAGCTGGTCGATGCAGGCTCAGTCCTCAAACTGGAGCCTGGTGCACTCAGCCAAGATAGGGAATCGTGGTACATCCCGCACCACATGGCGAGCCACAATGGGAAAAACCGCATTGTGTTTAACTGCTCATACCAGTTCCATGGCCTGAACCTGAACGAGTCCCTCCTACCCAGACCAACTCTTGGAGCATCTCTCCTGGGAGTGTTACTTCGTTTTAGAGAGAATCAGCGCAGACATTAAAGGGATGTTTCACCAGGTCTGCCTCTTACCAGAAGACAAGCCTCTGCTTCGGTTTTTGTGGCGTGACCTGAGGAGAGACGATCCACCAGACGTTTTTGAGTGGCAGGTGTTACCTTTTGGTACCACTTGTAGTCCGTGCTGCGTGACCTACGCCCTGCAGAAGCACATTTGGGACCACAGTGAACCTGGAGACAGTGTCCGGTCCTCAGTGGAGCGATGTTTCTATGTGGACAACTGCCTCCAGAGTCTACCAACAACTGCAGAGGCCAGAGAGCTCGTGGACAGGCTGAGGACCCTCCCAGCCTCTGGTGGCTTTGATCTGCACCAGTGGGCCAGCAACAACCCCAGCGTTGTTGGTCACCTGCCAAAGGAAGCCCAATTAGACAGCCTGGAGCTCTGGCTCACCCAAGAGAGAGCAGATGTCCCTGAGTCGACGCTCGGGCTCAGTTGGCACTTCCAGTCTGACACCCTAGGGTACAAACAGCGTCCGGTGGAATGTGGAGCGCCGACCATGTGTACAAGGTTCTGGCGAGCCAGTACGACCCGCTCGGGTACATCTTGCCTTATACAACCAGAGCTAAGGTTCTGGTCCAGCATCTCTAGGACAAGAACAGAGAATGGGACGATCCGCTCCTCCCCCAAGAGCTTCTAGATGCCTGGAATGAGTGGGTGGAGGAACTGCAGGTTCTACCATCCATCAGCCTGCCAAGGTGCTACACCCCCGAATCTGTGGACAGTGTCAGCGCCATACGTGAGATCCACATATTCTGTGACGCCTCCGAAAAGGCGTATGGGGCTGTGGCATATTTGCGAACCCAGGACCATCAGAGCAACACCTACCTGGTGTTCCTCATGGCAAGATCAAGAGTGGCACCCAAACGTCTCCTGTCCATCCCAAGACTGGAGCTGTGCGCAGCGGTGGTGGGAGCGCAGATAGCCACAGTGATCCAACAGGAGCTCACCCTGAAGATCCACGGAATCACATTGTGGACTGATTCCACAACCGTGTTAATGTGGCTACAGTCTGAGTCCTGCCGCTTTAAGGTTTTTGTTGGAACGAGGGTTGCTGAAATTCAAGAGGTCACAGATCTCCAGGCATGGCGGTATGTGGATTCAGCAAAGAACCCGGCAGATGATATCACCAGAGGAAAGACCCTGAGAGAGCTTGCAGAACCCAATAGGTGGAGTCAGGGCCCACCATTCCTCCTCCGAACTCCAGACGAGTCACTGACAAGTCCACCCTCCCCGTGTCACTGAAGAAGAGGTCTCAGAACTCTGGAAGTTGGCCTTCTGCGGAGTCACGTCCACAGCGGGGAAGCCCCAAACTCAGGACGTGGACAAGTGCAAGACATGGAGCTTCACGGGGCGGCGGGTCAGCAGAGCAGCCCTACAGCAGCAGATTACCAGAAAGCAGAGACTCTCATCTTCCAGCAAGCCCAACAGGACAGTTTTCCAGACGAGTTGCGTCTCTTGAAAGCTGGCAAACCTGTTCCATCAAGCAGCCGCTTACTTACCTTGTCCCCAGAGTTCGACGAGGCAAGTCAAGTCATCCGGGTTGGTGGAAGGTTACGGAGATCTGACGAACTAGACTAGATCCTCAGGGGACAAGAGGCTATCCGTCGCCAGCAGTATACCTGTGCAGAGTGCCATCGGTGGAAGTCCAGACCGGTGGTTCCCAAGATGGCTGACCTACCAGTGGCGCGCCTTCGCCTCTTCAAGCCAGCCTTCCACTCCACAGGTATGGACTGCTTTGGGCCGTTCCAAGTGAAGATTGGGCGTCGCCTTGAAAAGAGATGGGGGATAATCTTTAAGTGCCTAACCACGCAAGCCGTGCACTTGGACCTCCTCACTAGCATTGACGCCGACTCCTTTTTGATGGCCCTGAGGAGGTTCGTTGCCCGCCGAGGGACCCCGGCGGAGTTGTTTTCAGATCAGAGAACGAACTTCCGAGGAGGAGAGAAGGAGCTACATGAGGCGTTCGCAGCACTGTCTCCGGAGCTACAACAGAGCCTTGCCAAGGAGAAGATACTCTTTTACTTCAACCCACCTGCGGCCCCTCACTTCGGGGGAGTCTGGGAGAGGGAGATTCGCTCGGTCAAGCAGGCGTTCTACAACACTGTGGGGGCTCAGCCACAGACTGAGGAGGTGCTTCGGACGGTGCTAATAGAAGTCGAGGGCCTGCTGAATTCCAAACCCTTGGTTTATGTGTCGTCCAGTGTCGCCGATCCAGACCCGGTCACCCCAAGTCTCTTATTGATGGGGCGGCGAGACGGGTCCCTACCTTAGGTAGTGTATCCAGCTACCGAGCTTTTGAGCAGACGCCGGTGGAGACACTCTCAGATCTTGACAGACCATTTCTGGTCAAGCTTCATCCGGTACTATCTCCCTGGTATGCAAGCCCGCCAGAAGTGGCACGCCGTCCGAGTCAACCTCACCGAGGACAAGGTCGTCATGCTGGTAGACCCCCAGCTTCCAAGGGCACTCTGGCCAATTGGACGGGTTATAAAGGTGCACACCAGCGCAGACGGTCATGTGAGGTCTGCTGACTTGAAGATAAAGGACAAGGTCTACACCAGGCCTGTCGCCCGCCTGGTCGTCCTCCCAGCCATACCAGATAATGATGATTAAACCACACCCCCCCAGGATGGTTAGCCTTTCGTTGGTGCAAACAGCTACCGCTGTTTGGGGGCGGCTGTACGAAAGGGCCAGAGACTGGTATTGATTGATCTGTGCGCTCTGAGCGAGTGATGGAAAAAAAGGCGAATACACGCGACGGCCACGCGCAGACCGCAGATGAACCTGCAGACCGCAGACGCTGCAGAGAGGAGAAAAGGAGAGAGAGGAGGCTTCCAGGAGGAGGTTTCCAGTCAGAGACAAAGTGGTTCACTGATATTGTGTGCGTGCGTCCATGAGACCTAACCACTCACACTCAGTCACATAAAGCCAGACCCATGTTCTGTACTGTTGCTTGAGTTTAATAAACAGTCAAACCAAGAGCAGTTGTCAGCATCTGTGTTCTGACCGACATACCTGGAGCGAAGCTAGATATTCGGAACAGTCAGAATCAAGTTATACAGTCCTTTACCGCACCCCTCACTAACACTGATATAAAAAAATAAAGGCTCCTTGAACTGATGGAAATACATGCATCAGAATTACAAACTGAAAAAGATTAAAATTTAAAGGATTTTAGCTTATGGTTCCATTTAAATTAATACCTTTAACTAAAGTAAATGAGGTTCAGTAGTTTTTTTTTTAATCTCATGGAAGCTTTAGATAAGAGGAATGAGGGCTCTCCGAGGAGAGACTGCTGCTGGCTTGCGCATGTTAGCGTTAGCTTCTGTTAGCTCACGTTAGCTCACGTTAGCACGATTTCAAACCTCCATGGAAGTGATTATGTTGTAGGTGGCTGATCAGGTTTTACGTATTAAAGCTTGTGCTTCCCTCCTCGTAGAATTCACTCAGAGGATTTGTCACAAATAACCACCAAACTATCTTCTTCTGAAACTTTAACGAAGTTCCACGCCACCATGTTTGTTGTGATCAGCACAATGCATGCTGCATTCAAGGTGTAACATAAATTCAGACGTTTCCTCGGTTGCTAGTCATTATTTCAGCCTTTTCTATTTTTTTCTTTTTTTGTGTCTAACATGTGGGAAAATACTGCGAATATCAATTAAAGTCAGCAACTACCAAAATTATGACCGAGTTAACGAGTTGTTTTCTGGCATGAGGGGGTATTCTTGATTTTCCTTATTGAGTAATCGTTTTTCTAATTATGCCAACTTTACTTGAACATAACACTCCCGGTCATTCAAGGCTCAGAGGGAGCGAGGCACTGCCGTGTTGACAGAAATATATCTGTTACCGGGGCTATTCATCATGATATTGGAGTTATCGGGATGACGTCATAATTTCCTGTTATCGATAGTTATCGTGCACCTCTAGTAATTTTATACAAGCAGCAATATAATGTAATGTACTTACAAAACTTCTATGTTAAGCTTGTAGACCATGTCATCCTCATCCATTTTTTCTGGAGGAACAAAGGATTAGACGTGACTTAGATTTTATAAATAAAGAAAATAAGTAAAAACAAACTGGTAAAAAGACGAAACCAATGGCACAGACAAAAATAAATATACGTTGATTACTAAATTACCTGGAAGTAGTTTCACTGACACATTAAACTTCTGGCAGTCACTTTCCTTTTCTTTAGGCAGTGCATAATACAGTGACACCATCTGTTAGATAAATAAAGAAGTAGTTGTTGCATAATTTTGAATAAATAAGCATCTGTTTAAATGGTTCTGAAGACGTTTTGGTCATTAACTATCACTTTCTGAAAGGCAGGCATGTTACATCTGTTGATATTCAAAACAAAACATCAAGAAAGTCAGTGAGCTAGCTCCTCGATACCCTTCCCTCCAGAAAACACACCCCATTGTAAATTCTTTCAAGCCCGCCTTTTGTTCACAGATTGAGAAAAAAGGCATTTGCATCAAGGGTTCAAAAACAAATGAATACAAACTGATTTCTTACTTTCACCGTTGCTTCTCCTGATCCCGTTGCATTCACTTTCACATCCTGATTTATTTCATTTATCTGTTGGGATATATGATACAGGGGTTAGAGCAAAAAAATATTCTGAGCTTGAACTTTTGTGTGTGTTGTGTGTGTGCGTGTGTGGTGGAAGTGGAGGTTGTTACTACAACATGGTAGTTAACACACATAGCATTTAGGATACTTTTTGATATCAAGATTTGCTGCAGCTTACAAGATGACCTACAGTCAGTTGGTACCGGGCTGCAGAGAAAAAATAATACCGTTTGATTTATTATCCGAGTCGAAATGATCTTTTATTTTGAAAAATGGCCAAATTCTCTCCATTACGTCCGTCTATGACTGATTTTTGACACACGACAAGACTTCCAGACCCGTGTCTGGGTCACATGACCAAGACTTTCAGACCCGTGTCTGGGTCACATGACCAGACTTCCAGGCCCGTGTCTGGGTCACATGACCAGACTTCCAGGCCCGTGTCTGGGTCACATGACCAGACTTCCAGACCTGTGTCTGGGTCACATGACCAGACTTCCAGACTCGTGTCTGGGGCACATGACCAGACTTCCAGACCCGTGTCTGGGTCACATGACCAAGACTTTCAGACCCGTGTCTGGGTCACATGACCAGACTTCAAGACTCGTGTCTGGGTCACATGACCAGACTTCCAGACCCGTGTCTGGGTCACATGACCAGACTTCCAGACCCGTGTCTGGGTCACATGACCAAGACTTCCAGACCCGTGTCTGGGTCACATGACCAGACTTCCAGACTCGTGTCTGGGTCACATGACCAGACTTCCAGAATTGTGTCTGGGTCACATGACCATCACTTCCAAACTCGTGTCTGGGTCACATGACCAGACTTCCAGACTCGTGTCTGGGTCACATGACCAAGACTTCCAGACTCGTGTCTGGGTCACATGACCAGTCTTCCAGACCCGTGTCTGGGTCACATGACCAGACTTCTAGACCCGTGTCTGGGTCACATGACCAGACTTCCAGACTCGTGTCTGGGTCACACGACCAGACTTCCAGACCCGTGTCTGGGTCACTTAGCAAAATGAGTAAAAAGCAATGGTCTTCAGAAAGTGTCTGCGCGGAGAGGATGTTACTGATGTTCTGTTGTTGGCGCGATGTTCTGAGGACGCTTCTAATAAAGTTGCACGTGAATACACAGCAGATTCGTGTTTATTATATTATAAAGAAAATACCTGTTTTTATGCCGGTCGTATCATTATCTATTCAAAGTCAAAAATTCAAAATCAAATTCAAAAATTCTTCCCAAGGGAGAAATTCAAGAAATTCAAGTTTCAGTACACCAGGAAAAATCTGGTGTACTAGAGGAGCTGCTAGTGTCCAGCGCTCCTTTTCATGACCGGCCCCGTGGTCCGAGTGCTAATTCCAGTTAACAGCCGTTAAAACAGTTAACAGCCGTTAGAACCAGTATATCTCCAAAACGATGACAAGTGAGATATCTCCAGGTCAGAGGAGGAAACACCGATGAACCAGACCGTCTCCCCTGGGAAGACCAACTCCATTCAGTCCGGCGAGCGACAGAGCCGACCGTCCCAGAGCCCGGTTCATCATGCACACCAGACCAGGCCGTTGTTGTCTCCCCCGGCGGTGCTGGGCCCCACCAGGTCCCCAGACGGCCCCTGCCAGGTCAGCTGACCCATCTGGCATGTAAACTGCTGGACAGGGGGCAGCATGCCGTAGCTGCTATGTCGGGGGCTCCCGTCCCGGCTCTGTGACACTGCAGCCCGGATTCAGTGGCGGTGGTTGCCACGGGTAGCAGTTCAGGCCTAATTAGCTTAGCTTTCCTGAACCGTCCTCCAGCGACACCGTCCATGTCTGCGGCGGCAGGTCTCCACCAGCCGCAAGAGGACCAATCCGCCCCCTGCAGACAGTATGTAGACATCCGACCGCAGATCACCACAAACCGGTCAAAAACTGGAGTGTCCAGCGTCCAGCGTCCAGCGTCTTTATCTCCAGTGTATTTATCTTCGGCACATTTTACAGACCGGTCTAAGAAAATATTGCCTGACATTTAACCGGTCCGTGGCACAAAAAAGTAGAGCTGGGTGATACTGGGGATTTTGGTATCGATCCGATACCAAGTAAATACAGGGCCAGTATTGCCGATGCCGATACAGATACCGATACTTTTTCATATTAAGCTTGATCTATTATAAAACTGCTGACCTTTTGGTGTTTTTGTGTTTTTTGTCTTTGGATTATTTTGTTAAAACCTAGGATAAAAATTTTGGCAAACTTTCCAAATAGGTGACAGCAAAATACTTTATTATTACAGTTAACATTTTTGTGTAAATATTCCTTGGAGTTGAATTGTTCTGTTCATAAGGTTTTTTCTAGTCTATTAGTCTATCCAACTATTATATCTTTCAATATTTGTGTAATTTTGTTTGCACTGTGTGCCCTTTCCCATTGCTTTAATTCTATAAATTTCTTTCATTGTGGGATAAATAAAGGATTATCTAATGATATTTTATCTTAGACAACACCTTTCAATGCTATAGTGATATATTGTCATTGTCATAACAACACCCACACATACGAACACTCCTATTTAGGAACGACTAAACATCACTTGCATCTCCAAAACAAAAATGAACATAAACATTGTCTTTTATATTGCTATTTTACAGTTACTTATATTCTTACATTTTTAAACAGAAAAAAAAATCTATATTGTTCTATTTTTATATTGTTATTGTTAACTTACAGAAGTTTTCTGATGACTCTGCAGTTGTTGGGTGTATAAATGGTGCACAGGAGGAGGAGTACAGGGCTCTGGTGAGTGATTTTGTGGAGTGGTCTGGTCGAATTATCTGCATCTCAATGTGTCCAAGACCAGGGAGATGGTGATTGACTTCAGGAAGAAGAAGACAGCCACACAGCCTCTTCAGATCCTGGGAGAGGACATCACCACTGTGGAGGAGTACAAGTACCTGGGCGTCTACATTGACAACCAACTGAACTGGAGGGTCAACACTGACGCTGTATACAAGAAGGGGATGAGCCGCCTCTACTTCCTGAGGAAGCTCAGATCTTTCAACGTGTGCAGCAGGATGCTGCAGATCTTCTATCAGTCTGTTGTTGCCAGCGCCCTTTACGCAGTGGTCTGCTGGGGGAGCAGCATCAGAGCCAGTGATATCAACAGGCTGAACAAGCTGATCAGGAAGGCCGGCTCTGTGATTGGCTGCAAACCGGACACTTTTGAAGTTGTGGTGGAAAGGAGAATCCTGAAAAAACTGCTGTCTATCATGGACAATCCTGACCACCCACTTCACACAGTACTGGACAGACAGCGGAGCAGTTTCTCCAACAGACTAGTTCAGCTCTGCTGTCACAAGGACAGATACAGGAAGTCGTTCCTGCCAACAGCAATTAAACTGTTTAACCAGTCACCTCTGGCTGGCAGAGAGCTCTCAGCTCCCTCTGACAATTAACTTTGGACTAAGGTTTACACTATTGCAGTTTAGTTGTTTAAGTTAAACTAAGCTCAATATGTCACTTGATCACACAGTCACTTTATTGTACTGCATTGCACTGTAATATGCCATATACCATCTTCTTGCACACATAATTTGTTTATAATTTTGTTTATAATTTTGTTTATAATATTGTATATATATTTACCATTTACCATTTACATGAGTACTTTCATACTTTTGTTTTGTCTTGGTGGTGGTCACTTTATACTTCAATGTTGCTACTGTAACGCCAGAATTTCCCCCCGGGGATCAATAAAGTATTTCTATTAATTAGCATTACTTGGAATGGCAGCCATTAAACCTGTACTTATACCTCTAAAATTTTAACGCTTTGGATAAACATATTATTTGATACCTAGACTACAGACAAGAATAAAACTGATTTGGTTTTCCTAAATCCCATAACATTTTTGCCTTTTAGGTCTATTCTGTGTAAGAATGAGCCTGCTTGACACATTTTATAGTTTTAATATAATGCTAGCGTGACCCAAAAACCCAAAGAGAGGGTTAGGGTTACTGGCCCACCCTACTGGCCTCTTGTTGATACTGCAAAAATACTCAAAGATAGTCAAAGATGACAAAGTAGCTTTATAAACCATACATTTATTTAAAACATTCCTTTTCTGTTTGAAATGAAAGTTTTCTGATCTGTAAACATAAATAATGCCTCATAACCAGTGACATGTGCTGAGATTCATGGCTGGTGAGGCACTGACTCCATCAGAATCAGATTTAGACATTTATGAACCCAACAGAGTAGATTATTCACCATCTGGTCAGCAGTAGTTAGCAGGTTGTGGTTTATGTGTCATATCAGCATCTTTTTAAGATATTTTCTAGTGGCCTTTATTGGATAGAGAAAAACGAATGGCAAAAAGGGACACAACAAGATATTACAACACTGGAAATTTAACCCACAAACCACCATATGAGAGTCCACCCACTGAACTACTAGACTACCTATGAAATACCATAGTAAGGCCCTGACATTAAACGGATTTTAAAATTAAACTGTCCCATGCAGCGCTGCTGTGATTATTTAGGGTACCATTTAACCAATCATCCTTCAAACAACATTTGTAGCCTATTCCACAGACATTACACCACCACGCACCACTAAAAAGAGAAGACAAAGATAAATAGTGCCAAATGGAAAACACTTCTCCCCCTCAAACTCATTTAGCTTTCTTTAGTTTTAATTTTTCCCATCCACCTTTCTCCTTGTGTTTTCTGTTTGCCATCTTTCTGTTGACAGACACTAACATTAGTCTGCTTTGTTGGTTTTTAGGCCTTAATCTGATAAATGACCGTCTTAGCGCCCCCTTGCTGTTAGTTGATTGATGTAAAATTTTGGTAATTGAACAGGGCCGACGGCCATAGACCGGACGGCCGTTCTGGACTTTTCCAGAATCCACAGATTACCAGTCTGCCCCTGGAAGCACCTGTTTCTCTTAACTTCTTACAGCAGCTACCGAAAGGCTAATCGTTTTTTCCCTCTCTCCTCTATCCACGCCCAGTGCCATTTTTAAATCCTTTGTCAATTAGGAGGGCATCTTCCCCAGGATTCATGATTTTACTCTCCACCCTACTTTCCAATGATACTCTCTTTGCTCGGGCAACCGAGCATCTATGCAACATCGGACTCGGTTTTCCAAAACCAGCCTTGTTCTACATCTGATCGGCTAATAAAGGTACTTTTAGAGAGAGTTGTGTTCCTCTCATATCATTGGCAGATGAACTTATGAACTCAAAAGTAATATCATTAAGCCATTTTTAAAATATAAGATTGCCCCCCTTCCCCTTCCCTCCAGCGAAAACGGCGCTTGCTGAAAATCCGGCGCGGTGCCTGAATATTTTAAGCCCTGTATCTATGCACAAACGGTGTAAACAAACAGCACAAACAATCAGAGAGTTGTATGTGTGAGGGTGAGGTTCTCACTTTAGATGTTCTTGTGGTATAGTGATTATCCCTGTTGATGTTGTACTTGTCAGGCTTGGATCTGCCTGGCAACAAGATATCCACATTCAGATTGTATTCTGGTTCTTTGGCCTTGCTCCAGTACTCTGCCACTGCCTGGTAAACTAGTATTGTAGCCTGGACACAAAACAAATCAGAAACAGTAAGTAAGATAAAGTTAAGAGTAAAGTCCAGATGAGATGCAAAATTTTTCTTTGAATGAGTATACTGTTTAGGTGAATGTTTTGCGTTACCTGAGTTGATCCATAGCCTCCACCCACAAACTGTTGTTGGTTGAACCATCTCACAACAGGTCGTGCATCTTCAAAGCTCTTTATTGACAGAAGTAGAGAGAAAAATTGAAGCCACTGTGCCTGACTCCAAAATTACTATCAGCCAGTTTTTCTGGTTTACTTTGGAGTGAAAGATTTATCAGGTTAGTCAATAATAGGCTTCTTTATTCTTTTTTAAATTTTTTTTTCTTACACGGTACAATAAAACAGTACAGATTTATGTTTCATTTTTTAGCAGCAGAGGTTGGTTTTAGGATTTATCCAAAACATTTAGGTGAGATTTAAGTGATATATATCACTTTATGTGTGTATCTCTCATTATAAATGGTGTGGAGGAAATTTTTATTTGGTTTATTCATCTTGTAATTTTGTTCATTTTATTTGTCTCTAACGATATGTTTAAAAGTGATTTGTCTTTCTTAACAAGACCAATACACATCATAATCAACAAAGACCAAATATGTTTTACAAAAGGCAAGCACGGGGGTCAGCTGTGATTCATTGATCAAGGAGACACAGCAGGGGTCAGCTGTGATTCTGAATAAACATTCCTAAATTCAATTAACATCAAGTAAATAACTTCTTGATCAAGGAACTGTATGACCTCCCTAAATTCAATCAGTCTGTTTTAAGACAAATGTCCCTTTGCCTTCACCACTACCTGCTGTGATCCACTCTGTATGCAAAAACCTGTAGAATAATCAACACCTTTTGTCTTGGTATAAAAGAAAAGCCTCATCTCTGTTGAGACGGAGTACTCATTCAGAATTCTCTGTAATGCTGACTGACTGCTCTCCTTATGCTGCATAAGTTTGTTTCTTTTCTCTAATAAATTCTATTTAGATTTTCTTATCAAGATCTTATTTTTTCCACAACAATGGTATGTATAAATGCTTTTCAGTTTGCTAGAGGTGGATTTCCATTCCCTCATAAAAGTTGTAGTGGAAGAGCTCTGAAATGCCCCAGTTATGGTGATGTAAAATAAGGCTCTTAAACGGTTCTGATCAGTACACAGAGTCAGATCCAACAAGTCCTTTTGGATCCTCGACTCCATATAGAAATACTGCCAAAGGAACAGGAATTCCTGGTCTCTAGCTACAAATAAATATGTCTGAAGCTAATAACACACATTTATCAGCAAAGAATGTGCAATGATTGTGTTAAGAAGTTTGTTTAATTGAAGGAATTAATAGGGCTTTACTTCGTTTTCATATAAAAAGATAGACAGTCTCCTGCTTTGTCAAAGAATAGAATTATCTTTATCTCTTATTTGCATCCATCTAAGTGTTTGAAAATGCAGACAGAGTGCACAAAAGTGCAGTTACAAGAAATGAGAGGCATCCTACACTTTTTGCTGTATACAGTAATCCCCCACACTTCTCGGTCTCAGCAATCGCGGTCTCAGCACATCGCAGAGGTTTCAAAAATATTCATGGAAAAAAAATATTCAAAAAAGAATTTGAAAAAAATTCAAACGAAGCGCACGAGGCTGAAGCAAAACCCATCACATCAAGAACGAGTCTCGGGAAGCAACAAGAGCCAACACGGGAGGCCCCATGAACGAAAATCGAGGCCTGTGATTGGCTGCTATGAAGACCATTACTGTGCCGTCGGTGGTCTGTATGCTGATTGGCTGACAGTGTTCCCACATCTCCCATCTCTTGCTCTCGTCAGCTACGCACAGAGGAGAGATCGTCAAAGTGAGTGTACCTTCCGTAGAGTTTGCGTAAGCACGTACATGTATACTGTATGTACAGTGATCCCTTAGTTATCGCGGTTAATGGGGACCGGCGCCCCCCCCGCAATAATCAAAATCCGCGAAGTGGAGGCGGAGCCCCCCCCCCCCCCCCCCCCCCCCCGAGCCTAAATAATGTGTTTAAAATATGTTTAAACACCGCAAAAAAGTAGCGAGACACTGCAGTGACACAAGACAAAGGCTAAACTGTGGTCTTTCTGTTTCCCTCACAGCCTCTGGTCTCCAAACTGTCAATCAATCAATAACTTTTTTTTTTTTTTTTTCATAATAAAGACCTAAGCTTTAGTCAGGAGGGAGGGCTTTTCACCCGCTATCTTCTCCTCCCGGTATTTAAAAGAACAACAGCAGAGGGAACAAAAGGGTGTTTTTATCTGTTTGTCTTTGCAAAAGGGAGTCTAATCAGTGAACCTGATGGTAGAAACTTAAATTGGTACAAAGTCTCTCTCTTACTAAAACAGTTTTACATCAACGTTCATAACACATACTCCACCTCCGCATAATTCCCCAGTTGTTGCAGACCCTCTGTCGGAGGAGCGGAGCGGACCTCCGAACCCGTCTAGATCACCGTCAATGTCCCTTTTCCCGAGCCAGGTCTCAGAGACCAGGATGCAGGCTTCTTTAAATACATGCTGGTGGCGAACAAGAGCCTGTAGTTCCTGTTTTATTGCAGAGAGCGCAGACGTTGGACAGGATAACTAAAGGGAGGGGGACGCGCAACAGGTGGTGCCGTCTCATGCGCTCCTGTACGCCGCCTCTCCTGCCTCGCCTCCTCGGTTTCCGTCGTGGAGGTACGAAGTTGTTGCCTTCCCCGTGCTCGGTCAGGAAAGACTAGGTCCGCTGGTGGGCCGCTGATCACGGGATCAGAGAATTTTAACAGATAGTCTCTGGAATATTGAATGCAGCTGTCAGCAACCCCAGGTGACATAAGGACGCAGCACCGCCAAGAAAAAGATCAGAGTCAGATCCATGTCACTGAATCATGGCACTCTTAATCACACAAAAGTGAGGTTGATCAATTCAAAGTGCACAGAGAGTTTAAAAGTTTAAGTAAAAAATAAACTTAAAACTGACATGCTTCCCACTGCTGCCAGTCGCTGCGTCGTGCATGCGCCCAGTAAATGCGTAAATGTGGTAAATGCGTCTCGGCCAAACAGCGCCCAGATTCTAGAGTTCTGTCTGTGTTTCTTTGTTGCTTACAGGAGGCTGTGAGTCATTGTTTGATGTTTCGCTGGCAGCTGCAGCCTCTCGTCTGCTGTGAGGTGGATTTTCGCAGAATTTCAGCGATTATTTCTTGATTTTTTTATTATAATATATTTCTGAAAAAAATCCGCGATGGACTAAAACCGCGTTAGTCAAACCGCGATGTGGCAAGGGATCACTGTACATATACATGTACATCCACATTGCCATTTTTACCATTTGTGGGGGGTCACAGCCCCCATTAACCACGAAGTGTGGGGGGATTTCTGTATCTGTAGACTCTCATGAACCCATGGATCCATGTGAACTTGTAGATTCAGGGAAGTCCTTGGACCTCTGGATCAGTGTTAAGAAGGTTCTGACTCCCACAGTGCAGCTAACATCAGTAAGTGCAAAGCCAGGTGACTTGGATGTGATCTCTTAATGGGAGACACTCACCTCAGTCTTGACCAAAGCCAGGAGGGCATAAGCCGTGGCCTCCAGTGTGAACATTTTTTTTCCAGGTACAGGCCAGTGGGATAATTCTGAAAGATAGACGGCCTCTTATAAGACTATGAAATATATATACAACAATCTTAACTGAGTGGAAATTTCTCCAGATAACGTTACGGGGTTAAATCCATGACATTTAATCCCATAATAAAAAGTTAAAGAAAGTTTTTACCAGAACCTTTATGCCATAGAGTTGAACACATGACAGCCTTTTACTCAGACGATAATGCATTGATGTTAGAGAGAGTTTGGTAACAATGACATTCTGCAACTTTGCTTAAAAAAAACCTCAAACTGTCAGCTGTCAGTTTTTTTTTCCTATTGCCTTTTCATCATATTCAAGTAATGGTGTTTGTGCAAAGAGCTAAAAATGATCTCATTAGGGATGCACAATAACTGTTTTTTAAAACCGATACCAATAACCAATAACTTTCAGCTCCTAAAGGCTGATACCGATAACACACACATATACCTAAGATCATTACATCAATACTATGAACAAAACCAAAAATAGTTTTGACTTTTTAAATGAACAGATATTTATTTTTTCCAATGAAAAACTATTGGCAAGCCTCTCAAACATTTTCTTAAAGCTATCAAACAAACCTATTTGATATCTCACATCAACTTAAATAAGGTTCATTACTGACTGATATAAAAAATAAAGGCTCCTTGAACTGATGGAAATACATGCATCAAAATTACTTACTGAAAAAGATTAACATTTAAAGGATTTTGGCTTGTGGTTCCATTTAAATTAATACCTTTAGTTAAAGTAAATGAGGTTCAGTAGTTTTTATTTTTTAATCTCATGGAAGCTTTAGATGAGAGGAATGAGAGAGAGGAGAGGCTGCTGCTGGCTTGCGCACGTTAGCATTAGCTTCAGTTAGCTCACGTTAGCACGATTTCAAAACTCCATGGAAGTGATTTTTATGTTGTAGGTGGCCGATCGGGTTTTATGTATTAACCCTTTAAGCGCCAAAGTCGCAATATTGCGACAAGCAACATTGCTGAACAAAACAGGCTGTATCTATAAATGTGGTGCCGAATCGTGTCTCTACTTTTCACCAGGAGTTAGGAGACATGTGTGCCTGTAAATTGAGTAGATTTTTTGGGGGTGGTGCCATTCAAAGTTTCAGAAAAAGAGTTTGCAAAACACCCTCCGTCGCAGAGACGGGGCGGCGCAGCAGCGCTGAACGGAGCGAGAGCAGAACAGAGCGAAAAAATATTTTTCTCATTTACTTACGATGCTGAAGGGTCGGTTTACCATCGACGAAGTACTTCGTCAGTTACTGGCTGACTCCGACTCCATGGAGGAAAACATTGAATGACGATGAAACTGGCATTAGTAGTGACGGCGAGTCCGCGTGCCATAGTCCACAACCATCACACAGTATAGCAGGTGCTTCACCTCAGTGTGGCTTGCTAAAACCAAGCAGAGGACGTGGTCGGGATGTCAGAGGGTCTCATAACACCGCAAATATCGGTGAATGTAGCGTGGTTGTGGGGGACACGGGAGAAGCCGCGGTAGAAGCCGCGGGAGAAAATACACCACTAATGGCGGTGGAGATGGC
Source organism: Hirundichthys speculiger (assembly GCA_018398805.1). Lineage (NCBI taxonomy): Eukaryota > Metazoa > Chordata > Actinopteri > Beloniformes > Exocoetidae > Hirundichthys > Hirundichthys speculiger. The sequence goes on along the minus strand of JAGFBZ010000215.1, from coordinate 81,944 downwards.
GTTCACCGCTGCACCACAAATCACGGCAGCAATGATTATAATGATGAAGGCTGGGAATTCTTGAGAGGAGAGAATTTTGATGAGCCTGTTGGTTATTGTGGAGACGATCTGACAAATTCTGAGCCACTTGATTTCATCTTTCTTTTTCTGAATGATGAATTCTGGAGCCTCATCACCCGTGAAACATCCGTCAGTGTGGAGTAGGTCTTTGTGCTGTGTCTTGCAATGAAAGATACCACACACTGAAAAACTACAAGCAGTGCCATCTTGATCATTGAGGTCTTTGAAAATAATACAATTCCATGTGGCTGCCAAACAGTGCCTAAAGATTATACAAATTGAAATAAATTCAGTGAATTTATTTCTATCAAAAATTTTATTACATACTGAATATATCTCACATTGACTGTTGAATGTATTCCCTTATCTCAAACCACTCAAATTATAGCCTTTTGAAATCTTTATAAGAAAATTGACATTTTCCAATATGGCCGCCACCTGTTGATGTCACAATATGCAAATTAGTTGACAATTTACTTACAGCCTAAATTTTGCTTCAACAATATTCCTCAATTATAGTATGCCCTTATCTCAAACCACTTTCAAATTGCAGCCTTTTGAAATCTTGAAAACAAAAATGGATGTTTTCTATGCCTGCCACCTGGTGATGTCACAATAATCAAATTAGATGACAAATCTACTTCCATTCCACATTTTGGTTCATACTGAAGATATTTTTCATTTACAGTATGCCTTTATCTCAAACCATTTTAAAGTTATAGCCTTTTGAAACCTTGATATCAGAATTGAACATTTCCCAATATGGCCGCCACCTTGTGACGTCATAATATGCAAATTATTTGAATTATTTCACTCCAATCACAAACTTTGAGTCATACTGAACAATTTTCTCATTGACAGTATACCTTTATCTCAAACTGCTTTCAAGTTATAGCCTTTTGAAATCTTGATATCAAAATTGAATATTTTCTTGAAAAAACTCCGGCACTTAAAGGGTTAAAGCTTGTGCTTGTGCTTCCCTCCTCGTAGAATTCACTTGGAGGATTCGTCACAAATAACCACCAAACTATCTTCTTCTGAAACTTTAACAAAGTTCCACACCGCCATGTTTGTTGTGATCAGTACGCTGTGCTGCAGGCTGCATTCAAGGTGTAATGTAAATCCCGACGTTCCCTCGTTTGCTAGTTGTTCTTTCAGCCTTTTCTATTTTTTTTCTTTTTTTATGTGTAACATGTGGGAGAATACTGCGAATATCAATTCAAGTCAGCAACTACCAAAATTATGACCGAGTTAACGAGTTGTTTTCTGGCATGAGGGGGTATTCTTGATTTTCCTTATTGAGTAATCTTTTTCTGATTATGCCAACGTTATTTGAACATAACATTCACTGCCGTGTTGACAAGAAATATATATGTTATCAGGGCTATTCGTCGTAACATCGGAATTATCGGGATGATGTCATAATTTCCTGTTATCGGCCCGATAATTATCGTGCACCCCTAGATCTCATAATAAGTGCTTTTGTTCATTTCAGTGGGACCAAAGCAAAAACTGGTAAGCAATATTGTTTGTTATAATGAATAATGCCAGAGGTTTGTTTGACAGTACCTGGAGAAGCAAATCTGTAGAGGATCTCCCGGTTCAGTTTGCCTTCACTGGCTAGGGCGTATGACGTCATGGCAACGGCATAAGGGTTGGTGAGGCTGGGCAGGCGTTTCTCCAGGAAGTCTACTGCTTTATCTATGCTGTTTTGCAGACTCTGTACACGTAGCAAAGAAAGAAAGGAAGGAGGGCAGGAGCTTGATTGGTGAAAGAGCAGTCACTGAAAAATACCATTGTGAGTATAAAAAGCATTTCCTCTTCTTTGCCTTGTGAGCCACACTTAGCCTTTTTATGAACCATCACAGATCACAGTTTGCGACCTCCTGATAAACAGTTCGTTTATTAACCCGGACTGTAAGACTGGAGAGCTGGTGACCATCTGGATTTTCGAAGACAAAGGGCTATAAAACTCAGGAGTACGAGAGGATACGCCTTTTTCTGTGACTATAAGAACTCAGAACATTTTGAGATCTGGGTGCATTTCCCTGACATCTCTGGAGATGTTAGGAAGATGTACCATCGGCCGATTAAAATATTCTGCGTGGCATATTGATTCTTTGTATTCATGATTGTATTAAACTCTTTGATTGACCTTTGTTTCTAGTCTCGTCAATAGGCCTCAGATAAAAGAACACGGAGAAATACTTTTCAATGGTGACCCCGACGTGATTCTGGCCGTCTTTAAAGTCTCTGATTGTGAGATTTTATGACAGGAACGCTGGAAGGTCCGATCAGACATCCAATGCTGGCCAGCAAACGGTGAGCAGAAAACCGCTTTTGGATAAATAGAAACTTTCTGCAAATGTATTATTGACGTATAATTGGTTCTCTGAAAGGATCTTCCTCAGGTTCATAAATTTATGAATGAATTATGTAACAAATATCGTTTGATAAATTTTGTATTACTTTTATGTAATTTTTGGGCAATGCATATTATTTAAATACCAGGTCTGGGAGCTGGTATTGCGCATAAAAACCAGTCTGGGACTGGCAGCTGAGGAATTAGGTCCGGGACCTAAAAAAGTACTATAAATGATGGTCTGGGACCATCCGGCCGTGTAATTTCTAAGTTGGGGACTGGAGTCATTCTCGGAATGAATTAAATTTAATGTGTGGGTGTTTTTTTCTTATCTGATTTGATAAATTAACTGGGAGATTGCAGTGTACGCTACACAGTGAGCGGAATTCCTGCACCTGGCCAGATCACCGGATAAAGTTCTGTCAAAAAGGCTGGGTGACCCTCAATGATTAAGCGCACAGAAATGTTCTGTGTAGAAGCTTCTCAATCAGGCCTTTTATCTGGGATATTATTCGTAGTCAGATATGTTGCGTGTATAATTGTGCTGTATATGTTCTACATTTGTTCATGTGTGTTTGTTCGTTTGTGCCTGTTTTATGTTTGTATATGTGAAATTGTTGGTTTGTTACTTCTGTTCAGAAATTGAACCCGGTTCTTTGGGATCGTCCTGCACAAAGCCGGGCTGCACATTAAAGTGATCGGGAGCTTTCCCGGCCCAAACCATCGATGTGGACCACGGGGAAAACTAATTTTAACTATTTTTTTTGTCACTTCTTTTGTCTTATTCTTGCATTAATATCAATTAAGTTGCAACCGCCTGTTGCATCATAGTGGATTAAATAGGTCCACAGCCCCTTCCTAGAAAATCTGTGGTTCTACTACCATGTAAACAGCATAATTCCCCCCGACCCCTCCCACGTGTTTCAGGTGGTTTGGCCCAAGGCTCGTCTTTACTCTAAATCACACTGGCGCGAAACAGAAAGATGCTGGGCGGAACGGAGAGGGCTAAAATAAAAAAAAGAAAGGAGGCGGTGGCCAAATGTGCCAAATTAACTGACATCTTCTCAAGACAAGCTGGTAGGTTACTGAAAGAGAGATGGATAATTGGCCTGGTTGTGAATTTTATCATATAACGTGGCGAGCGTTTGCAACTGTCACAACTGTCAACTTAAAAATGTCACAATATAGGTATAGGATTATCTATGCTTAAAGTGCGTTCATATTTCCATAGAAGAACCGAAAACTTGTTGCTTTAAATGCCAGTTAACCATTTTGATGAACAGAGTTGCCAAACGCTTCATCACGCTTTATTTGTAGCCTGCCTGTATTAGCACCAACACGCACAGGTTAACGCAATTAGACATATTAAACAGGTTGTGTAACAGGCTATTTGTTAGGGTATTAAATGCATGTCAAACGTGCTATTTAGGCTGCATTATTTAGAAGTGCTGTATACCAATATTGCGCTTGGTTCGTGGGCGTGGGGGCAGTTGTTATTAAAAAAAATATTCTTAATAATAATAGGCCTAATAATAAAATAGGCTACTTGAGAGTGTGCACGTTCTACATGCCTTATCTTCTCTGCAACTGTAGCCTATTTCGTCTCGCCGTTATATCGAGCATTTCCACAGGCGCGCAAACATGAACAACTCAATGTTAACTGTCTTTTTCATGGTTCTGGAATGTTTTGTAGCATCAGTGCAGGATGCCAGAACCACTGATGATCCAGATGAGGGCAGGACTGCTGAAGGGCCAGGTAGAGGAAGACAGTTAGTCAAGATAGACGTTTATGATGGAAAATATGGCATAGTCTACAGAAGAAAACCATGATATGTGTAGATTAAATAGTGCAGATAATTTAACAAAATCATAATTAAATATGCAAACAAATTAATAAGTGAATGAAAGGATAGGCTAGATAAATACATAAAGTGTGTTTTTCAGCAACATAAAGAACCCCCTAAATGAAATGTTGCTGTAGCCTCAGAAGATCAGGTGCCTGAAGGCGAATGCAGTCATGGCGAGGCCAGGACCACAGAGGAAACAGGTAGCAGGATTAAAATGAACTAATCCTTGAAAATGCATCAAAATAAGACCAAATGAAATAGGTAACCACTGTTTAATCAATAATTGTCTATGTAATCTACATTACTTTTTAATTGTTATTATAGGCCTATGAAGTCAGATGCTAAGAGGAAGGTGCGCACACTGTTATCAACTCAATATTAAATATCTTTTTTATTGTTATGGAATGTTTTCTAGCGTCGAAGCAGCAGACCATTTCCACCACTGATGATCCAGATGAGGGCAGGACTACTGAAGGGCCAGGTAGAGGAAGAGAGTTAGTCAAGATAGACGTTTATGATGTAAAATATGGCATACAGAAGAACAACAGAAGTTATGTAAAGGAACTTTGATTTGTGAAAAGACTTCTTTATCATTATCTTTATTTTATTTGAATTTCAATTATACATTGTTAAAGGGGTGTGAATAATTGTATGCCATAATCTAAATAAAATAAAAGGCATTGTGAGAGAATTGTTTTTTGTTTTATCTTTTTCTATGTACTCAAATTTGTCCTCCGTATCAGAGTGGCCTGAATTTGAATTAAATTCCCAAACTGAGAAAAGGGCCCACTCCGGCCCTGGTCCTGCAGATGATTTTGATACAATAACTGGCATAAATTCTGAGATTAACCGTAAAAAGGTTGAAGACAGTTTAGTCTGAGAGGTAGGAGGAATGCAGAGACGCGGTATGTGGGAGAATTTCATTATATGAGTGTTTTGATACAAGGTTTGATGTTATTGATGATGTGGTCAGAACTAACATTTTGCCCTCTGATTGTAATGAAGTTTTTACTCTGTTTGACATGTCTTTGCATGTTAATTCTGTGTTTCTTTCATCTGTGGGATTAGATGTGATGTGTTTAATGTTAGGCAGAGTCTCTCACTCATATTGATTTTATAGGAATATATAACGGGTCTCTGATTAATAAATTGGCTGGTCAGGAGGCCTCGATCTAGAGAAATCTTTTATATACATATAGATTACTAGATATCTTCTAGATATCTTCTACAGTTGATTTGGAAAACATGAATTAATCATGTTTTGAGTGGAGATTGTTAGGATTAAAATCATCTGAGGACTGTTTAAACTAAAACTTTATGACGTGAAGGAATGCTGTCTTCTTTTACGACAGTGAGTTCCTCAGCTTAGGTTTATGACTTAAATTACTGTAATATCCTCCCTGACCCCACCAACAGTTTGCGACCCCCAGATAAACAGTTCGTTTATTAACCCGGACTGTAAGACTGGAGAGCTGGTGACCATCTGGATTTACGGAGACAAAGGGCCATAAAACTCAGGAATACGAGAGGATACGCCTTTTCCTGTGACTATAAGAACTCAGAACATTTTGAGACCTGGGTGCATTTCCCTGACATCTCTTGAGATGTTAAGAAGATGTACGATCGGCCGATTGAAATATTCTGCATGGTATATTGATTCTTTGTGTTCATGATTGTATTAAACTCTTTGATTGACCTTTGCTTCTAGTCTCGTCAATAGGCACCAGATAAAAGAACACAGGGGAATACTTTCAGACCTGTTGTAAGTCTAAATCATAGTTATAAACACACATGCCTATAAAAGGATACTGGCCAAAAACGTAGACAAAATACTGTAAATCAATTTAATCCGGTGGTCTTTCTAATCTTTTCTTAGAATATGTATAATGAAAAACTAACTGCAAATCAGGTAAATGAGGATTTAAATAAAGTGTTAGGTACTCACATTAACACTTGTGCCACATATTGGGCGAGACTCTTGCATGGCAATGAGGCAAAACGCTGTCATGGAGGCATCTGAATCTTTGCCACGCACATCACCCTACATGTAGGCACACACACACACAATTTTGTCAGTTTATCATTATCATTAAGCTGACAAAACTTAAATTTTTTAAAAAGTTTTATTTATAGCAAAGCATCATCTGTGTCCTGCAACTGTCAAACTAAAGGAATGGATGTCCTGCTACACTCACGATCATCTCTCCATGGGCTACTCTTCCAACCTCTGTGAACACGCCATCAGGCTGCTGAGCATTAAGGATCAGAAACTTGACACCTTCACAGATGTGGTTATTTTGCACCGCTATCAGAGTGTGGGCTATGGAAAACACCTTGACAACATAAGCTGTGAGCCTTGTGGAAGAAAGAAGATGCCAATTTCATTTAATTATATTAATTTGCGTGTAAAACAATTGTGAATCGGATATTAAAAAAACTATAATAATCATAATAATAATAAACATTTGAATCCTCACCAGGTGCTACCTTTATGAGAAGCCCAAACAGCAAAAGAACCATCTTTCTTGCGATAAGCCAGCTCATTGTTATAGCCTGGACAAAACAAAACACAACAAAAAATAGAATGACAGAGGATGGCATTATTCTTTCTTTCTATCCACTAGAAACCTTCTGGAGGACTTTAAATTGAGCTCCATGTTCAAATGGCCTGTTTTCCTTCTAGGCTTACCAGTTTTGATATGCTGGAGAGCTTCTATACGTTTCTGAAAGCCCACAGCTTCCCACTGGTTGGTTTTGTCCAAATATGTAGTTGCAATGACAGGTAGGGTCATGTGGATCATATTCTGCTCTCCACAGCCTGAGGGCTGGTAGATCAGAGAACCCATTGATTTCCCGCTGATGGCATTCTCCACCAATCCAGATACTTGTTCTCTCCCTGCACACGTGTGCATAAAAAACAGTATGGTAGAAGATGTCAGGGAGCCCACTAAACAAGCATGCAGAACTCCAAAATACACATTTCCAAATAAAAACTAATAAACAATTTAGGTGTGCACGATAACTATCGGGCCGATAACTATCGGCCGATAACTATCGGCCGATAACAGGAAATTATGACGTCATCTCGATAGGTCCAATATCACGACGAATAGCCCCGATAACATATATATTTCTGTCAACACAGCAGTGCCTCACTCCCTCTGAGCCTTGAATGAGCAGCAGTTAATGTTATGTTCAAGTAATGTCGTCATAATAAGAAAAACGATTACTCAATAAGAAAAAATCAAGAATACCCCTCATGCCAGAAAACAACTCATTATTTCGGTCATAATTTTGGTAGTTGCTGATTTGAATTGATATTCGCAGTATTCTCCCAAATGTTACAGATAAAAAAGAAAAAATAGAAGAGGCTGAAAGAACGACTAGCAAACGAGGGAACGTCGGAATTTACGTTACACCTTAAATGCAGCATGCATTGTGCTGATCACAACAAACATGGTGGCGTGGAACTTCATTAAAGTTTCAGAAGAAGATAGTTTGGTGGTTATTTGTAACGAATCCTCCGGGCGATTTCTACGAGGAGGGAAGCACAAGCTTTAATACGTAAAACCTGATCAGCCACCTTGAACATAACAATCGCCTTCATGGAGTTTTGAAATTGCACTAAGTGAGCTAACAGAAGCTAATGCTAATGTGCGCAAGCCAGCAGCAGTCTCTCCTCTCCCTCATTCCTCTCATCTAAAGCTTCCATGAGATTAAAAAATAAAAACTACTGAATCTCATTTACTTTAATTAAAGGTATTGATTTAAATGGAACCACAAACCAAAATCCTTTAAATGTTAATCTTTTTCAGTAAGTAATTTTGATGCATGTATTTCCATCAGTTCAAGGAGCCTTTATTTTTTTATATCAGTCAGTAATGAACCTTATTTAAGTTAATGTGAGATATCAAATAGGTTTGTTTGATAGCTTTAAGAAAATGTTTGAGAGGCTTGCCAGTAGTTTTTCATTGGAAAAAATGAATATATGTTCATTTAAAAAGTCAAAACTATTTTTGATTTTGTTCATAGTATTGATGTAATGATCTTAGGTATATGTGTGTGTTATCGGTATCGGTATCGGTATCGGTATCGGCCTTTAGGAGCTGAAAGTTATCAGTATCAGTTTTAAAAAACAGTTATCGTGCATCCCTAAAACATTTCGTTGTAAAGGTACTGTACCTCAGTAAATGATCTAAATGTAAAGGCGTCTCTTACCTGTTACAGCGACCTGAGTGGTAGAAGGTGCATTTGGAACCAAACCACTCTTTGGAATGTTACTGTTCATAATTTCTACTTGAACACCATCTAAAGGGAGAAAATGGCAAAAGATCTATTAGAAATTGAACAAACATCTTAATCCTTACAAACTATGATAATACTTAAACTTACTTTTGCCCTTGGTCTTTGGATCAAGTGATAAAATCTGAGCAGTTTTAACCAACACGCCCTCAGGCTAGAAAAAGAAAAGTTAAGACAACTGTTATACACATAATATATATATAATTAGAGTATGTCAGGATGTTTTTAAAAAATCAGTGTAAAACAATTTGTCAAATGTAAATTTTCTGTTCACATACTGCTAGTTTTCAACAAGTTTCAAACCATCTCAGGTTTTCAAATTTTCTCCTCAGTTGAAAGTGATACAAGGCAGTTTACTTTATCAATAAAATATTTGTCTTCACTTACATTCATGGTTAGTGCCATCATCTGGCATAACCAACTAATGTATGTATGCAATTCAATCTTGTAGCAGATTATTATTTTTTATTTTTTGTTATTTCTGTACACAAGTTTTCAAACCTTTAGTAATGGCACTTGCAACTTATTACTTCTGACACTGGGCATTGACTGGTCTTAAGTGAACATAAGAATAGCTATTAAAGGCTTCAATAGTAATTGTGTATGCAGTTTCCATTGTTTCCAAAATTACCTTAAACAAGCTTTAGTTGATGAATCAAGTACTTAAGTAAATGACACGGTTCCCTTTTTTGTATTTGAGCAAATATGAAGCACATATCTTGTAGCACAAAAACTCAGCAGTCTTTCTAACTTACCACCACCTTAAGCGGCTTCATAATTCCATCATTGAGGGATGAGTCTTTAACAGCTGCTTTGGATGCTACGCAGTCCCTCCTTCATGGGAATAATAACGAAGGGTACAGATCGTGTAGTCGTGGCTCCGACTCTGACTTCTTGACGGTACCTACCACGTTTGGAAGCTGCACTACACACATCATCTTCTTCAGTTAGATCCACACGGACCTTGATAACAAGACAAGAATTGATAAAAGGGATTTGTACAAATATAGTTATCAAGTATCAAGTATCATAACCATCAGCTTTAGATGATTATTACAATGATTACGATGGTACGGATCATGTATATAATGTCACAATGTGATCCAAGCCAGTTTGCTACTTTTTTTTTTCTCTAAATGTAGCCTGATAGATCATTCTCTCATCTAAAGGAAATGTAAATTTACTAGCTGTACGTCTATATTTCTTGGCTACTGTTGAGTTTTACTTACAGTGATAGTTTCAGGGCTGTAGTTGTGAAGGATTGCTTTAATTTCCAGCTGCTCTCCACGGACAGCAGAATATGGCAACCTGAGATCAATGAAGAATTCCTTCCGGACAATAACCTCCAACGGTTTACTAACACAGATTCCTTAAAGATAAGATGAAGCAAAAACAAGTATGATGAAATGCTATAAGACAGCAAATATCTATGGGATAAAAGAGGCAAAACAAAAGCAAGTTTTATTTTCCTATTTCCTCACCGTGAGTTGTTGAGAGACTGATGCCAGTGAACTGCCAGGTTGTGATTGAGTCTTGCAAAGGAACATATTTTGACGTTGATTCAGTCTCACTGAAAAACAGAAGTTTCAAAACGTTTGAAGAGCAGTTGATTTATCATACGAAATTACATATGACACATTGTAGCACACTTTTTTTTCCCTCACGTGTACAAAAAAGTTTCAGTTGAATTACCAGTTTGACCTTCGGCAAGCAGGGAGCTTGAAGTCTAACCAAAGCCAGCTTTCAGGGAACTTGGTGCGTGAAACAATTTGCTGTCCATGTAACTTTCATCTGACTCACCTAAAAAACATTTAGTTATGGTGTTGTTATTCATTTTCTTACAACCAATATGACCATGAGCAACCAGTCTTCATCCCATTTTTCTGTCTCTTACTTCGAGCCAATTGAAGGTTTTCATCTTTCTTTTCACGGATCTGGCTTTCCATCTCCTTGCAGCAGTGCAGGAAGGCTTGGACACATTTTTGGCCATCTGTAATATACTCGCTGCGCTGCTCACAGGTGTAGGGAACTGGGATGTCCTTCATGCCGTCCAGACAACAATCACGTTCCAGTTCATCGTCATAGTGACTCACTGGAAAGAAAGATGGTGATCGATGAAAGAAAGTAGGATGTCTTAATAAGAAAAAACTTAATTAAATTGATATATGAATATAAAGATATGAATCAATACTTGATTCTTAAGTGGTTCAAACCTGTGAGTCTTACCTAAAGTGGTTCTGGCTTCCATTATAGTTGTAGCTCGTTTTGACCTGGGGGAAGGCTGACATTTCAATTCTGAAAATGAGACACAGATCACATCTTTAAAATAAACACATTTATTTTCATCTAGAGTTGAAAAATAATTATAGATAAATACATTTTGTTAATTTACAGGAGCTCAAACAAATGTTTAAGAGCCCAAAAAGAGAGCTGAGTTCAAATCACGGGCCGCGTTCGGTGTCTGATGTCAAAATGAAAATGGAAAGTAACAAAGCGCACGGATGCTGCTATCCCGGACCTGGTATCTGTGTGTGTGAGCCGAGCTGTGCCGAGACTGGTAAGCTTGACGAGCTGAATCGGAAATTGGATGTGATTCAGAATGTGAATCACAGACAAGGGATGATTTTTGAACTAATATCGAAAATGGATTCCAACTTGGGGAAACTACATGCACTGCTCAGGGAGAAATGACCTGAAATTCGGCTATTTGGATTGATTTCCCTCTGAGATGAAACCAGCAAGGATTTAAGGCCTGGCCACAAACAATCTCTCTTATCTGAATCTGGCTCCCCCGAGCGGCCTTCACTCAAGGCTGAATTGCGAAGAACTCTCCAAGGTCTTATGTGCACCAGGCTCCTTCCAAGAAGGCAGCGCTGCTACGTGGCAGCAGCCCCCAGACACTGTCGACCCAGGTCCAATATGTTGTTGTTTGTTTCTGTATGTTTTCTTGGAAGATGTACTGGAAATGTAATTTCACTGTGTTGGGACACTGGCTCAGTGACAATAAAGGCAGAATCTGAATCTCAAACCCTGAAAAGGATTGCTATATATGGCTAAATATACATATGGATAGATGTATTGATGGAAAGTAACAAGCAATTAAACCTCATTAATCTATTTTATCCTTGAACTGTTGATAAAAGCTGATCCCAGTAGGTGGAATTAGATTATTACAAAAACAACAAGAGGTATAAAATTGTCATGACATTGTCACCTTGTCTGTAGGGAGTTCCTGAAGCAGTGTTGGTCTCAAACAACAGCCCAGCATCTGAGAAAACATTCATACTGTCCTTTCCTCCACCAGGTGTGCAGCCTGTGTCGTATTTTTCTACAATGTCCCAGATCTGTAAGGTTGAAAAATAAACAAGAAAGGTTTATTGTTCTCAAACTGTAAGCCAAGCAGATAGCTCTAATATGTATGGTTAGTTTTTAAGGTATTACATCATTTAGGTATTAGGCATTATCAAGTCAGAAAATTAGAAAGCAAAACTAATCTCTAGATGTTCCCGTGCATCATGTCCAATAATCTGTGGTTTGTTCAGGCACAAATTTATAAATTTAATACATCCTGCCAGGTTATTCTTTATACAGAGAAGTAAACCTGGTAAACAAGCCACACTTGTTCAGTCTTTTACTGAGCTGTCATGAATTTCAATATTTAACGTGCTGACTGTGGCCTATGAAGTATTTTAGCAACATCACTGAGCTTTGTGTGGTTAGACCTTGCTTGCTGAACTTGCAGGGAATTTCTTTGGCGGCATGTTAACACACACATGAATGCCCACGATTGACAAAATGTGTGTTTTTCCTTTTTTTTTTCTAGAGAGCAATCATCTGGCTTCTATTCATCCCATGGAAGGAATAAGAGTGTAGCTGGGCTTTCATGCACTGTATCTATAGTTTTTTGTGATATAAGTAAAGACAGTGTGTAATCTCACGTGTTACTTATTTGTATTTACCTAATTTTGGAACTTGGTAAGGACCAAATTTTATGTCATATAGTTCTGATGTTAAAAATCTCAGAACTGAAAAAATGCCTGGTGCGTATTGCACTTGAGTAACACATTTCATTAGTGTTCATCATTACAGATATTTAGAAGTACAGATATGCATTTGATACAAATTAACAAATGTACCTTTTTTTGTGTGAGGCGGTGCTTGTTGTTAAGGACATAGACTCCTTTGTCAACTGCCACAAGTCCCACTGAGGCCTCTGGGACTCCCGTGACCTTCAGACCAAACATCTTTCGTGGCTCATAAGATGCAGCAGGTCTTGTGGGTTCCAGGGTCAGCTGCATTTGAACAAAAGGCAGTTGATGACATGTTGATACGCAAAAATCTATCACAGATATAGTTCATGTCTGTGTGTTCTCTGTTGTCTCACCGTGCCCATGCAAGTATCTTTTACATCCACCCAAACAGAGTCTGACACCACCTCATCAGGAGTTGGATGATAGTAGGCTGTGATGCGGAACGATGGTAGCATGTCTTTGGTGATGGGAACTATCAGGGAAATCAGTACTTGCCGTTGTGTTTTGTAATTTCCATATTTAACCAGCTGTCCTCTACTCGAAATCTGGGAAAATAGATTCCCACAATTACTGATCAAACATAAAAACTATGTAATAACACTGGTCAAAGAAGACTACACACATAGCTGTCAAATGTACAAAACATCTCTCACGAGATATGTGATGTCTTTTGGTTCAGTTGGCTGCTTGTTGAGGTTGAGGTTGATTTTCAGGTTGTCTCCTATTTTCAATTCAGCTGCATCCACACCTGCAATTTTTTTTAAGTTGGAAAGAATATTAAAACTTAAAGGATCAAGTCCTTGATTTTTAGTTGTCTTCCACTCCTATGACCACAATAAGGATTGAGTATCAAGGATCAAGGATACTTTGTCATTCATCATGTGACATGTTGAACAAAATGCAGTATTCAGGTCTCAGTATTAATCAGGATAAATAGATTAAAGAACCTGACAATTCTAATAAATTAAAAACCAATAAATAGAAAAGCAATATTTAAAATACAAAGACACAGCAGCATCTCTTTGGTTTTGTTCATGTTCAGGAGAAGGTTGTTTAGAAGACAGCCCAAGTCCATTTACCTCCTACTAGAGGTCTTCACGGGTCCACTTTCATGGAACCCGAACCTGATTGGACCTGTGAAAATTGGACCTGAAACTGACCCGAGCCGAGCTATTATCATAAGTCCGGGGGTCTGAACCGGAATTGACCCGCAATATTTGGACCCGGAACCGACCCGACCTGAGCTTTAGTTCCCGACCATGAACTGAACCGAGTTACCCGAATAGAACCGAGACAATCCAGCCCATAGCTACTCATGTTAAAGTTGTCTAGCATTGAATAAAACTTGATTTTCTAACCTAAAGTTGTCTTCTTCTACCCGGTTCAGTTGCTACATAGGCTACGCTATTGGTAGCAACTGCTAACGCTAATAGCCTACACCGGTCAGGACGTGTCATGAATATGTTCTCTCATCCAGTGTTGTCATGTTGGCGATCCATTGTGCTTTACAGCTGCCGGGCAAACCGGTAATAACACGCTACGGCAACACGATTGTTTCATGACAACATGCCACATTAATTGCTGACATTTGCTGCCACCACTAATATCTTTACCTCTCTCGAGTAAATGCAGACCCAACCTGTCAGAGAGCACCGACTGGACCCGAGACTAACTACCGATTCCAACCAGAACCTAGAGTCACATCTTTTGAAGGGACCCGTGACCCGATTCGGGTCGGGTCGGAACCTTGGGTTTTCGGGTTGTCAGGTTGTTCCAAAGACTTCTACCTCCTATCCATAAGCTGACTCATCTCCATTGCTAATGACTCCCACTACTGCTGTGTCATCTTCAAACTTTACTATGAGGTTGCTATCAGAGTGAGCTCTACAGTCATGAGTGAGTATTATGTAGATTAGTGGGCCAAAGAGCCAGTGTTGAGAGGATGTTCCCCCCCTGCCTCCAGCCCAACAGACCACACACCCTCGGTGAGCCCACAGCTTTCCTGTCACACCTCCACTCTGTCACCCTGCAGCTTAGTCATGGACCAGAGACCAGCATCATCTTTCTCCACCTCAGAGACCTCCTCTGCCTCCCCCTCCACTCTGTCTGTCTCCTGCAATCAGGTCAAAAAACAACTTGAGAAACTGAACCAGAACAAGGCTGCAGGTCCAGATGGTGTCTGTCCCAGAGTTCTCAAGACCTGCTCATTGCAACTATGTCCAATTCTCCAGCACCTCTTCAACACCATTTTGAGACAGAGAACAGTTCCTGTGCTGTGGAAAACATCCTGCCTTGTTCCAGTGCCTAAAAAACCACAACCAGCTGAACCTAATGACTACAGACCAGTTGCCCTGACATCTCACATCATGAAAGTCCTGGAGAGACTCTTACTGGTCCACCTCAACAAGCAGGTCAGCACCTTTCAGGACCCATTACAGTTTGCATATCGTAATGGGCTTGGGGTTGAAGACGCCATCATCTACCTGCTTCACAGAGCCCACTCTCATCTGGACCAATCAGGCAGCACTTTGAGGGTAATGTTCTTTGATTTCTCAAGTGCTTTTAATACAATTCAGCCTGCGTTGTTATGTGAGAAGCTCCATAAGTTCCAGATGGATTCCTCCACAACCTCCTGGATTTATGACTACCTCACAAACAGACAACAGTTTGTGAGACTGAAAGGTTGTGTGTCTGAGATGGAGGTCAGCAGCATTGGAGCACCACAAGGAACTGTTCTCTCACCATTTCTCTTCACGCTCTACACCTCTGACTTCCAGTACAACTTTAAGTCCTGTCATCTGCAGAAATACTCTGATGACTCTGCAGTTGTCGGGTGTATCAGCAACGGACAAGAAGCAGAGTACAAAGAACTGAACTGTCAGTTTGTGAAATGGTGTAGTAACAATCATCTCGTATTAAATACCAGCAAAACTAAGGAGATGATTGTCGACTTCAGGAGGAGCAAGAATCAACACAGCAGTGTTTCCATCCTGGGAAAGGAGGTGGAGGTGGTGGAGGAATACAAGTATCTTGGAGTTCAGCTTGACAACAGACTGGAGTGGAAATGCAACACAGAATACATCTACAAGAAAGGTCAGAGCAGACTCTACTTTTTAAGAAAGTTGAGATCTTTTAATGTCTGCACCAAGATGTTGCAGATCTTCTATAAGTCTGTTGTTGAAAGTGCAATCAGCTTTGCAGCCATCTGCTGGGGCAGCAGCACCAGAACCAGAGACCTTAAGAGAATCAACAAACTGATCAGGAAAGCTGGATCTGTGCTGGGTGGAACTTTGGAGCCGCTGGAACTGATTGTACAAAAAAGAATGCTGCACAAGCTGATGAAGATGATGGAGGACTCTTCACACCCTCTCCATGACACAGTGATCAAACAACAGAGTGTGTTCAGCAAGAGGCTTCTTCAGGTCCGTTGCAAGACGGAAAGATACAGAAGATCATTCCTGCCAGCAGCCATCAGCCTCCACAACAAGACTTAACACCTGTTATTTTATTATTATTATTATTTCTGTCTGTTTTTTATAAAAAAAAAAAAAAAGAGAGAGAGAGAGAGAGCCCTTACTACATTGAATTTCCCTTTATGGGATAAATAAAGTATTTTTCATTTCATTTCATTTCATTTCATTTCATGTTGTGAGGATGTAATGTTGTGCTACTTAATTAGATATTACTTCAAGATATTACTTACCAATATGGATATAACTCTTGCTGCCAGTTCCATATGGGAGAGCCTCCATAGTGGCAGTTGCTTGTCTTGCATTTGATATCTTAGGATCATCGGTTTTTGCCTGTTATTAAAATCATACGTACTATAAGTAAGCATGGCCAGTTGAACAAATAAAAATCTAATTAAATTCAACTCAGAAAAACAAAGATTGTGAAAATTAATCTAGTACAGTCCTTCTCAAATAGTAGGGCGCGACCCCTTGGGGGGGCGCGGTGCGATGCCAGGGGGGGTGTGTGTGCCTTTTTTTTTTTTTGCCGTACTGGAATAAAGTATAATTGCACATGTACTCCAGTAGGGGGCAGTGGCGCTCTCATTATCACAGTGTGCAGGGAGTATTAGCAGTGTTGTGTCCGTTTTTTTTTTTTTTTGCACGGACATGCGCGCACACAGCACAGAGCAGGAGATAAGACGAGAACAAACCCTCAAGAGACACCACGGAAAAATATTTAACAGGGATGAAGAGAAAGGTGGAGGGAGACAGAGATAATGAGACAAACAAAAGTCTCCAGAAAGTTAAGACGAGGAAATATGACGATGCTGATGTAGCACTTGGCTTCACTGTGACTACGGTGGGATTGATGCATTTAAATCTTTACAGACTAAAAACAATTTTAATAAAGTTATTGTTTGTTATCAGTTATATATATTTATGTTAGATATTTCTTTCTCTTAATGTTAATAAGGGTGCAGTGTTATGCAGAGGTGTACTTATAACAATTTTATAGACTAATTATACTATTTATAGTCAGGGTGGAGGGTGGGGGGGGGGGGGCGTGAAAAGTTTTCTTCTTCCAAAGGGGGGGGCGCAGCAGAAAACCTTCCCCATTCATCCAGCCTTGGTACCAGCACTATGATTAACTCAGCCTCCTAACTCAACTTGATTGATGTGAGATTTAATCTTCATTATTTTCTAAGGTAGCTTACAGTGATTGGCAGTTTGGTCAGTTGTGCTCCAGTATTGATGGTGAGTCTTGCCATGCCATTGGCTGCAGTGAAGCCCCTCACAGCACCAGGGTCAACCACCACTGGAATGCCTTCTGCTGGACTCTCATCAGGATTCAGGACTTCAACCTGCCATTAACAAAAATAGATAAATAAATCAGACTGCATCTAACCACCTTATAGAGTCACATCTTAAGGACCAATATTATCATTTTTTCTGCGTACAAACAACATTTATTCTGCAGTAAGAATTTGAGTTTCAATGCAGATATGGATTTAATATACAGAGACAAGTCCTGAGGTTTCAAGAGAGACTAAGGGTGAATTCCAATTTCTCCCTTAACCCTCAATCTCAACCCTCAATCTAAAAAATGCGCGCTCCCGCTAAGGGCCAGTTCTGTCCCGATTCTTAGAAAGTCAAATTGAGGGAAAAGTTTGAGGACTGTATCGCCCTCAAAATTGAGATTTTCCGACACCACCCTTGGTAGTAAGGGCTACCCAGGAGGCACTGGGTAATTTAGCCAAGACATCTTCGAAAAAGATGGCGACAAAAAAACCTAATTACAAACATATGTATCTTCGTGTATCTTAAAGATATAAATGTTATGAGACCATTTTATTGTGTTTGTTTGAGATTTTTTTCATGGATTAACATCTTTGTTGTGTAACATTTATTTTTTTACTTTACGATGTTTGCTGCCAGACCGGCAGTCCGGCCGAGGGTCCCGGTCCCGTCGGCTTCTCGTTACTTGTATAACTTGTTGTGTAGCGACGGAGGACTGAATAATGTATCCTATTGTGTTATTTGCTAATATTATTTAGAGAATATACAGCGCTCTTTTCAATGTTATCCCTGTGTCATTTCAGGGAATACAGAGACAACACGGGCTCTGATACATTTCAGTCTGAAGACGTAACTGCACTCGAGGGGTGTCCCATTACTAAGTCACAAGATAGGGGCGAGGGTTAAGGGCGAGGGTTGAGATTGAGGGTTAAGAGAGGAATTGGAATTCACCCTAAAATCAAGGTTAAAATGTAGCTATATTTTATTGTCAAACAATATAAATGTAAACTAGAACCTTACCGCCACATCAAACGACATTCCTGGTTTGAAATATTTGGGTGTTCTTTTGAAAGAGATGGTGTAGGGTGATGTGACAATCTGAATTCCTCTCAACTCCGCCTCCACCATCTCACTACCTGTAACAGGAACAAACACATGCACACAATATCTAAACGTCACCTGTGTTCTTCACCTGTGTGTATTTTTCTCAGAAGCAGAAAAAAGGACGACAATTCTTTTAACATGCACAGGGCTGAAATGGTGTTTGTTCTTTTTACTTATTCTTTTGGTCATTTTTAACCCCCAACAATAACTTGTTGTTGGTCTTTCTTACCACTCACTGTCAGCACACTGACAGAGACAAAAATGGAGTTCCCCACAAGCTGGAGGATGTCTGGGAAGGTCTGAGTGATCTGGTCTCTCTTCAGTATAATCATTCCTTCTCCATCTTGGACCTAATGTCACATGACAAAGAAATCTCAGTCAGAATTCTATTAAAGTTTATATATATATATTATATAACTGCAACTTCAGCATGTGCTCACTGGCACTCTTGAAAGAGAGTGTGGGAGACTCCTCTTTTGACCTCTCTCCATAACCCCAAACACCACATAGGCAGTTCCATCCACTTGTTTCCCAAACAGATATCTGATGATCAGATGAGACAGGCATGTTTAAGTCCTACAATTAACTAAATGAATTCAATTTTAACAGAATGGCAACACTGTCAAAAGCATCAGTGGTGGGCCGTCAGGGCCTGCAAGGCCTTCTCTGCTGGCCTAAAAATATCTGAATCAAAGACAGATGTTTTATATTTTGTCCATGATTACTTGTTAAATAATTCCAAATGGTCTATTCGCTTCCTTTCATTGCTTGTCCGCTGGTTGCGCTGCTTCCAGATGTGTATTTTCATATTTAATCATTTAACCAATCAGCCACCATTTGTTGCCAGGGTCAAAGAAATCTGCCTGGAGGCCTTCACAATCAGTTCTGCGGGCCCTGTAGCATAAAATAAGTGTTGATCAAACGGTTGCTTCAACCAGTCAGATTTTGAGTTGGCAACACCAAGGCCCTCTAGCAGGCGTACGGAAACGTCAGCGTATTCACACGCTTTGGTTGGATAGTCAGAGAGCGTACTAGCCAGAGCTAGAAAACTGCGTCTGTAGCGAGCTGCACAAGCAAAGCTAGTGTTGTGTTGATTTAATAGCTGTTTTGTCAACCCACAATGGCTGAAGGGGGAGAAGAAACGGACTTGGTTGCAGATTTACTGTCAAAGCCATTTTCAAGATGGACTTTTTAAGAAAAGCTGGTGTGGAGGAAATTTTTATTTGGTTTATTCATCTTGTAATTTTGTTCATTTTATTTGTCTTTAACAATATGTTTAAAAGTGATTTGTCTTTTTAACAAGACCAATACACACCATAATGTCTGACAAAAGGCAAGCACGGGGGTCAGCTGTGATTCATTGACCAAGGAGACACAGCAGGGGTCAGCTGTGATTCTGAATAAACATTCCTAAATTCAATTAAGATCAAGTAAATAACTTCTAGATCAAAGAACTGTATAACGTCCCTAAATTTAATCAGTCTGTTTTAAGACGAATGTCCCTTTGCCTTCACCACCACCTGCTGTGATCCACTCTGTATGCAAAAACCTGTAGAAGAATTAACACCTTTTGTCTTGGTATAAAAGAAAAGCCTCATTCAGTTTTCTGTGGAGTACTGACTGACAGCTCTCCTTATGTGCACATAAGATTTTTGTATTTTTGTTTCTTTTCTCTTTAATAAATTCTATTCTGATTTTCTCATTGATATCAGATCTTATTTTTTTCCACAACACTGGACATTGTTAAGAAAGGTCGGGCAACTCCGAAGCTAGCAAGCCTGTTACAACTGGGAAAAGGATTTGCCCGCCACTTTCAGTCCACTAACTACGAGCGGTACTCCTGGCTCACAGGCCCCGAGGAACGCTGCAAATTGTATTGCTGGGAGTGCTTGTTATTAGCAACTGATCGACATGGTGTTTGCAGCCACACTGGATTTGTAACTTTTGTGTACAAATAATCAGGATTTTTGGTGAGTAAAATGTTGCTTTATTCCTAAATAATATTGCAATTTTATGAGGTTATTATTGATGCTTTTATATGTGTGTCGCAGCTGTAGCTGCAGTAGACGTTTTATAGCCATAAAATAGTTACTGAGGGTTCGATGGATTCAGATGGAGCACTATTGAAGGCCTAGGTGTGAAATGCACGGCCCGCCACTGAAAACCATAAATCCTTATCCAAAAATGGCTTTCACTTACGCAGCTTTGATGTAGATGGTGAGCTGTTCACTATCCACATAAAAGAAGGAGGTTGCTGGAGTCAATTTAACTTCAAAACTAGGAAGCACTGTCAGACAAAAAAGTTTTATATGTTTGCGTGTGTTCAATTAGGCATCAAATAAACAAATGTTGTACATGTTTAAATAACAGCATTAGTGGGAGTTACCATATTCTTTGACTTCAAAATCTGCAGAAAAGCTCTCCTGTGGGTTGCTGTGGAACTTTGCCACCAACTTCCACAATCCAGGACTGTTAAAAACACATGGAAAACCAGATTTTTCAATATTCAAGCAAGAAAAAGTAAAAAGGTCTCTGATTACTTGTTTTCACTATCTAAGTGTTTTATCTATCTAATAAAGAGAAGTATACACACCAAAAAGCTTCGAAGACTGCAGCCTGTTGGTTGTTTTTGAAATGACATATTGCAAAGAGAATATACGATATACTGCATTCTCATTGTTAGTAGTTAGTAATATGCCACGAGTGTGTTTGTATGTATGTAAGTAGTATGCCATAAGTAATCATGCTACAGCATCACCAGAAGCCAGTAAGAACATTCACTTGACTGCTGTTTTAGCCCATTGTATCATGGGATATAGTATTGAGGCTGGCTGATCATTTGCATACTGGAAATTTGCCCAGATGTAGCACACCATTCAGGTGTTTCTTGGATACTGCAGTTTGTGCAGTAGCTCACATCCTGCATTGTCAGTATTACATCTTGGCAAAAAATCAGTATGCACTAGAAGCATGGTGTACAGTTTTGAATATTTCCAGGCCCTATCTTTTGATTAAAAAGGATACAAGTAATATCAAAACTGATAATTGTAAAAAAGAGCATTTGTAATAAATCATAATCGGATATTAATTTACACAGAAAATCAAAGAAAACTGTACTGCAATTTCTGTTGTTGCTTCAGGGAACATAGTTTAAACAGAATGGGCTAAACAAGGCTCAGCTGAAATGTTTAAGGAGTATTATTAAATAGTATAAGCCACCTGGCCTTGTAATAAATTGTAATTTTGATCAATAAAATAAATAAATTCTGCAGTTCAGACAGTATTGTATGTTTCAGCATGCCATGAGGCAGAAAAGGATCAGAAGCAATTTAGATGCTGTCTTAATTGTTTTGACTCTCAGATGCTCCTGTATGAGTCATCACCTAAAGCTCTGCCCTGCTGCAACTGGTTTGGTACCAGTTGAAATGGTTATGAATGGCAGTGGTACCAGACCCATTTTATTAGAAATTTTTGCAAGGTTAATAGATATGGCTGACCAGGCTATTATCAGTGTCAATAGTGCTGAGTTGTTGTTTTTTTGACTTGTTATCCATGGATAAAAATAAATGAATTAATAAAAAGTTAAATTAATAACAAATGAAAACTGAAGCTACCATATACAGTCATGGAAAAAATTATTAGACCACCATTTTTTCTTCACTTTCTTGTTCATTTTGATACCTGGTACCACTAAACGTCATCATGTGACTAAAACAGACAGAAAAGAAAACACTGAATGCATAAAAGCAGTGTTTTTGGCAGTACAACGCCATAGCTATTGATGTAAAAACTTAAGTGATTTAGGTTATAATCAAGAAAACCATGGAAATGGTAAGATATCAGCTCTTAAATAAAACTCTTATGAGCAATCTTTGTGGTTATCGTTATGTTTGTCCAAACAAATGTACCTTTAGTTGTACCAGGCATTAAAATGAACAAGAAACTGAAGAAAACAAGGGTGGTCTAATAATTTTTTCCATGACTGTATATATTAGGGGTGCACGATAACTATCAGGCCGATAACAAGAAATTATGACATCATCCCAATAAGTCCGATATCATGACGAATAGCCCCAATAACATATATATTTCTGTCAACACGGCAGTGCCTCGCTCCCTCTGAGCCTCCCCTCTCCCTCATTCCTCTAATCTAAAGCTTCCATGAGATTAAAAAATATTAACTACTGAAGCTCATTTACTTTAATTAAAGGTATTATTTAAATTGAACCACAAGCCAAAATCCTTTAAATGTTTATCTTTTTCAGTTTGTAATTCTGATGCATGTATTTCCATCAGTTCAAGGAGCCTTTATTTTTTATATCAGTCAGTAATGAACCTTTTTTAAGTTGATGTGAGATATCAAATAGATTTGTTTGATAGCTTTAAGAAATGTTTGAGAGGCTTGACAATAGTTTTTCAATGGAAAAAGTAAATATCTGTTCATTTAAAAAGTCAAAACTATTTTTGATTTTGTTCATAGTATTGATGTAATGATCTTAGGTATATGTGTGTGTTATCGGTATCGGTATTGGCCTTTATGAGCTGAAAGTTATCGGTTATCGCTATCGGTTTTAAAAAAACAGTTATCGTGCATCCCTAATATAAAATAGAATGAAGACAATTGCACCTAAAAGTTAGAAAAAAATATTTTCACCTGACAATGTCACTAAGATGGTAATCTCCAGAATAGACACCTGAGTTCAGTCGCACAAGGTCCAGTGGTAAGATGATCTCTTCAGGTGTCTGAAAATGAATAAGAGTCAACAACTTTTAACAAAAAGTCCTGGCTAAACCTTTTTTTATTTATATATATATATATATATATATATATATATATATATATATATATATATATATATATATAATATATATTTAATGCTGCCTTCCCCTAAGGAAGCAGCTGCATTTGAATACTAAATGCAGCCACTAACCCAGCCACATACTAAAGCCACTGTATTTTTATCTTTACGGCAGGTGTTAGTTCGTGTGTCAGACACAAGGTCGTTTTAACTTGTCCTTCCAGTTAATTCTATGGCATAACTTTCACATCTAAGTCTGTAAAAAAATAAAACACAATACCACAATCTCAACAGAAACAGAAGTATCAGCTATGGCTTGACCATCTGTTCCCACGGGCACCATCTGTGGCGTCAGAGCAAAGATCCTGTAATTCACTGAGAGGGAGAAAGGCTTTATTTAACTTCAAGAAAGGTGTATCTATTGCATTTTCACTCATTTAAAAGCTACATTTCTGTACAATTTAAGATTGGTAAAACCCTGAATATATATTGATACAAGGTCATGCTCTGGGTCTCTGTAAAGCGCCTAGAGACAAATGACATTGTAACAGACGCTATACAAATAAAATTGAATTGAATGTTAAATGACTCTCCCACCAACTCTCTGAAATAACTCCTTTTACATTCAGAGAGGACAGGTGTCATGTCTTCTCACCTTTGCTTCCGGGGGTATAGAGGGTCTTGTCAGTCTGTATAAAGATGTACCCAGACTGGAAGGACACCAGGACAGTTTTCTCCAGCAGTCGGCCAGGGAACTGAGCTTCCAAGTAAACATACTGCTTTATGGTGGGATCCTTACTAAAGTCTCCTGCAGGGATCTGAAACCAAGATGAGGAGGTAGATACGGTGTTTAGAGCAGGAGGAACATATGTTTTTTGAGGTCACATTATTATTCGAGTAGCAGTATTTATCATATTTACAGTAATTTGTCCAAAGCCCTGGAAATTATCTTCACTGGTGAGGGTCACAGATGTGCGTGCCAGCTGTTTAGTTTTAGTTGGGTGGTTTCTAACGGTGATGATTACATCAACGTTTGCTCCCGTGTAGTCTTGATACTCCACAAAGATGTTTTCTGCTGTTCCCACTCTGAGCAAGTTGGGGGAAGACATCACCTGCCTGCAGAAAAGATGGTAAAGTTTCTATAATCGCTATTAAAAAATTCAAAAACAGTTTTTAAACATTTTAAATAATATTGTGCTGTAGATGAGTTATTTAAGGATTGTTTTTCTTTATGTGCATTTTAAAGTAGGTTAATATTATTAAATGTGTGTGTTTTTGCACGTGACCTTGTGCATAAAATATCATTTAAATAACTTTTCAGGGCTTTGATGAAAGAAAATCTTCTCCCCACGCATCCTTCTATTCCATTTATGTTTTCAAACCTTTTGGAAAATCCTGAATTGCAGACTGTGGTCTTCAGTCTTAGTGCCCATTTGTTTAGGTAAAAAAATATTTGCTGAGTTGAAAGGTTTGAACTGTTCTCTGGACTTTATATTCAGTGAGTGATACATTGGTTATCTTGATTAGGATCCAGCGGTTGATCAATAAATTATTTCATCATGACTGTGGACTCCTTTTGCTGTGTCTGGTGTAATGCAGCAATAAGCAAACACTGAACAAATACAGACCAGCTTCTTGGCAACACTTAAAAAAAAAAACCCTTTACCTTGACATACTATGTGGCACAAACTGGAAAATAAATCACAGCTTCTCTTGTCATTTTGTTTTGGTTTATATATATATATATATATATAACACCGGTAACACTGATATAGACACTCTAGCACCTAAAATGCACCAATTTAACAACTTTGTCACTATATTTAGTGAGTATTCAGACTCCTCTAGTGACTTATTCTTTTGTTTTGTTTTGTTTTTTTTCTTTAAAAAAAAAGGGACCGGCGACAAATTGAGCTACTTTCTTATGTTCTTGGAGACTTTGACGTGGCAGAACATATCAGCGGGAGCTGCAGTGGGCAGCTACTCCATCCAAAAGCATTCACAGCTGCAGCCAGAGCTGGAAGTTACACATGGGTTAGTGCTAAACTTTACAAAAGATGTTCAATAAAATAGCGATGACTGCACAAATATGTGAATGTATTAGACAGATGAAAAATGCACAGATAAATATACATGAAAAATAAATATGTTGTTTAAGTTCACGTACATGTCTTCACTGATTCAGTCATCAACCAAAATTTATTTGAATTGGAGAAACTTGACTAATTGTGTCAAATATATAGCAAATATGACTTACAGTGGAGATCCATCACCAAGAGAGTTCAGGGAGGCCAGAGAGGCCAGCAGCAGCAGAAGAGTCCTCCTCATCCTCCAACCTGATCCTGGTCTGCTGGAAATGTAGCCCAAGGGTCTGCAGTACCCTCCTTTTATCCATTAACCTCCCTCTTTATGTAACCCCCCCCCCCCCCCCCCCGGCATCTTATCTGCCCTCAAAGTGTATCTGTACACACATGTAAACAAAAACAGACCTGCTCATCATTTCCCAGCAGTGCTTGGGAAATAGCGCAACCCAGATAAATGTTATCTTCTGTCCGACAGCAAAAAAATCAATAGCATTTTAGAAGTCTGGTGACTACATTCGTCTGGTACAAGATTGTGAACAAAGAAAAAAAGACAGTTTTACTGTAGTTACAGTGTTTTTTTTTTAATATTCATATTCTTATTCTCTTTTGTTGAGTTATTTAAAGTTACTCTTCTGTCTCTTCTGAGTCAATAAACACATGTTTAATGAGACATGTTGAACATACACATATACACAAACCACCAGTGTGGCAAAAGCCAAGTTGAGTAATTTCTAAGTACGGTGCTTGTCAGGACTTTTTGAAGTTACAACAAAGTGGAATTTTGAAGAGTAACAGTTTAAGTCAGATAAATGTGATATCAAGGATTTCTTTCTGTCTTTCACTTCCTTCACTTCTCTTTAATAAAGAGTAAAGAGCATTTGTAAAATCAATATTAGATTTAAACATTACATTTTTTAAACTTACTTTATTTAAACAAAAAAAATAGCCCATGTGTAGTCAGTATTAAAAAGGCATTTTTAATATAGCTACTTTACACAAGTATGGATATTATTTACTGCTTTAGATATACAGTCAAGATCTCAATAACCAATATTATTTTTCTCAAGTTCTTCATTTTTCCTCAGTTTTTAAAGGAAATGTATCAAAAGAGGAATACTAATATCTTTGTCATTTATAAAGAACATAGTGACCAATATGGTCACAGTTTTTCTTTGCTTTGTTTGTTTGTGTGTGTGTGTGTGTGTGTGTGTGTGTGTGTGTGTGTGTGTGTGCGTGGGGGGGGGGGGGGGGGGGTTGTTTTCAGCTAGAGGCTTAGAGCTTCTATCATGGAGGCAATTCATGGATCTGTGAATCCTGATCAACTTTCTCTGAAGCAGCAACCGCTGCTGTAATCCTCGAGGGGTTGAATGTCTTCCATTACTGGAACTCACATGTTTAAGCAGGGCCCACAAGTCCTCAGCATGATTAATCCCTCAGTGGATACAACGGACTTCCTGTTGGTGGTGAACGCTGAACGGTTTCTGATTCCTTTAACCATTTTATAATTTAAAATTAAACTCGATTTGGTGATAACTCTATACTGTTATTGTAAACTGTAATCTGGGCACTCACACGTAGTTTCCGCTTCACACATTTTCCTTGGGATTCCCACTGCCGTTAATCGCCGGTTCTTTAGCTTATTAGCTTCTTAGCATGGCTTCTTCTTCTCCTTCCTGCTGCTCAGTGTGTGAAATGTTTATTTATTCCTCTGCCTCCTTTATCTAGAGAGGTAAATGCATAAAGTGTAGTTTATTCATAGCTTTGGAGGCAAGGCTCAGTGAGCTAGAGCAGCGGTTTTCAAAGTGTGAGGCGCGCCTCCCCTGGGGGGCGCCAGACGGGATTCAGGGGAGGCGCGGGAGAAAAAATAAACCTGAAAAGACAGAAAAAGAGTGTAAACATCAGGGCAAAATGGATCGATTTTTAGTATCTCAAGTGAAAGTGAGAGAGGGCAGAGTCTGGGGCGATCAGAAAAAGGAGGAAGTATGACCCTGATTATTTAAAGTTTGGCTATTCGTGTATTGGTCCTGACGATGCTCCGCTGCCACAGTGTGTTATCTGCAAAGAGCTGCTAGCTAACGACAGCACGCGACCATAGAAACTCCAGCGTCGTATTGAAACCAAGCACCAAAGTTTAACGACCAAGCTGCGGGAGTTTTTTGATCGGAAACTTAATGAATTGCGGTCACAGAAGAAAGTCATCGAGGCGTTTGGCACTGTGACTACCAAGCCAACCGAAGCATCGAACCGGTAAGCTTTAGTTTTAAGGGGGTTAAACCGAGGACGCGCGTGGTTTCTTGGAAAAGTGGCATCTGCGTGAAGGAAGGCGAGTCCCGCAGATCATCAGCCTCTCTGGACTTTAACTTAATCCGGATCCTAACCTGCTTCACACCCAAACCCAGCCATGAGGACTAACGTGTGGATCTACCAGGCTCTGGTCTGTCTCATGGTAACTATTGTGGACACAGGTAAGCTGATGCTCTGAGCTTTACTGATTAAAGTCGCTTCACTTCAAACAAAAATGTGGAGAAAAAAAGTGAGAAACTTTCACTTCACAGTTGTAAAATTAGATTTTTGATAGTCAAAGTTTGGCATCTCATATAAATTATTTTATGTATGCTTTAAATGTGTTTTTAAGTCCAGGTTAAGATATTAACTGTTAAGATATTAAATGAAAAATGCCTTTTTGGCTGAAGATGTTAGACTTCAGAATATATATTTAAAGATTAAATGGAGCCCAAAAGATTTCACTTTCAGGATTAGGTCTTAAAACAAACAGATAACATTTTAATGTGCTGTTTCTCATTAAAAAAAAAAAAAAAAAAGAAAAAAAAATAATCAGGTTCCATCTCCACTTAGAGGGCGCGCGCCCGTGCCAGGACGCACAGCTTTATAAAAAAGCCCTGGCTACTTTTCTGATGTAACAACATCTTTTCTGTACCATCAGTCAACCCTCCTGCATCTGCTGAGCGCAGCTGCGGAGAGGATGCCTGACGTGCCGTGACTTGGCGGCGAGGTTTACTGCGCGCGCACAGACACTCGGGCACTTAAACGCATCCAAACGAGCGCGTGCAGAAATATGTTAATATATGTGTTGAAAACATACAGATGTTAAAAAGGGGGGGTGGGGGTGGGGGGGCGGCATGCTTTTGAGTTCTTTCAGGGGAGGCTCACTATCCCACACTTTGAAAACCCCTGAGCTAGAGGCTCGGTTCCGTCAACTAGACCATAGTCCGTCAGAGGCAATAGGTAGCCAGGCTAACGTAGCGGCGGAGCGGCCTAGAGTTACTGCAGTTAGCAGTTCCCCTGTAGCACCCGAGCAGCCGGCCAGTCAGGGCGGCTGGGTGACGGTTCGAAGAAAGCGTAGTCCAAAGCAAAGGCGCGTGGATCACCATCACTCGCTTCACATATCAAACCATTTTTCCCCACTCAGCGACACACCCGCTGAGAAACCCAACCTGCTGATTGGAGACTCTATAGTCCGGTATGTGAGGCCGACAGTTACGGCCATAGTCAGGTGTATCCCAGGAGCCAGAGCGGGCGACATCGAGGCAAAATTTGAAGCTGCTGGCAAACAGTAACCGTAAGTACAGTAAAGTTATCATACATGTCGGCACTAATGACACCTGGTTACGCCAGACGGAGTTCACTAAGGTTAATATTGGGTCGGTGTGTAATGTTGCAAAGAGCATGTCAGACTCCTTTTCTCTGATCCCCTTCCTAATTCAACCAGTGATGATATGGTTAGCTGCATGTCATCGCTCCATCGCTGGCTGTCGTGGTGGTGTCCAGAAAACAACGTGGCCTTTATTGACAATTGGCCGGACTTTTGGGGAAAGCCTGGTCTGATTAGAAGAGACGGCATTCATCCCACCCGGGATGGTGCAGCTCTTATTTCTAGGAATTTGGCAGATTCTCTTAGACGCTCCCCCTGACAATCCAGGGTGGAGGCCAGGATGCAGAGCTGCAGTCTGACACGCTTCTCTGCTGCTTCTCGAGGACCGTCCCCGTCCACTAAAGATAGAGAAATCAACCATGTAGCTGCTAATGTTAACATGATACTGATCAAAAACATAGAATTGGTGTCAATTCCCCATACTCCAAAAGTCTACTTAGCACGCTGTGATAGTGGTGTTAACCAAAATAATCTGATAAAAATAAAAACTGTCAGACACTTGGAGCTAAGAGAACTTGTAATTAGATGTGGACTACTGAATGTGAGGTCTCTTGGCTCTAAGTCTCTGTTAATCAATGATCTAATGACTGAGACTCGTTGCGATGTCTTCTGCTTATCAGAAACATGGCTACAAGAGGGAGAGTATGTGAGCTTAAATGAGGCTACGCCACCAGGTTATATTAATTATCATATTCCCCGGAGTACGGGTCGAGGTGGAGGAGTAGCAGTTGTCTACAACTCCACCCTACAAGTAAAAACAAAACCCAAATGCAATTATAATACATTCGAAAGCCTCACACTTAGGGCCCTATCTTGCATCTCCTGCTACCCAATACCCAATACCCATTACCTGCAAATTTCAGATTTAGGAGCCTCTGCCAACAGCTAATGCAATCTTCCGCTCCTAAAGCTGCCACCCATTATGCCGTCTCCCTTAAGCACATTGCGGGCGCGGCAATGGGCGTGTCTCTTGCGCTTTCCACAAATTCGGTATCTTGCGGTACCTGTATCTCGCAGATTTTGGGTATTGGGTAATGGGTGGTCTGACCACCTGTGTGTGCTGTGAATAAATTTAAGGAGGTCATTCTCCCTCATCTCCCTATGGTGGAATATGATAGAATAGCTGAGGGCAACGACCTGAATTTTACTCCAGCAGATATCGATTACCTTCACATCAGTTATGTGAAGTTAACAATACTGCCGATATTTTACATTCAACCCTGGATGCGGTCGCTCCTCTGAGGAATAGGGTTTCTTATCTTAGGAGCTCAGCTCCCTGGTATAATTCACATATTCACATGCTGAAGCAGAATGCATGTAAAATAGAAAGGAGGTGGTACTCCTGTAAATCTGCGGACTCCCCTCGTGCCTGGAAAGGTTTAATAGTCTGCAAAAGAGCCCTATGCAGAGCTAGAACATCTTATTATTCTTTGTTAATAGAAGAGAACAAATAAAATCCACATTTTCTGTTCAGCACTGTAGCCAGGCTGACAAAGAGTCACAACTCTGTTGGTCCTTGCATTCCTGCTACTCTCAGTAGTGAAGACTTTATGAGCTTTTTTAGTGGGAAAATAATCAAAATTAGAGATGATGATTTCTTCTGTTTTTGATTTGACTCTGGACTGTTTTTCTTCTGTGGGCCTCTCTGAGTTGACCTCAACTATCAGTAAAGCTAAACCATCTACATGCCTGTTGGATCCCATCCCAACTCGGCTGCTTAAAGATGTCATGTCCTCTATTGGTATATCAATTTTGGATCAGATTAACCTATCTCTACAATTAGGATATGTACCACAGGTTTTTAAAGTTGCAGTTATAAAACCTTTGCTCAAGAAACCATCTCTTGACCTGGACATCTTGGCAAACTATAGACCAATATCCAACCTTCCATTTATCTCTAAAATTCTGGAAAAAATAGTTGCTAGCCAGTTAGGAGAACACCTGCATAGAAATGATCTATTTGAGGTCTTTCAGTCAGGGTTTAGAACTCATCATAGCACTGAAACTGCGCTGATTAGAGTCTCCAACGACCTCCTCATGGCCTCAGACAATGGATTAGTTTCTGTCCTTGTTCTGCTGGACCTCAGTGCTGTTTTTGATACCGTTGATCACAGCCTTTTGCTGCATAGATTAGAGCACACTGGGCCTGATTTACTAAGATCCTAAATAAAGAGTACTAAATTGCGTGTGCACTGAAAAAGTTTGCACGTGCTGTTGTTGTGTGTTTTGCGGGTGATCAACTAAGAATGCTCGCGCAAATGATAACAGGTGCAAACCGCAGTATTTAAATGAGGTGTTGCGTGTCTTACGGTTTGCGCCATGGAGAGTCTGGATGGAAAGCAGGATAGACGCAAGCGCAAAATGAAATTTGACGAGTTGGAGTTAGAGATATTAGTGGAAGAGGCAAATAAACACATTCATGAACTAAAGCAAAGAAATTTAAACATTACCAAAAGAAACGCAATATGGGAGAAAATCTGCGATAGAATAAATGCAGTTGGTAAGACAAAAAGAACGGCAGATGAGGTTAAAAGAAGGTGGCAAGATATAAGGCGAAGAACTAAAGAAAAAGTGGCCTTTAATAAAACTTCGGCAAACAAGACAGGTGGAGGGCCTGCGGAAGAGATGCCTCTAACCAGCATTGAGCTGCAGGTGCAGCTCACCTTCTGCGAGGAGCAGATAACTGGGATACTGGGGTATGACACGTTAGAGCCAACTGCAGAACAAGGTAGGCGCACAATAAGAAACACTTTTTTCTCCATGAAAACACGTGATTTATTTATTATCACAAATAAAAAAATGAATGTGCCTCCTGTGGCAACCTTTTGCTGAATAATACTCGATTTAACATTCAAATAAAATATTTCTCCTTTTGCATGTGCTTGTGACCGGCTCCAAATCAGCCCTTAACTCATTCAACAGCTCCAAAATGGAATCGCTAGATAGTCGATATGTTTCAACTATCTGGTTTTCATTCATTCCAAACAAATTTACACGAGTCCGAAAGACTCTCTCTCTGCGTATTCTTTGATTTTGGCGATGTCGCCTCCTTGCCACAATAACAGCAGCCATCGGTGCGTAATGCTGGGCAGATTAGCACCTTCCTTTCGAACGTATTAAATACAGACGCAATCACAATCCCCGCAATTACTTTCAGGGTTGGTAAATCTCATTGCGTGTGGTAAATGAACCTATTTGCATTTTCCCCTCCCAGTATTTAGCGCTTTCTGGCAGGTACGCCCCATATTGATTATTCATCAGGGCAAAAGTACTAAATGAACAGCGTGTGCTATTTTGCTCATTTGAGAGGCGCAGTCCTCTTTGCACGCTGTTAGTAGATCAGCTTGCACATTGGTTTGCGGGTGATGTCAAGTTTGCACACGTTTTTACGCACGCAAACCTTTAGTAAATCAGGCCCACTGTTGGAATTAAAGGGACAGCATTAGACTGGTTTAAGTCATACCTATCTGACAGGTTCCAGTTCGTCCATGTTAATGAAGTTTATTCTACACGGACTAGGGTCTGCTATGGCGTCCCACAGGGTTCAGTTCTGGGACTAATCCTTTTCACTTTATACATGCTGGCCTTGGGAAAAGTTATCCAGAGCCATGGCATAAACGTTCATTGCTATGCTGATGATACGCATCTGTACTTATCTATGAAACCAGAGGAAACAAAACCTTTGGCTAAACTTCAAGGGTGTCTTAATGACATTAATGACATTGCTGGATGTCCTCTAACTTTTTGCTTCTAAACTCGGATAAAACAGAGGTTATTGTCTTTCGTCCCAAACACCTGAGGAATGGATTGACTAAGTTTACGCTGGCTTCATTTTTTATCAGGATATGTCATTTAAGCAGCATATTAATCAGGTTTGTCAGACTGCCTTTTTTTTTATCTCTGAATCCCAGGGTGATGCTGAAAAATTAATCCACACGTTTGTCAGTTCTAGACTGGATTATTGTAATGCGTTGTTAGCAGGATGTCCGAAAAGCTCGCTGAATAGCCTTCAATTGATCCAGAATGCAGCAGTGAGGGTGCTGACAGGAATCCTTAAGCGAGATCACATCTCTCCCGTGTTAGCCTCCCTCCATTGGCTTCCCGTGAAATTTTGAATTGAGTTTAAAATTCTGCTTCTCGCATATAAGGCCCTTAATGGCCTAGCTCCACGCTATTTACAAGACTTGATAGCACGTTATGCTCCTAATAGAGCTCTTCGCTCTCAGAGTGCAGGATTACTCGTCGTTCCTAGAATATCTAAAAGTAGATTTGGAGGACGGGCCTTCTACTACCAGACACCTTTATTCTGGAACCAGCTACCAGTTTGGGTTCAGGAGGCTGACACCATCTCCATCTTTAAAACTTAATTAAAAACATTTCTGTTCAGTAAAGCCTACAGTTAGTCTAAACTAACTGCTCCCAACTCTGGAATTTTTGGACATTCTGGTCAAAGGTGCTCTCACATTTGTGCACGCAGTGAAACGCCGGAGGAGAGGAAAGCGAGCCGAAGTGCTCATGCGCCTCCACCAGTGCAACATCACTAACAGCACTTCCGGGAATATTTCTCTCTAACGTGCCCTAACTGCTCAACAAACTGGAAGAACTTCAACTGCTGTTGGGCAAAAACAGGGACTTTTCTTCTTCATTTCTTCACTTTTCTTGGTTTTGTGCTTCACGGAGACGTGGCTGTGTGGATTAATACCGGACTCTGCACTGCAGCTGGCGCAGACAGAAACACAGAACTTTCTGGCAGAACTAAAGGTGGAGGAATCTGTTTCTACGTCAACAGCAGTTGGTGCAACGATGCAACAGTGATCCAGCAGCAGACCTGGAATCTTTCTCCATCAACTGTAAGCCATTTTATTCTCCCCAGGAGTTTGCTTCATTCATCCTGGTCGGTGTCTACATCCTGCCACAGGCCGACGCGGAGAACGGACAGCGTACACTCGCCGACCAGATACTGTGTGTGGAGCGGGCCAACTCGGACTCTTTAGTTATTGTCCTTGGAGACTTTAACAAAGGTAACCTCACTCATGAACTCCCTATATACAGACAGCTTGTTAAATGCCCGACCAGAGAGGAGAAAATTCTGGATCACTGTTACACCACAATCAGAGGTGCTTATCACACCGTCCCCCGGGCTGCACTGGGTCACTCTGACCATGTCATGCTCCATCTGATTCCTGCCTACAGGCAGAAAGTAAAGCTCTGCAAACCTGTAGTCGAACCTCAAAGAAGTGGACCAGTGAAGCAGTGGAGGATCTCCAGTCGTGTTTGGACTCTGCTGACTGGGATGTTTTCAGGACTGCTGCCAACAATCTGGATCAGTACACAGAGGCTGTGACGTCATACATCAGCTCCTGTGAAGACTATTGTGTCCCATCATGCACCAGGGTGAGTTACAACAATGACAAACCCTGGTTCACAGCCAAACTCAGACAGCTAAGGTTGGCAAAAGAAGAGGCCTTCAGGAGTGGAGACAAAGACAGATTCAGAGAGGCGAAATACAAGTTTAGCAAGGCGGTGAGAGAAGCTAAACAACTGTACTCTGAGAAGCTCCAACACCAGTTCTCAGCTAACGACTCTGTGTCTGTCTGGAATGGGCTAATTCAAATTCAAATATACTTTATTAATCCCCCACGGGGGAAATTCAAGTTTCAGTACACCAGTCTGGTATACTAGAGGAGCTGCCGGCGTCCAGCGCTCCTTTTCATGCCCGGTCCCGTGGTCTGAGTGCTAACTCCAGTTAACAGCCGTAAACAGCCGTTAATACAGTTAACAGCTGTTAGAACCAGTATATCTCCATAATGGTGACAAGTGAGATATCTCCAGGTCAGAGGAGGAAACACAGATGAACCAAACCATCTCCTCTGGGAAAACTGAGCTCCTTCAGTCCGGCGAGCGACGGAGCCAACCGTCCCAGAGCCCGGTTCATCACGCGGACTGGACCAGGCCGTTGTTGTCTCCCCCGGCGGTGCTGGGCCCCACCAGGTCACCAGACGGCCCCTGCCAGGTCAGCTGACCCACCCAGCGTGTAGACTGCTGAACAGAGGCAGCAGCTGTTTGCCGGTCACGGCTCCGTTACCGGCTCAGCGACGCTGCAGCCCGGATCCAGTGGCGGTGGTTGCCGCAGGTAGCAGTTCAGGACTACTTAACTTTCCCGAACCGGCCTCCAGCGACACCGTCCATGTCCGTGGCCGCAGGTCTCCACCAGCCGCAAGAGGACTGATCCGCCCCCCGCAGACAGTATGTAGACATCCGACTGCAGATCACCACAAACCGGGCACAAACTGGAGCGTCCAGCATCGCAGGGAAGTCCCCGGAGCACCAGCGAGTAGCCTCCATGCCAGGCGTCGTCCGGGCAACGGCAGATCACCAACTACAAGCCTAAAGCCCCCCACTCCATCAACGGCCGACGCCTAGCCAACGACCTGAACCAGTTCTACTGTCCTTTTGAAAGACAAAGGGACAGTCCTGCAACCATCCCTCACAACCCCTCCCAACAGCTCCTGCTCCAGTCATCTCCACCAACGCCTTAATGCTGTGCCCTCAATGCTAAAAACTGCTTGTGTATATATATTTATATCGCAATATTTTTATTCTTAGTTTACATTGTTTGTATTTTTCCCTTAATTGCATGCACCATCATCGCCACAACAAATTCCTTGTATGTGTATAATCGTACCTGGCAATAAAGTTCATTCTGATTCTGATTCTGAACTATAGTGTGTAGGGGCTAATAGTTATAGCTATAGTTGTAGTAGCTCAGACTTGAGTAGCTCGTGTTAATCACAGGTTCGTCATAGTTATGCTGCTATAGGCCTACGCTGCAGGGGGACACCAACATGATCTACTGAATGGTGTCTCCACTGCTTTTATCCTTTTCCTTCCCTTTCCTCCTCCCTTCCTCCTCCTCCAGCTCATTCATAATTACTTGGGAGCACCTTGTTACTGAAACTGTGCTCCATATTCCATTTCCTGTGGTTTGTTGTGCTGTTTTGCCCCCTTTTTCTTTCTGTGTATTTGCAGGCCAGAGTTTCCTGGGTTTCATGCTGACTTGCAGTTCCATCCTCTGTCCATCCCGGGGTTCTCCTCCACTTGTGATTGGGTGCCAACTGGTGTGGTGATTGGCGACCTGGTCCTCTGGCCATCTCATCCCAGTGCTGCTGCCTCCATCTGTTTATGTTTATATGGTCATTGTATTTAGTCATTTGTGTGCTCTCCTCTCTCTGTCCTACATCCTCTCTCTGTCCTACATCCTCTCTCTGTCCTCCATCCTCTCTCTGTCCTCCATCCTCTCTCTGTCCTCCATCCTCTCTCTGTCCTACATCCTCTCTCTGTCCTCTCTTTGTCCTCCATCCTCTCTCTGTCCTCTCTCTGTCCTCCATCCTCTCTCTGTCCTACATCCTCTCTGTGTCCTCCGTCCTCTCTCTGTCCCGTCTCCCCTCTTTTCTTTCTTTACCCAGCTGGTCTTCATCAGGAAGGTCCCCCCATATAATCCAGGTCCTGCTCAAGGTTTCTTCCTCTTAAAGTGGAGTTTTTCTTGCCACTCTTTGGCTTAAAGGTTTTTATTTTCCCTCTGTGGGAGTTTTTTACCTGCCATTATCATTGATTGGATTTAATATTATAATTTTAGTTAATGATATTTGCTCGGGGGTCATGCTCTGGGTCTCTGTAAAGCGCCTAGAGACAATTGACATTGTAACAGATGCTATACAAATAAAATTGAATTGAATTGAATTAAGAGCAAGTAGGGAGGGAATCTAGATCACAATTCAGTTATCTTTGATACCTTTGCTGACTTGGCAACCAATGGACTATGCTTTTTGAGTACATAAGATGGAGCACTTGAACAATATAGACATAATGGGTTCCTTGTTACAGACTTGTTCCTCTACCACTGCTTAAAGAGAGTAACTGACAGCAGGAGCTGGGCTTGATTGTTTTCAGTCCATCTTCAATAGGAAAAGGTCCAACAACAAAAAAAAAACCTTGCTGTGAAGGACATGTTTTCTGACTTTTTGTTAGTTTGTCACAATTTCCTCAGTTTCTTAATGAAATATCTGTGCCATGTTTTGGTCAAATTAGTAGAGAGAAACAGCACAACAGTGCACCTTTCCATAGCTTTTCTTGAGCTCTGTTCACAGTAGCATGTTTTTGGGGGTGGAGTCAGATTTTTAACTGACTCCAACTCTTTTCTGAACAGTTTTTTCCATCTTTAGAAAATCCCTCTCAGCTTTATACAACTCATTTGCAAGGAAACAGTGAATGCTGTATGATGTGAACTTCGGTAGATGAAAAGATGGATAAGTTCTGGATTTGGATTTGTTTTGGATTTGGTGGTCACTTCAGACACGTAAATTTATGTTTGCAAGCAAAGTATTATTGTTTATTTATTTATTGAAAATAAGCCACCCTCAAGAGACAGGTTTCTATTTGTAGGGGACCAGGGTAGACCTCAAACATGGCATCTATATCCATTAACAGCACCAAAATGAGAACTTTCTGGAACTTATATGGAGCTGAAACAAAGCCAACTGGATTCTCGTATGCCTAAATGAAAAAGGCTGTTTTGAAGATATGATAGCAGATATGGAGAAAAAAAGAAAAAAAATATATATATATGTGTATATGTATATATCTATATATATATATATAATATATATATATATATATATATATATATATATATACATATACACATATATATATATTATCCATCCATCCATCCATCTTCTATACCTGTTTTATCCTTGAAGGGTCACGGGGATCTGCTGGAGCCTATCCCAGCCGTCTACGGGCGAAAGGCAGGGGTACACCCTGGACAGGTCGCCAGTCCATCGCAGGGTTATATATATATATATATATATATATATATATATATATATACCATCAAAACCTAATCCAGATTGTTGGTAGGGAGATTTCACTGCTGTCCATACCTAAATCTAAAGCTGCATCTCCTCCACCCATTGTTGCAAAGCTGGGTTTACTGTTTGACATATCAATTATCTGTGTATAGTGATGATCAAAATGGCAGGTGATTTTCTAATTATTAGAAAGAAACATAAACTATAACCTTTATCCTTTTTTTTTCAATTTATAGTCATAGCAGAAAATCTGTGTGTTATAAATTGTTTTATAAATTCATCCTGGCTTTACATTTCATTATTGTATTATGGTGTTCATGTCTAATAGTACAGATAGTTTATCTGAGAAGTAAAACTTAAACTGTTAATCTTTATTACATTTTTACATTGCGTCTTTGGCTTCAACACTCTGTAATCAGTATGTTTGTGCTGCACATCGGGATCCATCCCTGTTATTTGGACAAGAACCAAGTTTGTTTGAAGAGTAATAGGATAAGTATGTCAGAAGGCAGGTTGAACCCCGCCCCTCCTCTTTAATTATTAAACCTAAACCTTGATCATTTCAGGGTGACTAATGATTCCAGTTTGTCGAGATAAATGACACCA
Organism: Hirundichthys speculiger; assembly: GCA_018398805.1. Lineage (NCBI taxonomy): Eukaryota > Metazoa > Chordata > Actinopteri > Beloniformes > Exocoetidae > Hirundichthys > Hirundichthys speculiger. Next base: position 43,458 of record JAGFBZ010000215.1, on the reverse strand, counting down.
CTTCAGATTCTTTATATCATGTGTTATAAACTCGGCAACTTCTTAAAAAGAAAAAAAAAAAGTCTCAAGATACGCAAAACACAAGAAAGAATCATACGTTCTGATGGAGAAAAAAAAGGGAGCCTCTGATTGGCGCGGAGGGGACACGTGATCATGCTAACTTCCACACGGCAGACAGGTGAGCGTGGGAGAAAAGACTTTCAGGAATGCAGGTAACGAGTTGGTGTCTGGCTCTGGGATTATGATTCCTGTCGGGTTCCCGGAGCGTCTGGCTTTAAAGCAGGATTCAACACAAGGTGAGCCGCCTAACCTGGTTGCTTAGTAACCGACAGGTGGGTAGAACACCTAAGAGCCGTCATCCGAACTCTGGTACCGAGCTTGAGTCCGTGGGTCACAGGCGATTTCACTTGTCAGGCCGCTGGAAACACACCTGTTGAACAGGTGCAGCAGGTGTGTGTCGTGGAGACCAACACACATCCACCTGTAATACAGGTAATACAGGCTGGGAATGTCAGCCAGCGAGGATTTAGGTTTAGTTTAACTTAGAAGTTGGTGTTTTAATTTTTAAAGCTGAAGTGTATTTTGTGAACCGAGTGTTAGAAACAACAATAACAGAAGGATTTGTCCTTCCTCTTTACATGGAAATCATTAGTTTTACTAAAGTGTTCTATGAATTTTCACATTTGAGAAACTGAGACTGAAGTTATCCAGTTAGCTTCTAGAACAGTTTCTCATCTGCTTCCTATCATTATTTAATATACACCTATTTTTATTTCCAGTTTTCCAAATAAAAAGATACAGGGGCAGTTTATTGTCACTAAGGAGTTGATATCAGCAGTAATTCAACAATAATTCTGTTACAAAAGCAGAATCGCTGGAAAACTGATTTACAGTTTTAAACAAATGCATGAGAAAAATCAGTGAGGTTTAAAAACAACGTTCCTCCACAGACAGATCTTACTGTGAGTGGTTCCAGGAATCTGGAGGAATTTGATTGTGTGAAAGTTAAGTATACAAGTGTAAACTTGACATCATTGATCACATGTGTGTCTGATCAATCCACCCGAACACGTTGTGTTGCACTAATGTCACTCTGTCGGTCTAATAATTATACTGTATTTTTTTTTGTTAAAACTCCTAACTCACTTAAAATTTGTGCATCCATCTATGACGCATACATCCTAATATCTGCATTGTCAAATTGTATTTTTCCTAAACAATCTCTTAAGAACATATTTTATTACATGATATATTTCACGTAAGATAATTAATATAATTTGATTGTGATAGAAGCACATGGACAAAGCATTACTCTGGGGAGCCTTTGCCATGGGCTACACTAGGGGGCGACATTCACAAGTGAAACTTAAAACTTGTTTGTGCAAAGAAAGAAAAGGCAAAAATTCCTTATGTTGTCATTGTCTCGAGGTGGTATCAACATCTCCTGGCTCGGAAGCATCTAGAATCGCCCATCGGACAATTGAAGCACATATTGTGGTCCGATGAAAATAGCTGGTTTTTCTGAAAAGGACCACTTATCAACAATAACAACCTGTGCGTGGGATGAGATGTTAGAGCACTCTTTTCAAGAAAACATGCTTTTATTTTTCTCTCCATCATGAAAATGCAAAACAACATTCTGCACATATGTATAAAGGCATGGCTGAGGTAAAGAAAGGTACAGGTAACTGTTCTGATCTGGGCCCGACAGAGAATGAGAGAAGAATTTTAAAACGATTTTAATTTTAAGACGACTGGAAGAAAGGGATAAAATTAGCAATAAAAAAAGTTTAAAACTATCCTCAATGCCAGAACTCCCTTTAAGTGTTGTGAGAAGAAATGGCAACATTACAAAGCAGTAAATGTTTTACTGTCCCAACTTATTTTAAATGTATTACAGGTCTGAAACGGGACAAATATGACTTATTAACAAATTAAATTCAGTTTACAAGAAAAAAAGAAAAAATATCTTTTTCAGTATAGAATCAGTACAATATTTTTTTTTTCTCACTACTTTTTTCCACCTTTTTCTAATTTGGAGGTTTCTTTTCCGTTTGGTAGTTTGTTTCATAGGTTAATGGTGACATCTTTTGTTTTCCATTTTGTGATTATAGGACGACTGTTTTGTTATCAGACAAATAATGATGAGATGAACTGATGTGATCAGCAGGTCTATAAAGTTGATTGCCTCGGCTGCTTTCTGTTTCCCTCTTATATGCTGTTGTAGACTCTGTCATCCTAGTCATAACTATCTTTCTTTTTTTAGTCAAATTTGCAAATGAAAAAAAAAGATATAATTTCAGAAAGTTTTCTATTTCTGAAAATGAAAATACATTTACAATCAATTAGAGGTAGTTCAAATGTTCCTATTAAACGCACCAGTTAACTGGATGAGATGAGCAGATGCCCCATATAGAGAACCTCCAGTCCTCGGTTCCACTCCTGGCCCGTGACCCCTGAATGTGGGCCGCCCTTCCACATTCAGAGGACCCGGTCCTCCTCACGGGTGGCTTCGGTTCCACTCCTGGCCTGTGACCCCTGAATGTGGGCCGCCCTTCCACATTCAGAGGACCCGGTCCTCCTCACGGGTGGCTTCGGTTCTACTCCTGGCCCGTGACCCCTGAATGTGGGCCGCCCTTCCACATTCAGAGGACCCGGTCCTCCTCACGTGGTGCTTCGGTTCCACTCCTGGCCCGTGACCCCTGAATGTGGGCCGCCCTTCCACATTCAGAGGACCCGGTCCTCCTCACGGGTGGCTTCGGTTCCACTCCTGGCCCGTGACCCCTGAATGTGGGCCGCCCGTCCACATTCAGAGGACCCGGTCCTCCTCACGGGTGGCTTCGGTTCCACTCCTGGCCCGTGACCCCTGAATGTGGGCCGGCCTTCCACATTCAGAGGACCCGGTCCTCCTCACGGGTGGCTTCGGTTCCACTCCTGGCCCGTGACCCCTGAATGTGGGCCGGCCTTCCACATTCAGAGGACCCGGTCCTCCTCACGGGTGGCTTCGGTTCCACTCCTGGCCCGTGACCCCTGAATGTGGGCCGGCCTTCCACATTCAGAGGACCCGGTCCTCCTCACGGGTGGCTTCGGTTCCACTCCTGGCCCGTGACCCCTGAATGTGGGCCGCCCGTCCACATTCAGAGGACCCGGTCCTCCTCACGGGTGGCTTCGGTTCCACTCCTGGCCCGTGACCCCTGAATGTGGGCCGCCCTTCCACATTCAGAGGACCCGGTCCTCCTCACGGGTGGCTTCGGTTCCACTCCTGGCCCGTGACCCCTGAATGTGGGCCGCCCGTCCACATTCAGAGGACCCGGTCCTCCTCACGGGTGGCTTCGGTTCCACTCCTGGCCCGTGACCCCTGAATGTGGGCCGGCCTTCCACATTCAGAGGACCCGGTCCTCCTCACGGGTGGCTTCGGTTCCACTCCTGGCCCGTGACCCCTGAATGTGGGCCGCCCTTCCACATTCAGAGGACCCGGTCCTCCTCACGGGTGGCTTCGGTTCCACTCCTGGCCCGTGACCCCTGAATGTGGGCCGCCCTTCCACATTCAGAGGACCCGGTCCTCCTCACGGGTGGCTTCGGTTCCACTCCTGGCCCGTGACCCCTGAATGTGGGCCGCCCTTCCACATTCAGAGGACCCGGTCCTCCTCACGGGTGGCTTCGGTTCCACTCCTGGCCCGTGACCCCTGAATGTGGGCCGCCCGTCCACATTCAGAGGACCCGGTCCTCCTCACGGGTGGCTTCGGTTCCACTCCTGGCCCGTGACCCCTGAATGTGGGCCGGCCTTCCACATTCAGAGGACCCGGTCCTCCTCACGGGTGGCTTCGGTTCCACTCCTGGCCCGTGACCCCTGAATGTGGGCCGCCCGTCCACATTCAGAGGACCCGGTCCTCCTCACGGGTGGCCTCGGTCCACATTCAGAGGCTCAGTTTTGAGTTCCAGGAAGTGACGATGCTCCCTTGGGCAAAAGTAAACTCATTTAGATATTAGTATTTAATGACGATATAGTTGGGTAAAAAGGCTGAGCTCCAAGAAGACATTTGGAGTTGTGGGGCTTAAAGTTCAAACTGTGTTGACAATCTATATTTTTGTGCAGGCTTGAATGATAAAATGTGTGATTTCAGTTCCAGTTATGTGAATTGTACTCAATTCAACCAGCTTCATATGGACTATGAATGTTTGTGCACTATAAAAATGTAAAAATGCTTTCCATAGTTGATTACTAGAATCCTATTAAGATGAAACAAATTCAAATTTGAACTTTTTTATTTGATCAGAAGTTATATTTTTTTGAGCCCTCATGACCTGTATTTGGTTTCTTCCCCCCAGCTGTCGCCATGGTGATGCAGGTGTTAATCCCACCTGTGGCGTCCCTCCTCACGTTGTCGCTGCTGCTGCTGCTGTGTGTCATTCGAAAGAAAAGAAGGATGGAGGGAATGTACAGGCCAAGTGCAGAGGAGAGGAAGCAGACAGGAGCCGCAGGACCTGAAAAACCTGGGCTGCCGCTACCATTGCCCAAAGAAGAACGGCTCATATAATTAAAAAAAAAAAGACTTTCTCATCTTGCAAACATGTGGATTGCAGACTTGTTACCTTGTGTTCTCATGCTGGGGTCACAGAAGAACAACATTCAGATGCTTTACAAGCTTCTTGTGCCGGTTTATTTAGCCAGTGACAACAGATAAAGTGATCAGATTAAAGTGATCAGATTAATTTGATCACTGTGAGAAGAGAGCGAACAGCCTTCGACAGAAGCAGGTTTGTCCTCTTATCCAGCCGGATGAAGTCACTCCCTTTATTTTCTCACAAGGAACAGGAGCTGAAGTGTAATGTGTATTTTTTTTATATATATATATATATATACTGTTTTTAATATTTATATACTGATTATATTTCACACTTTTTCCATATGAAGAACATTCACTAAAAACACTGTGATGCACTTTATTAAAATCAAATTCTGAGGCCCATTTCAGAGGAAATGAGTTTGTATGGTGATCATTAAAATAATGTGCACAAGAAGAGCTACTGAATTTTTTTCTCCCTTCTAGGACCTTTAAAGTTGAAGTAGACAATGTATTTTATTAAAACTGAAGGTATTTATGTTAGAACAGTTTACAAAAAGGCAATAATTATCCCTTAGAATGTCAGTTTTTGAAGAGAAGAAACTGAAGGACAGTCTAACAAAATAAAATTGACGGTTTTGTTTTTGTGACAAATAGATTGTTCAGAAGTAAATAAGTAAAAATGCACTCCTTACACTACTGGTTTTAACTTTTAACATTTCATCTAGTATAAAAATTTGCTGATCCCAATTATTTTCTTATCACTGAGAAACTCATCAGAAATAAAGAATGATTAAAAGCACCAGTTAGCAGCGCTGTGATTTGTTTCTCCATTCTGCTGTCATAAATCAATAAACCTGAGACTGAAACTATGTGGCAACAGGTGCAGTCGGCATGTTTGAGTTATATTTGCTGCAATCTACAATAATCAGTTCGTAAGAGATACGGAACATCTTTAAAATTAAACTACATGTCACCAGTTTAATATTTTAACATCTGCAGTAGCAACAAAGAGATCTGAGGCCAAGAACCTGAGATTAAAAAAATACAAAGAGAGCACTTCTTTTGTTCTTTTTAAAGAATATGGCAACAACAAAGCAGTTTGATCCTCTAGGCTTCAAACCTTTTCTTCAGTTCAGACACTTTGACTAGAGGGCGCTCTTGTTCCTCAGCTGCCTCCGTGTCTGAGTGGCATGTTGAGCGAGTTTGTGCGACCTCCTTGTGTAGAGCTACAGGCAGAACCGAGGCCTTGGGTTTGGGCCTGGACTGGAAGCGTGGGACAGCAGGCGGCGCTGTGGGAGGAGGGAAGGCCCGTCGGATCTCTTGTTCCTGATGCTCTACTGTGTTTTCACCCTCTTCCTCCATGCCAGCCGGACATTTGGGGTCTGTGGCAGTTTCCCTTTGACCTTGCTGTTCCTCCACAGAGTCGGGCTGATGGGGATTCAGTTCTACACATTTGCTTAAAGATGTTTTGACCACTTTATTTTTCTCTTTTCCATCTTCTTGTCTCACACTCTCTTGCATGTCATTCATTCTTCCTTCTGTCACTTGTCCTACAGCCTCCTCCTCACATTCATTTTGCTCTTTGCCACTGCTCTTTCTCTCCTCACCCGTTTCTTTTAAAGGGTCCTCACTTAAGAATAAATGATTCTCCTGTTTCTCCTCTTCCAGCTTCACTTCCTTAATTCTATCTCTAATGTGTTTTTCTCCTTCTTCCTGGTTCCCATTTATTGCTACATTTGTGTCCTCCTCCTGTTGTTTTTCTCGTTCTCCCATTTCACGAGCTACATTAGGATCGTCTGGCCCCTCCTCCTCAGGCAGGCTGGTGTCCAGCCAATCAGAATCCTCCGTCAGGTCCGACAGCTCCTCCGTGGTTTCCAGGTTCCAGCTGTGAAGGCTGCCGCTACCACTGATGGACATGGACAAGCTCTCCTGGCTGGGGTTGTTGGGACCACGCTGCAAAACACAGACGCTGGTCAGGATTCACACCCAAGTTTACATGTGATGCTTTAGAAATGTGCAAAACAGTCTAACCTTTGTGATGTAGTCGTGGCTGTCCGGTCCGAAGAGATCCAGGCTACGAGTGCCGTACAACAGGCCACGGTCGTGGGAGCTGCGTGAGCTGAGCGTGTCAAAGATCTCCCCAAGAAGGTCCATCTCTTCTGGATGGCACAGTGGTGGGTCTTCATCCTTCTGGAGCTCCGGATCAGGCTCCGGCCCAGACACAGCTCTGGTTCCAAACAAGAGATGGGATTTCACATAACACCTTCTTTTTCCTTTTCCCTATTTATCTGCATCTCACACACTCAACACTACAGACATGAAGCCGTCGCAGCTTCACGTCTTCTTGGGTGAGTCTATGCCAGCTTTGGGGAGTTTTTCCTGAAGACTGTCTCAGGCTCCTTTAGCTTGGTTTCTCTACAAGGTTTAAGTTTAACAGTTAGACACATACTCGATGTGCTCCTGACGTTGCAGGTTGCTGCCACCATCATGCTTTGTTAGCATTAGCATTAGCCAGGCAATAAGCACTGTCTGGTGTTAACTAAACAACAGACAAAAATCTGTAGCAGAATTGCTCATTTCCTTTTTCCCTCATAAAACTAAAGAATGTTTTTTCTTCTATTTTCAAGAATCCAATAAAAACTTTTTTTTGCCAAACTTGAAGCAGGCTATAATGAATTTTCCTTTGAACTTCTTTACCCTAAAGATTGTGTTGTGCTTTGGCACTTCCAAAGCTTCTGATTATATCTTTTGTCAAGGAACATGATTAATGTCCACAAGTGGAAGTTATAGATGCAATTAATTTTTGATACAAGTTTCTCAACATGTTTGTCATTTGTCATTACAGATTTTTGACTGCAAAAGCTAAGAAGAAAAGAAGGTATTTTTAGGATTAAAACATCAGTATAAAAATATGCAACCCTTTTGTTTTTATATGGTTTGTTTGCAAGTAACTTGCTAAGGTTTTTATTTCCCTCTGGTGGGGAAAAACAAAAAAATTCAAGAAACCAAAAATGTTCTAGCAATGTAAAAGTATAACTTTTCTGAATCAGCTCACCTGTCCCATGGATCTTCAGCATCCTTCATGTTTTCATAGTCCCTGAGTTTCTGAACTGGCCGACGGGGTCGTGACTGATGAGGCAGGTAAATAGTAACAAGTAAAGGGACAGCAACATAAAATTAACACAAAAGAAAAATGGTTGGTCTTAAAGCAATAATTAATCATGCAAAATAGGCCAAACTGTACAAACAACATGCTCAAATAGGTTATAAACCCTCGGCAAAAGTATCCTGTACTGAAATGAATGAGACTGGCATTTTTTACATGAAAATGAATTATTGAGTCTCACTATCCCAAAGTGTTGCATGATTGGCAGGCGGTTCTGCAAGCAGTCGGACTGGGCCCGGCGGTGTGATACCGATCCACCTCTTTGAAGGGCATGCTTTTCACTGTCTGCCTGCGTTATACACACAGTAAGATATCAAAACCACAATCACATCTGTGTCAGTCAAAGTGTGTCCCCACGTAAACATGAGCATACCTTGTGGATGAACAAGTTCTTCAAACCTGACTTGGTGAGGCCTTTGGCCTGCAGGAGACATTAACGAACACATCAGTGACGGAATATCCCCCACAATGCAACAGTGTTGAGTCTGTACTCACCCTCATGTTTGCTTTGGTCTTCATGTTTAGGATTAGAGCTCCGCCCCCTTTCTGTTAAAAGCACACATTCATTTTTGTTGTACTCTTCAGCAAGATAGGAAAAAAACAAAAACAAACTTACCTTTAAATTACCAACTATCTGTTGATAAGATTTGCTTCTTCCTATAAAAAAAAAGGAAAACCAAAAGACAGAGGACATCTGGTGAGACACTGATTACAAACACACATGAGCGCGCGCACACACACACACACACACACACACACCTGCTGTTGTTCCACACTTTATCTCGTCCTCAAAGAGATCAGCTGGTTCCTTCCCTTTGTTTAGGATATCTAGGCGACTATCAATGAACTAAAAACATCCAAATATGGAAAGAAACATAATCATTATTAAGATTAGAATTAAGATCAAACCGAGATTTAAACATTATAAACAACTATATCATATAATTTATAAACAGGAACCTGTCTTTCTTTCTTTCATTTTTATTCTAATCTATTTTCACTTGTAGCATGTGTCCAGCAGAAGTCGCTCTGTACCTGTTTGAAGAACTGCAGATGGACGGCACTTTCCAGAAACTGCTTCATGCTGGGAGACTTGTGATCCAGAAACAGTTTTTCACAGAATTGTATATCACTTTCCTGTAAATAAAATAATAAACAAGGCAAAGGGAAGCAGCAGACATAGTTCTTCATTCTTGAACTGTGCTTGAGAACTTAATTCTGCAGTGTGTATTTTTATTTTTATAAGATACGGACCTGGTGACATTGCAGTGCATCCCTGTAGCCTCCAAACAGCAAAGCCTGAGCTTTGAGGAAAGCCTGAGAGACCCCACAGCCAGGCGACACCGCCTGACGCTTCAAACACATCTTAAGCCCCGACATCTGCACACATGTTTTAGATTTGTATTTTTGAATTAAACCCTTAAAACATGTATCTGATAGTACAGGAATTTGGTCCTAAGCAAATACTATCTCAGATGAGCGAAGGCATATAAGATAAGATAAGATAAGATAAGATATTCCTTTATTTGTCCCACAATGGGGAAATTCAAGTTGTTACAACTGCAAGTGAAAAGTAGTAATAAAGAAGGAAAAGGAAAAAAAAAAAAAAAAAAAAAAATATATATATATTATATATATTTATATATACTTAAAAGTATATATATATACTTGAAATATATATATATAAGTACTTGAAAAGTAACTACTTATATATATATATATATATAATATATATATATATATATATATATATATATATATATATATATATATATATATATTAATGCACACACACATCTCGGGTGCTCCAAGCGCAAGGACAGGGCCAGCACACAGTTCAAAAAACTCCACAACACAACAACAGTGTTTATCAGGAACAATTAATGTTCCTGTCCCTCCTCGACCATCAGCAGTTTCAGACATATCAGAAATAAATTACCCCATCCAACTCTGGCGGTGACTATTCCCACACCCACCGCAACTGCTGACCGGACATCCTCTGCCCTAAAGTGAATAAAAACTTATGAAAGTAATACGCTGATGCGTAATCTCTAAATTACGCAGTGCCCTCTTCTTGTTATACTGCATTTTTTGTATTGGTGGCTTGTATGATTATAACGTCATGGTGGATTAAGTAGTTAAACCCGCGCTGGTACAAGTACTAAATACACGACCTGAAACTGAATAATACTGTAAGAAACATTAAACCAAACCACGATAATTTATAATAAATTAAAAAAAAGAACATTTCTACCACATTTTTTCTCCCTTGTTTTCAATGTTTTTTTTTTTTTTTTTTTTTTTTTTTACATTTCTGAGGTGCTCCAGCCACACCAACAGGGGGTGCTGCAGCCCCCCCAGCACCTCTACTTCCCACGGTACTGCAAGAATTACTACATTTTTGACACATAGCTCAAAGGATTTGATAGTAAGAGTTCAACACCACGAAGAACGACCATGTCATTTTTAAATCAATCAAACCTGTAGTATTATGGCATAATATATTGTCTAAAATGTATTCGGCGGTATGCAATTGTGACGTCACGCGGGAGACGCACCAGTTATTGTTGTAGTAGCTGCTGGCATTCATTTATTCATTCATTCATTCTGTTCGGTACAAAGTGCTGATTTCCCCTGATGTGTTTCCATTGCTGTTAATAAATACCAACTCTGAGAACATCGGTGTACGAGCCTTTTTGCAAGAGTAACCTGACAAAACCAACATGAAGACTAACAAACCATAAGAACAACAAAAAAATTAGACTACCTGGTCCCTAATAATAACGTTAGGCTACCTGGCCCCTAATAATATTGTTAGGCTACCTGGCCCCTGATAATAACGTTAGGCTACCTGGCCCCTAATAATAACGTTAGGCTACCTGGCCCCTAATAATAACGTTAGGCTATCTGGCCCTTAATAATAACATTGGGCTACCTGGCCCCTGATAATAATGTTAGGCTACCTGGCCCCTGATAATAATGTTAGGCTACCTGGCCCCTAATAATAGTGTTAGGCTACCTGGCCCCTGATAATAACATTAGGCTACCTGGCCCCTAATAATAACATTAGGCTACCTGGCCCATGATAATAACGTTAGGCTACCTGGCCCCTAATAATAACGTTAGGCTATCTGGCCCTTAATAATAACATTAGGCTACCTGGCCCCTGATAATAACGTTAGGCTACCTGGCCCCTAATAATAACGTTAGGCTACCTGGCCCCTAATAATAATGTTAGCCTACCTGGCCCCTGATAAAAACGTTAGGCTACCTGGCCCCTAATAGTAACGTTAGGCTACCTGACCCCTAATAATAACGTTAGGCTACCTGGCCCCTAATAATAACATTAGGCTACCTGGCCCCTGATAATAACGTTAGGCTACCTGGCTCCTAATAGTAACGTTAGCCTACCTGGCCCCTGATAATAACGTTAGGCTACCTGGCCCCTAATAATAACGTTAGGCTACCTGGCCCCTGATAATAACGTTAGGCTACCTGGCCCCTAATAATAACGTTAGGCTACCTGGTCCCTAATATTAACGTTAGGCTACCTGGCCCCTGATAATAACGTTAGGCTACCTGGCCCCTAATAATAACGTTAGGCTACCTGGCCCCTAATAACATAACATTAGGCTACCTGGCCCCTAATAATAACGTTAGGCTACCTGGCCCCTAATAATAACGTTAGGCTACCTGGCCCCTAATAATAACGTTAGGCTACCTGGCCCCTGATAATAACGTTAGGCTACCTGGCCCCTAATAATAACGTTAGGCTACCTGGCCCCTATAATAACATTAGGCTACCTTGGCCTCTAATAAAACGTTTAGGCTACCTGGCCCCTAATAATAACATTAGGCTACCTGGCCCCTGATAATAACGTTAGGCTACCTGGCCCCTGATAATAACGTTAGGCTACCTGGTCCTTAATAATAACGTTAGGCTACCTCGCCTTTAATAATAACATTAGGCTACCTGGCCCCTGATAATAACGTTAGGCTACCTGGCCCCCTAATAGTAACGTTAGGCTACCTGGCCCCTAATAGTAACGTTAGGCTACCTGGCCTCTAATAATAACGTTACGCTACCTGGCCCCTAATAATAACGTTAGGCTACCTGGCCCCTAAATACCCCTAATAAAATACGTTAGGCTACCTGGCCCCTGATAATAACGTTAGGCTACCTGGCCCCTAATAATAACGTTAGGCTTGGCCCCTGATAATAGGCTACCTGGCCCCTGATAATAACGTTAGGCTACCTGGCCCCTGATAAATAACGTTAGGCTACCTGGCCCCTAATAATAACGTTAGGCTATCTGGCCCTTAATAACAACATTGGGCTACCTGGCCCCTGATAATAATGTTAGGCTACCTGGCCCCTAATAATAACGTTAGGCTACCTCTACCTCGCCCTTAATATTGACATTAGGATACCTGGCCCCTGATAATAACGTTAGGCTACCTGGCCCCTGATAATAACGTTAGGCTACCTGGCTCCTAATAGTAACGTTAGCCTACCTGGCCCCTGATAATAACGTTCGGCTACCTGGCCCCCTAATAACGTTAGGCTACCTAGCTCCTAATAATAACGTTAGGCTACCTGGCCCCTAATAATAACGTTAGGCTAACCTGGCCCCTAATAATAACATTAGGCTACCTGGCCCCTATAATAACGTTAGGCTACCTGGCCCCTGATAATAACGTTAGGCTAATACCTGGCCCCTAATAATAACGTTAGGCTACCTGGCCCCTGATAATAACGTTAGGCTACCTGGCCCCTAATAATAACGTTAGGCTACCTGGCCCTAATATTAACTTAGGCTACCTGGCCCCTGATAATAATGTTAGGCTACCTGGCCCCTAATAATAACGTTAGGCTACCTGGCCCCTAATAATAACATTAGGCTACCTGGCCCCTAATAATGACGTTAGGCTACCTCGCCTTTAATAATAACATTAGGCTACCTGGCCCCTGATAATAACGTTAGGCTACCTGGCCCCCTAATAGTAACGTTAGGCTACCTGGCCCCTAATAGTAACGTTAGGCTACCTGGCCCCTAATAATAACGTTACGCTACCTGGCCCCTAATAATAACGTTAGGCTACCTGGCCCCTGATAATAACGTTAGGCTACCTGGCCCCTAATAATAACGTTAGGCTACCTGGCCCTTAATAAAACATTAGGGCTACCTGGCCCCTGATATAACGTTAGGCTACCCCCCTGGGCCCCTAATAATAACGTTAGGCTACCTGGCCCCTTAATAATAACGTTAGGCTACCTGGCCCCTAATAATAACGTTAGGCTACCTGGCCCTAATAATAACGTTAGGCTACCTGGCCCCTAATAATAACGTTAGGCTACCTGGCCCCTAATATACATTAGGCTACCTGGCCCCTATAATAACTTAGGCTAATTGGCCCCTGATAATAACGTTAGGCTACCTGGCCCCTGATAATAACGTTAGGCTACCTGGCCCCTAATAATAACGTTAGGCTACCTGGCCCCTAATAATAACGTTAGGCTACCTGGCCCCTAATAATAACATTAGGCTACCTGGCCCCTGATAATAACGTTAGGCTACCTGGCCCCTAATAATAACGTTAGGCTACCTGGCCCCTAATAATAACGTTAGGCTACCTGGCCCCTAATAATAACGTTAGGCTACCTGGCCCCTAATAATAACGTTAGGCTACCTGGCCCCTGATAATACGTTAGGCTACCCTGGCCCCTAATAATAACGTTAGGCTACCTGGCCCCTGATAATAACGTTAGGCTACCTGGCCCCCTAATAATAACGTTAGGCTACCTGGCCCCTAATAATAACGTTAGGCTACCTGGCCCCTAATAATAACGTTAGGCTACCTGGCCCCTAATAACGTTAGGCTACCTGGCCCCTGATAATAACGTTAGGCTACCTGGCCCCTAATAATAACTTTAGGCTACCTGGCCCCTATAATAACGTTAGGCTACCTGGCCCCTAATAATAACGTTAGGCTACCTACCTGGCCCTAATAATAACGTTAGGCTACCTGGCCCCTAATAATAACGTTAGGCTACCTGGCCCCTAATAATAACGTTAGGCTAACCTGGCCCCTAATAATAACGTTAGGCTACCTGGCCCCTAATAATAACGTTAGGCTACCTGGCCCCTAATAATAACGTTAGGCTACCTGGCCCCTAATAATAACGTTAGGCTACCTGGCCCCTAATAATAACGTTAGGCTACCTGGCCCCTAATAATAACACTTTAGGCTACCTGGCCCCTAATAATAACGTTAGGCTACCTGGCCCCTAATAATAACGTTTAGGCTACCTGGCCCCTGATAATACGTTAGGCTACCTGGCCCCTAATAATAACGTTAGGCTACCTGGCCCCTAATATAACATTAGGCTACCTGGCCCCTAATAATAACGTTAGGCTACCTGGCCCCTAATAATAACGTTAGGCTACCTGGCCCCTAATAATAACGTTAACCTGGCCTACCTGGCCCCTGATAATAACGTTAGGCTACCTGGCCCCTAATAATAACGTTAGGCTACCTGGTCCCTAATAATAACGTTAGGCTACCTGGCCCCTATAATAACCTGTTAGGCTACCTGGCCCCTAATATAACGTTAGGCTACCTGGCCCCTAATAATACGTTAGGCTACCTGGCCCCTAATAATAACATTAGGCTACCTGGCCCCTAATAATAACGTTAGGCTACCTGGCCCCTAATATAACGTTAGGCTACCTGGCCCCTGAATAATAACGTTAGGCTACCTGGCCCCTAATAATAACGTTTAGGCTACCTGGCCCCTAATAATAACGTTAGGCTACCTGGCCCCTAATAATAACGTTAGGCTACCTGGCCCCCTAATAATAACGTTAGGCTACCTGGCCCTAATAATAACGTTAGGCTACCTGGCCCCTGAATAATAACGTTAGGCTACCTGGCCCCTAATAATAACGTTAGGCTACCTGGCCCCTAATAATAACGTTAGGCTACCTGGCCCCTAATAATAATAAGTTAGGCTACCTGGCCCCTAATAATAACGTTAGGCTACCTGGCCCCTAATAATAACGTTAGGCTACCTGGCCCCTAATAATAACGTTAGGCTACCTGGCCCCTAATAATAACGTTAATTAGGCTACCTGGCCCCTAATAATAAACGTTAGGCTACCTGGCCCCTAATAATAACGTTAGGCTACCTGGCCCCTGATAATAACGTTAGGCTACCCTGGCCCCTAATAATAACGTTAGGCTACCTGGCCCCTAATAATAACGTTAGGCTACCTGGCCCCTAATAATAACGTTAGGCTACCTGGCCCCTAATAATAACGTTAGGCTACCTGGCCCCTATAATAACGTTAGGCTACCTGGCCCCTGAATAACGTTAGGCTACCTGGCCCCTGAATAATAACGTTAGGCTACCTGGCCCCTAATAATACGTTAGGCTACCTGGCCCCTAATAATAACGTTAGGCTACCTGGCCCCCTAATATAACGTTAGGCTACCTGGCCCCTAATAATAACGTTAGGCTACCTGGCCCCTAATAATAACTTTAGGCTACCTGGCCCCTAATAATAACGTTAGGCTACCTGGCCCCTAATAATAACGTTAGGCTACCTGGCCCCTAATATAACGTTAGGCTACCTGGCCCCTGATAATAACGTTAGGCTACCTGGACCCTAATAATAACGTTAGGCTACCTGGCCCCTAATAATAACATTAGGCTACCTGGCCCCTAATAATAACGTTAGGCTACCTGGCCCCTAATAATAACGTTAGGCTACCTGGCCCCTAATAATAACGTTAGGCTACCTGGCCCCCTAATATAACGTTAGGCTACCTGGCCCCTAATAATAACGTTAGGCTACCTGGCCCCTAATAATAACGTTAATAGGCTACCTGGCCCCTAATAATAACGTTAGGCTACCTGGCCCCTGATAATAACGTTAGGCTACCTGGCCCCTAATAATAACGTTAGGCTACCTGGCCCCTAATAACACCATTAGGCTACCTGGCCCCTAATAAAACGTTAGGCTACCTGGCCCCTAATAATAACGTTAGGCTACCTGGCCCCTAATAATAACGTTAGGCTACCCTGGCCCCTAATAATAACGTTAGGCTACCTACCTGGCCCCTAATAATAACGTTAGGCTACCTGGCCCCTAATAATAACATTAGGCTACCTGGCCCCTAATAATAACGTTAGGCTACCTGGCCCTGGCCCCCTAATAATAAACGTTAGGCTACCTGGCCCCTAATAACGTAACGTTAGGCTACCTGGCCCTAATAATAACGTTAGGCTACCTGGCCCCTAATAATAACGTTAGGCTACCTGGCCCCTAATAATAACGTTTAGGCTACCTGGCCCCTAATAAACGTTTAGGCTACCTGGCCCCTAATAATAACATTAGGCTACCTGGCCCCTAATAATAACGTTAGGCTACCTGGCCCCTAACGTTAGGCTACCTGGCCCCTAATAATAACTTAGGCTACCTGGCCCCTAATAATAACGTTAGGCTACCTGGCCCTGATAATAACGTTAGGCTACCTGGCCCCTAATAATAACGTTAGGCTACCTGGCCCTAATAATAACGTTAGGCTACCTGGCCCCTAATAATAACGTTAGGCTACCTGGCCCCTAATAATAAAGTTAGGCTACCTGGCCCTAATAATAACGTTAGGCTACCTGGCCCCTAATAATAACGTTAGGCTACCTGGCCCCTAATAATACCTTAGGGCTACCTGGCCCCTATAATAACGTTAGGCTACCTGGCCCCTAATAATAACATTAGGCTACCTGGCCCCTAATAATAACGTTAGGCTACCCTGGCCCCTAATAATAACGTTAGGCTACCTGGCCCCTAATAATAACTTAGGCTAACCTGGCCCCTAATAATAACGTTAGGCTACCTGGCCCCTAATAAGTTAGGCTACCTGGCCCCTAATAACGTTAGGCTACCGTTAGTTAGCTACCTGGCCCCTAATAATAACGGCCCCTTAGGCTACCTGGCCCCTAATAATAACGTTAGGCTACCTGGCCCCTAATAATAACGTTAGGCTACCTGGCCCCTATAATAACGTAACGTTAGGCTACCTGGCCCCTAATAATAACGTTAGTTAGCTACCTGGCCCCTAATAATAACGTTAGGCTACCTGGCCCCTAATAATAACTTAGGCCCCTAATAACCTGGCCCCTAATAAAACGTTAGGCTACCTGGCCCCTAATAATAACGTTAACCTGGCCCCTATAATACGTTAGGCTACCTGGCCCCTAATAATAACGTTAGGCTACCTGGCCCCTAATAATAACGTTAGGCTACCTGGCCCCTAATAATAACGTTAGGCTACCTGGCCCCTAATATAACGTTAGGCTAACCTGGCCCTAATAATAACTTTAGGCTACCTGGCCCCTAATAATAACGTTAGGCTACCTGGCCCCTAATAACAACTTTAGGCTACCTGGCCCCTGATAAAAACGTTAGGCTACCTGGCCCCCCCCTAATAATAACGTTAGGCTACCTGGCCCCTAATAATAACGTTAGGCTACCTGGCCCCTGATAACGTAGGCCCTGGCCCTAATAATTTAGGCTACCTGGCCCCTAATAATAACGTTAGGCTACCTGGCCCCTAATAGTAACGTTAGGCTACCTGGCCCCTAATAATAACGTTAGGCTACCTGGCCCCTAATAATAACGTTAGGCTACCTGGCCCCTAATAACGTTAGGCTACCTGGCCCCTAATAATAACATTAGGCTACCTGGCCCCTAATAATAACGTTAGGCTACCTGGCCCCTAATAATAACGTTAGGCTACCTGGCCCCTGATAATAACGTTAGGCTACCTGGCCCCTAATAATAACGTTAGGCTACCTGGCCCCTAATAATAACGTTAGGCTAACCTGGCCCCTAATAATAACGTTAGGCTACCTGGCCCCTAATAATAACGTTAGGCTACCTGGCCCCTAATAACAACTGGCTACCTGGCCCTAATAATAACGTTAGGCTACCTGGCCCCTAATAATAACGTTAGGCTACCTGGCCCCTAATAACGTTAGGCTACCTGGCCCCTAATAATAACGTTAGTTAGGCTACCTGGCCCCTAATAATAACGTTAGGCTACCTGGCCCCCCCCTAATAATAACGTTAGGCTACCTGGCCCCTAATATAACGTTAGGCTACCTGGCCCCTAATAACAACGTTAGGCTACCTGACCCCTAATAACGTTAGGCTACCTGGCCCCTAATAATAATGTTAGGCTACCTGGCCCCTAATAATAACGTTAGGCTACCTGGCCCCTAATAATAACGTTAGGCTACCTGGCCCCTAATAATAATAACATTAGGCTACCTGGCCCCTAATAATAACGTTAGGCTACCTGGCCCCTAATAATAACGTTAGGCTACCTGGCCCCTAATAATAACGTTAGGCTACCTGGCCCTAATAATAACGTTAGGCTATACCTGGCCCCTAATAATAACGTTAGGCTACCTGGCCCCTAATAATAACGTTAGGCTACCTGGCCCCTGATAATAACATTAGGCTACCTGGCCCCTAATAATAACGTTAGGCTACCTGGCCCCTAATAACATAACGTTAGGCTACCTGGCCCCTAATAATAACGTTAGGCTACCTGGCCCCTAATAATAACGTTAGGCTACCTGGCCCCTAATAATAATTAGGCTACCTGGCCCTAATAATAACGTTAGGCTACCTGGCCCCTAATAACAACGTTAGGCTACCTGGCCCCTAATAATAATACTATTAGGCTACCTGGCCCCTAATAATAACGTTAGGCTACCTGGCCCCTAATAATAACGTTAGGCTACCTGGCCCCTAATAATAACGTTAGGCTACCTGGCCCCTAATAACAACGTTAGGCTACCTGGCCCCTAATAATAACGTTAGGCTACCTGGCCCCTAATAATAACGTTAGGCTACCTGGCCCCTAATAATAACGTTAGGCTACCTGGCCCCTAATAATAACATTAGGCTACCTGGCCCCTAATAATAAACGTTAGGCTACCTGGCCCCTAAATAATAAACGTTAGGCTACCTGGCCCCTAATAATAACGTTAGGCTACCTGGCCCCTAATAACGTTAGGCTACCTACCTGGCCCCTAATAACGTTAGGCTACCTGGCCCCTAATAATAACGTTAGGCTACCTGGCCCCTAATAATAACTTAGGCTACCTGGCCCCTAATAATAACGTTAGGCTACCTGGCCCCTAATAAAACGTTAGGCTACCTGGCCCCTAATAATAACGTTAGGCTACCTGGCCCCTAATAATAACGTTAGGCTACCTGGCCCCTAATAATAACGTTAGGCTACCTGGCCCCTAATAATAACCTGTTAATAGTTAGGCTACCTGGCCCCTAATAAATAACGTTAGGCTACCTGGCCCTAATAACGTTAGGCTACGTTA
Organism: Hirundichthys speculiger; assembly: GCA_018398805.1. Lineage (NCBI taxonomy): Eukaryota > Metazoa > Chordata > Actinopteri > Beloniformes > Exocoetidae > Hirundichthys > Hirundichthys speculiger. The sequence goes on along the minus strand of JAGFBZ010000215.1, from coordinate 24,311 downwards.
GGCTACCTGGCCCCTAATAATAACGTTAGGCTACCTGGCCCCCTAATAATAACATTAGGCTACCTGGCCCCTGATAATAACGTTAGGCTACCTGGCCCCTAATAACGTTAACGTTACCTGGCCCCTAAAATAACGTTAGGCTACCTGGCCCCTAATAATAACGTTAGGCTACCTGGCCCCTAATAATAACGTTAGGCTACCTGGCCCCTAATAATAACGTTAGGCTACCTGGCCCCTAATAATAACGTTAGGCTACCTGGCCCCCTAATAATAACGTTAGGCTACCTGGCCCCTAATAATAACGTTAGGCTACCTGGCCCCTAATAATAACGTTAGGCTACCTGGCCCCTAATAATAACGTTAGGCTACCTGGCCCCCTAATAATAACGTTAGGCTACCTGGCCCCTAATAACGTTAGGCTACCTGGCCCCTAATAATAACGTTAGGCTACCTGGCCCCTAATATAACACGTTAGGCTACCTGGCCCCTAATAATAACATTAGGCTACCTGGCCCTAATATAACGTAGGCTACCTGGCCCTATAATAACGTTAGGCTACCTGGCCCCTAATAATAACAACGTTAGGCTACCTGGCCCCTAATAATAACGTTAGGCTACCTGGCCCCTAATAATAATAACGTTAGGCTACCTGGCCCCTAATAATAACATTAGGCTACCTGGCCCTAATAATAACGTTAGGCTACCTGGCCCCTATAATAAACGTTAGGCTACCTGGCCCCTAATAATAACGTTAAGCTACCTGGCCCTAATAACAACGTTAGGCTACCTGGCCCCTAATAATAACGTTAGGCTACCTGGCCCCTAATAACAACGTTAGGCTACCTGGCCCTAATAATAACGTTAGGCTACATACTGGCCCCTAATAATAACGTTAAGCTACCTGGCCCCTAATAATAACGTTAGGCTACCTGGCCCCTAATAATAACGTTAGGCTACCTGGTCCCTAATAATAACGTTAGGCTACCTGGCCCCTAATAATAACGTTAGGCTACCTGGACCCTAATAACGTTAGGCTACCTGGCCCCTAATAATAACTTAGGCTACCTGGCCCCTAATAATAACGTTAGGCTACCTGGCCCCTAATAATAACGTTAGGCTACCTGGACCCTACCTGGCCCCTAATAACGTTAGGCTACCTGGCCCCTAAAACCCCCCCCCCTAATAATAACGTTAGGCTACCTGGCCCCTAATAATAACGGCTACCTGGCCCCTAATAATAACCTACCTGGCCCCTAATAATAATTAGGCTACCTGGCCCTAATAACAACATTAGGCTACCTGGCCCCTGAATTAACGTTAGGCTACCTGGCCCCTAATAATAACTTTAGGCTACCTGGCCCCTAATACCTAATAACGTTAGGCTACCTGGCCCCTAATAATAACGTTTAGGCTACCTGGCCCCTAATAATAAAGGCTACCTGGCCTAATAATAACGTTAGGCTACCTGGCCCCTAATAATAACGTTAGGCTACCTGGCCCTAATAATAACGTTAGGCTACCTGGCCCCTAATAATAACATTAGGCTACCTGGCCCCTAAATAACGTTAGGCTACCTGGCCCCTAATAATAAACGTTAGGCTACCTGGCCCCTAATAATAACGTTAGGCTACCTGGCCCCTAATAACAACTTTAGGCTACCTGGCCCCTATAATAACGTAGGCTATACCTGGCCCCTAATAAACGTTAGGCTACCTGACCCCTAATAACGTAACGTTAGGCTACCTGGCCCCTAATAATAACATTAGGCTAACCTGGCCCCTAATATAACGTTGGCTACCTGGCCCTATATAACTTAGGCTACCTGGCCCCTAATAACGTTAGGCTACCTGGCCCCTAATAATAACGTTAGGCTACCTGGCCCCTAATAATAACGTTAGGCTACCTGGCCCCTAATAATAACTTAGGCTACCTGGCCCCTAATAATAACATTAGGCTACCTGGCCCTGAATAATAACGTTAGGCTACCTGGCCCCTAATAAACAGGCTTACCTGCCCCTAATAATAACGTTAGGCTACCTGGCCCCTAATAATACAAGTTAGGCTACATGGCCCCTAATAATAACGTTAGGCTACCTGGCCCCTAATAATAACGTTAGGCTACCTGGCCCCTAATAAAACGTTAGGCTACCTGGCCCTAATAATAACGTTAGGCTACCCTAATAATAAACGTTAGGCTACCTGGCCCCTAATAATAACGTTAGGCTACCTGGCCCCTAATAACGTTAGGCTACCTGGCCCCTAATAATAACGTTAGGCTACCTGGCCCCTAATAATAACATTAGGCTACCTGGCCCCTAATAATAACGTTAGGCTACCACCTGGCCCCTGATAATAACGTTAGGCTACCTGGCCCCTAATAACGTTAGGCTACCTGGCCCCTAATAATAACGTTAGGCTACCTGGCCCCTAATAATAACGTTAGGCTACCTGGCCCCTAATAATAACATTAGGCTACCTGGCCCCTAATAATAACGTTAGGCTACCTGGCCCCTAATAATAACGTTAGGCTACCTGGCCCCTAAATAACGTTAGGCTACCTGGCCCCTAATAATAACGTTAGGCTACCTGGCTAATAATAAAGGCTACCTGGCCCCTAATAACGTTAGGCTACCTGGCCCTAATAATAACGTTAGGCTACCTGGCCCCTAATAATAACGTTAGGCTACCTGGCCCCTAATAATAACGTTAGGCTACCTGGCCCCTAATAATAACGTTAGGCTACCTGGCCCCTAATAATAACGTTAGGCTACCTGGCCCCTGAATAATAACGTTAGGCTACCTGGCCCCTAATAATAACGTTAGGCTACCTGGCCCTAATAATAACGTTAGGCTACCTGGCCCCTAATAATAACGTTAGGCTACCTGGCCCCTAATAATTAGGCTACGTTAGGCTACCTGGCCCCTAATAATAACGTTAGGCTACCTGGCCCCTAATAATAACGTTAGGCTACCTGGCCCCTAATAATAAACGTTAGGCTACCTGGCCCCTAATAATAACGTTAGGCTACCTGGCCCTAATAATAACGTTAGGCTACCTGGCCCCTAATAATAACATTAGGCTACCTGGCCCCTATAATAACTTAACTGGCTACTGGCCCCTGATAATAACGTTAGGCTACCTGGCCCCTAATAATAACGTTAGGCTACCTGGCCCTACAATAACCTGGCTAAATAATTAGGCTACCTGGCCCCTAATAATACGTTAGGCTACCTGGCCCCTAATAATAACGTTAGGCTACCTGGCCCCTAATAATAACGTTAGGCTACCTGGCCCCTAATAACAACATAATAGGCTACCTGGCCCCTAATAATAACATTAAGGCTACCTGGCCCCTAATAATAACGTTAGGCTACCTGGCCCCTAATAATAACGTTAGGGGCCCTAATAAACATTAGGCTACCTGGCCCCTAATAATAACGTTAGGCTACCTGGCCCCTAATAATAACGTTAGGCTACCTGGCCCTAATAATAACGTTAGGCTACCTGGCCCCTAATAATAATTAGGCTACCTGGCCCCTAATAATAACATTAGGCTACCTGGCCCCTAATAATAACGTTAGGCTACCTGGCCCCTAATAATAACGTTAGGCTACCTGGCCCTAATAATAACATTAGGCTACCTGGCCCCTAATAATAACGTTAGGCTACCTGGCCCCTAATATAAAACGTTAGGCTACCTGGCCCCTAATAATAACGTTAGGCTACCTGGCCCTAATAATAACACCCTTAACGTTAGGCTACCTGGCCCCTATAATAACGTTAGGCTACCTGGCCCCTAATAATAACGTTAGGCTACCTGGCCCCTAATAATAACGTTAGGCTACCTGGCCCCTAATAATAACGTTAGGCTACCTGACCTGGCCCCTATAATAACGTTAGGCTACCTGGCCCTAATAATGTTAGGCTACCTGGCCCCTAATAATAACGTTAGGCTACCTGGCCCTAATAATAACAGTTAGGCTACCTGGCCCCTAATAAAGTTAGGCTACCTGGCCCTAATAACGTTAGGCTACCTGGCCCCTAATAATAACGTTAGGCTACCTGGCCCCTATAATAAACGTTATACTACCTGGCCCCTAATATAACGTTAGGCTACCTGGCCCCTAATAATAACGTTAGGCTACCTGGCCCCTAATAACAACGTTAGGCTACCTGGCCCCTAATAATAACGTTAGGCTACCTGGCCCCTAATAATAACGTTAGGCTACCTGGCCCCTAATAATAACGTTAGGCTACCTGGCCCCTAATAATAACGTTAGGCTACCTGGCCCCTAATAATAACGTTAGGCTACCTGGCCCCTAATAATAACGTTAGGCTACCTGGCCCCTAATAACGTTAGGCTACCTGGCCCCTAATAATAACGTTAGGCTACCTGGCCCCTAATAATAACGTTAGGCTACCTGGCCCCTAATAACAACGTTAGGCTACCTGGCCCCTAATAATAACGTTAGGCTACCTGGCCCCTAATAATAACGTTAGGCTACCTGGCCCCTAATAATAACGTTAGGCTACCTGGCCCCTAATAATAACGTTAGGCTACCTGGCCCCTAATAATAACGTTAGGCTACCTGGCCCCTAATAATAACATTAGGCTACATGGCCCCTAATAATAACGTTAGGCTACCCCTGGCCCCTAATAATAACAATTAGGCTACCTGGCCCCTAATAATAACGTTAGGCTACCTGGCCCCTAATAATAACTAACGTTAGGCTACCTGGCCCCTAATAATAACATTAGGCTACCTGGCCCCTAATAATAACGTTAGGCTACCTGGCCTGGCCCCTAATAATAACGTTAGGCTACCTGGCCCCTAATAATAACTACCTATGGCCCCTAATAATAACGTTAGGCTACCTGGCCCCTAATAATAACGTTAGGCTACCTGGCCCCTAATAATAACGTTAGGCTACCTGGCCCTAATAATAACGTTAGGCTACCTGGCCCCTAATAATAACGTTAGGCTACCTGGCCCCTAATAATAACGTTAGGCTACCTGGCCCCTAATAATAACGTTAGGCTACCTGGCCCTAATAATAACGTTAGGCTACCTGGCCCCTAATAATAACATTAGGCTACCTGGCCCCTAATAATAACGTTAGGCTACCTGGCCCCTAATAATAACGTTAGGCTACCTGGCCCCTGGCCCCTAATAATAACGTTAGGCTACCTGGCCCCTAATAATAACGTTAGGCTACCTGGCCCCTAATAATAACGTTAGTTAGCTACCTGGCCCCTAATAATAACGTTAGGCTACCTGGCCCCTAATAATAATTAGGCTACCTGGCCCCTAATAATAACGTTAGGCTACCTGGCCCCTAATATAACGTTAGGCTACCTGGCCCCTAATAATAACGTTAGGCTACCTGGCCCCTAATAATAACGTTAGGCTACCTGGCCCCTAATAATAACGTTAGGCTACCTGGCCCTAATAATAACGTTAGGCTACCTGGCCCCTAATAATAACGTTAGGCTACCTGGCCCCTAATAATAACGTTAGGCTACCTGGCCCCTAATAATAACGTTAGGCTACCTGGCCCCTAATAATAACGTTAGGCTACCTGGCCCCTAATAATACCTGGCCCTAATAATAACGTTAGGCTACCTGGCCCCTAATAACGTTAGGCTACCTGGCCCCTGGCCCCTATAATAACGTTAGGCTACCTGGCCCCTAATAATAACGTTAGGCTACCTGGCCCCTAATAATTAGGCTACGTTAGGCTACCTGGCCCCTATAATAACGTTAGGCTACCTGGCCCCTAATAATAACGTTAGGCTACCTGGCCCCTAATAATAACGTTAGGCTACCTGGCCCTAATAATAACGTTAGGCTACCTGGCCCCTAATAACAACGTTAGGCTACCTGGCCCCTAATAATAACGTTAGGCTACCTGGCCCCTAATAATAACGTTAGGCTACCTGGCCCTAATAATAACATTAGGCTACCCTGGCCCTAATAATAACGTTAGGCTACCTGGCCCCTAATAATAACGTTAGGCTACCTGGCCCCTAATAATAACGTTAGGCTACCTGGCCCCTAATAATAACGTTAGGCTACCTGGCCCCTAATAATAACATTAGGCTACCTGGCCCCTAATAATAACATTAGGCTACCTGGCCCCTAATAATAACGTTAGGCTACCTGGCCCCTAATAATAACGTTAGGCTACCTGGCCCTAATAATAACGTTAGGCTACCTGGCCCCTAATAAATAACGTTAGGCTACCTGGCCCCTAATAATAACGTTAGGCTACCTGGCCCCTAATAATAACATTAGGCTACCTGGCCCCTAATAATAACGTTAGGCTACCTGGCCCCTAATAATAACGTTAGGCTACCTGGCCCTAATAATAACATTAGGCTACCTGGCCCCTAATAATAACGTTAGGCTACCTGGCCCCTAATAATAACGTTAGGCTACCTGGCCCCTAATAATAACGTTAGGCTACCTGGCCCCTAATAACGTTAGGCTACCTGGCCCTAATAACGTTAGGCTACCTGGCCCCTAATAATAACGTTAGGCTACCTGGCCCCTAATAATAACGTTAGGCTACCTGGCCCCTGATAATAACGTTAGGCTACCTGGCCCCTAATAATAACGTTAGGCTACCTGGTCCTAATAACAACGTTAGGCTACCTGGCCCCTAATAATAACGTTAGGCTACCTGGCCCCTAATAATAGGCTACCTGGCCCTAATAATAACGGGCTACTGGCCCTAATAGGCTACCTGGCCCCTAATAATAACGTTAGGCTACCTGGCCCCTAATAATTAGGACTGGCCCCTAATAATACGTTAGGCTACCTGGCCCCTAATAACGTTAGGCTACTGGCCCCTAATAATAACGTTAGGCTACCTGGCCCTAATAATAACGTTAGGCTACCTGGCCCCTAATATAACTTAGGCTACCTGGCCCTAATAACGTTAGGCTACCTGGCCCTAATAATAACGTTAGGCTACCTGGCCCTAATAATAACATTAGGCTACCTGGCCCCTAATAATAACGTTAGGCTACCTGGCCCCTAAAGTAACTTAGGCTACCTGGCCCCTAAATAACGTTAGGCTACTGGCCCCTAATAACGTTAGGCTACCTGGCCCCTATAATAACGTTAGGCTACCTGGCCCCTAATAAAACGTTAGGCTACCTGGCCCCTAATAATAACGTTAGGCTACCTGGCCCCTAATAATAACGTTAGGCTACCTGGCCCCTAATAAAACGTTAGGCTACCCCCCTAATAAAACGTTAGGCTACCCCCTGGCCCTATAATAACGTTAGGCTACCTGGCCCCTAATAATAACCTTAGGCTACCTGGCCCTAATAATAACGTTAGGCTACCTGGCCCCTAATAATAACGTTAGGCTACCTGGCCCCTAATAATAACGTTAGGCTACCTGGCCCCTAATAATAACGTTAGGCTACCTGGCCCCTAATAATAACGTTAGGCTACCTGGCCCCCTAATAATAACGTTAGGCTACCTGGCCCCTAATAATAACGTTAGGCTACCTGGCCCCTAATAATAACATAGGCCTGGCCCCCTAATAACGTTAGGCTACCTGGCCCCTAATAAGTTAGGCACGTTAGGCTACCTGGCCCCTAATAATAACGTTAGGCTACCTGGCCCCTAATAATAACGTTAGGCTACCTGGCCCCTAATAATAACGTTAGGCTACCTGGCCCCTAATAATAACGTTAGGCTACCTGGCCCCTAATAATAACCTAATAACGTTAGGCTACCTGGCCCTAATAATAACGTTTAGGCTACCTGGCCCCTAATAATAACGTTAGGCTACCTGGCCCCCCTAATAATAACGTTAGGCTACCTGGCCCCTAATAATAACGTTAGGCTACCTGGCCCTAATAATAACGTTAGGCTACCTGGCCCCCTAATAATAACGTTAGGCTACCTGGCCCCTAAATAATAACCTGTAGGCTACCTGGCCCCTAATAATAACGTTAGGCTACCTGGCCCCTAATAATAACTTAGGCTACCTGGCCCCTAATAATAACGTTAGGCTACCTGGCCCCTAATAATAACGTTAGGCTACCTGGCCCCTAATAATAACGTTAGGCTACCTGGCCCCTAATAATAACGTTAGGCTACCTGGCCCTAATAATAACGTTAGGCTACCTGGCCCCTAATAATAACGTTAGGCTACCTGGCCCCTAATAATAACGTTAGGCTACCTGGCCCCCTAATAATAACATTAGGCTACCTGGCCCCTAATAATAACGTTAGGCTACCTGGCCCTAATAATAACGTTAGGCTACCTGGCCCCTAATAATAACGTTAGGCTACCTGGCCCCTAATAATAACGTTAGGCTACTACCTGGCCCCTAATAATAACGTTAGGCTACCTGGCCCCTAATAATAACGTTAGGCTACCTGGCCCCTAATAATAACGTTAGGCTACCTGGCCCCTAATAATAACGTTAGGCTACCTGGCCCCTAATAATAACGTTAGGCTACCTGGCCCTAATAATAACGTTAGGCTACCTGGCCCCTAATAATAACGTTAGGCTACCTGGCCCCTAATAATAACATTAGGCTACCTGGCCCCTAATAGGCTACCTGGCCCTAATAATAACGTTAGGCTACCTGGCCCTAATAATAACGTAGGCTACCTGGCCCCTAATAATAACGTTAGGCTACCTGGCCCCTAATAATAACGTTAGGCTACCTGGCCCCTAATAATAACGTTAGGCTACCTGGCTACCTAATAATAACGTTAGGCTACCTGGACCCTAATAATAACATTAGGCTACCTGGCCCCTAATAATAACGTTAGGCTACCTGGCCCTAATAATAACGTTAGGCTATACCTGGCCCCTATAATAACGTTAGGCTACCTGGCCCCTAATAATAACGTTAGGCTACCTGGCCCCTAATAATAACGTTAGGCTACCTGGCCCCCCTAATAATAACATTAGGCTACCTGGCCCCTAATAATAACGTTAGGCTACCTGGCCCCTAATAATAACGTTAGGCTACCTGGCCCTAATAATAACGTTAGGCTACCTGGCCCCTAATAATAACGTAACGTTAGGCTACCTGGCCCCTAATAATAACGTAGGCTACCTGGCCCCTAATAATAACGTTAGGCTACCTGGCCCCTAATAATAACGTTAGGCTACCTGGCCCTAATAATAACGTTAGGCTACCTGGCCCCTAATAATAACGTTAGGCTACCTGGCCCTAATAATAACGTTAGGCTACCTGGCCCCTAATAATAACGTTAGGCTACCTGGCCCCTAATAATAACATTAGGCTACCTGGCCCCTAATAATAACGTTAGGCTACCTGGCCCCTAATAATAACGTTAGGCTACCTGGCCCCTAATAATAACGTTAGGCTACCTGGCCCCTAATAATAACGTTAGGCTACCTGGCCCTGGCCCTAATAATAACGTTAGGCTACCTGGCCCCTAATAATAACGTTAGGCTACCTGGCCCCTAATAATAACGTTAGGCTACCTGGCCCCCTAATAATAATAACGTTAGGCTACCTGGCCCCTAATAATAACATTAGGCTACCTGGCCCCTAATAATAACGTTAGGCTACCTGGCCCCTAATAATAACGGTAGGCTACCTGGCCCTAATAATAACGTTAGGCTACCTGGCCCCTAATAATAACGTTAGGCTACCTGGCCCCTAATAATAACGTTAGGCTACCTGGCCCTAATAATAACGTTAGGCTACCTGGCCCCTAATAATAACGTTAGGCTACCTGGCCCTAATAATAACGTTAGGCTACCTGGCCCCTAATAATAACATTAGGCTACCTGGCCCTAATAATAACGTTAGGCTACCTGGCCCTAATAATAACGTTAGGCTACCTGGCCCCTAATAATAACGTTAGGCTACCTGGCCCCTAATAATAACGTTAGGCTACCTGGCCCCTAATAATAACGTTAGGCTACCTGGCCCTAATAATAACGTTAGGCTACCTGGCCCCCTAATAATAACGTTAGGCTACCTGGCCCCTAATAATAACGTTAGGCTACCTGGCCCCTAATAATAACGTTAGGCTACCTGGCCCTAATAATAACGTTAGGCTACCTACCTGGCCCCTAATAATAACGTTAGGCTACCTGGCCCTAATAATAAAACGTTAGGCTACCTGGCCCCTAATAATAACGTTAGGCTACCTGGCCCCTAATAATAACGTTAGGCTACCTGGCCCCTAATAATAACGTTAGGCTACCTGGTCCCTAATAATAACGTTAGGCTACCTGGCCCCTAATAATAACGTTAGGCTACCTGGCCCCTAATAATAACGTTAGGCTACCTGGCCCCTAATAATAACATTAGGCTACCTGGCCCCTAATAATAACGTTAGGCTACCTGGCCCCTAATAATAACGTTAGGCTACCTGGCCCCTAATAATAACGTTAGGCTACCTGGCCCCTAATAATAACGTTAGGCTACCTGGCCCCTAATAATAACGTTAGGCTACCTGGCCCCTAATAATAACATTAGGCTACCTGGCCCCTAATAATAACGTTAGGCTACCTGGCCCCTAATAATAACGTTAGGCTACCTGGCCCCTAATAATAACGTTAGGCTACTGGCCCCTAATAATAACGTTAGGCTACCTGGCCCCTAATAATAAGGCTACCTGGCCCTAATAAGTTAGGCTACCTATAATAACGTTAGGCTACCTGGCCCCTAATAATAACGTTAGGCTACCTGGCCCTAATAATAACATTAGGCTACCTGGCCCTAATAATAACGTTAGGCTACCTGGCCCCTAATAATAACGTTAGGCGGTCGGGCTACTCTGATAACAACCACATCAACAGTTTACAACTAACTCACAGGTTGTTTTCAGTGTCAGTGATTGTGGGTAATTGTACCTGTGAATCTGGCTCCCTGACCGTGGTACCAGTTCTGGTGGGCTTGACTCGCTGCCAACAATGTCAGGTTCATCTCCAGGAGGATATGTATCCAGCTTTTTTAGTTTAGTCTTTTCCTGCGCTCTTTTACTACTTTTCTTTGCGTTTTGTTGCTCCATCTTTTATGCTTGTATGAATCTGTTGACTAGTGACTGATGATGACGCTGATGATGATGATTTTACCCAAAATACATTTGGAGATCTTACCAGCGATCCACTTGTAAATTTGCACATTGTAAAGTTAACTGTGAGAGTGAACATGAAGCCAGCCATGCAGCACATTTATTTCACTGTGTAGAAACCTACATGACCAAGGTCAGTCTTTAATTTTTTTTGACCAACCATGATTCATTTTGGCTGAGGAAACCTATATATAACCTCATACCTCGTACATTTTGTCGCAGAAGCTGTTGTAACCAGTATTGCGCAAGTCGCGACTGATGCCTGAGGAGAGGCCTGTTTCTTTGTTTTTCACCGGGCCCTCATGGGTCCGGGTCGGGGGAGCACTGCACCCCCCCCCCCCCCACCCCCCCGTCAGGGAGGGTAAAAAAGTTGGTGGAACTGCATCAATTGCTCAAGTGTTTTTACCAAAAAGAAACATTACATTGAATACTTATTCATCTTTTGAGCATCATGCATTTGTTTACAGTCTACAGACCACCAAACCCTCCCTCCTGTTTTATTCAACAATTTTCTGAGTTTTTAACAACAATTCATCTTAAATATGATAGAATTCTGATAACTGGTGATTTTAACTTACACATGGACACGATTAATGATCCGTATGTCAGCGAGTTTTCAAACCTTTTAAGTAGTATACATTTTAAACATGTCAAACAGCCAACTCACAACAGAGGACACACCCTAGATCTGGTCATAACCTCTGGCCATAACCTCTGGCCTGTCTACAGGTGTGTCCTCTGTTGATGACCTGGCTGTGTCTGATCACTACTGTGTGTTTTTTAACATTACTAGTTTTAGCCAGCAGGAGGCCCCGGTGAGAATAGTGAGGAAACGATACATTACTTCTGAAGTGTCTGCAAATTTGATTGGCATTTTAAATCAAATTCCTGCTCAGATTTTACCTGCAGGTAAATGTGCAGTAGTGTGTGTGTCGTGGGACGGCAGAATGAAAACGGAGTTAGATGAAAGAGCGGTTTGTTTACTACGGTTCAGACCAGAGGCTGTGAAGGTAACAGAAAGACCACAGTTGAGCCTTTGTCTTGTTTTGCTGCAGCGTCTCGCTACTTTTTTACGGTTTTTAAACATATTTTAAACACATTATTTAGGCTCGGGGGGCTCCAGCTCCAGTTAGCGGATTCTGATTTTCGCGGGGGGGCACCGGTGCAGTGTTTGCATGTTTGCAGTGTGGGTCCTTGTCGGCCTGGGTCGGGATGGTTCCCGTGGCGGCGACCTCTGTAATTGTGGGTGGGGGTGCTGTCGACGTGGACTGATCCCTAAGATATTGTTTTCCTCACCTGGTTCATTGGTGCCAAGATAGATGTTTTAGAGTCTATTTATAATGGGGTGTTGTGTTTAAATTTGGACATATCTTCCTCATAAGCATACACTCAAATTGTACTCTAATTGTGTTCTGGTGAGGCAGTCAATTCAGTTGTTAAACACGGCACTGACAAACGACGGAGGTGCAAACGGAGTTTATTCTCTAAGTTGCATGCAGATTTAGAGAGGTCATTACAGTATGCTGGATCGTTCCGAATGACAAATTCTCAGTAGGAAACAGTCGCCTTTAAAGATTCCAGAGGGCCCTATTCAATTTTGATTTTAATTAATCACATGAAAACATGAGGACCTTGGATAAGTTTTCTAGACGTCTACGCGTCAAAACTTAGCAGACTTGATGGAGCCAGAACGATAACAAAACTGTGGCCTTCGAACACACAGAAATCGAGACCAGAAGTCATGGACTCATGGCACAGCACTTTAGCCCAAAATGCAATTTTTAATATTACATGGGGCCAACGGTTGGGGGGGGCATGTGTACTGAATGTGTGGGTGAGAGAGAGAGAGAGAGGATGACTGGGTGATGATTTAACTCTGGGTGTGTGATGGCTTTTACAGGCATGAAAATCCGTCACCTTTTGGCGAAATTCGCCGTTTTGAAGTCAAAAAGGGTGACCTACGTGAATCGTGTAGATCCGAGGAGGGTTTTTTTTAATTATCATACAGTTGCCCTAATAAGCAAACTGAGCACTTCAGAAATTGGCCCTTTAAATGACACTTAGACGGTCAGTAAATCCTGTCCAGAACCAGTCAGGTCAGATTGATCCATTATTCCAGTCAGACCAACGTTCTTCATTCATGTGTACTTGGAGAAACTCGGAGGTTACTTTGCTAAGCGAGACTAGAAGCAGGACCGAGTGATGTCTACGCCAGGGACGAGGCAGACGAGCGTACGTTCACATTTCCTACCTACATTTAGTAGTAGATTAAATTTGGTGAGTTATGGTTTCAATCGTTTTCATACTTTGCAGTAAAACAAAGTTACTGCTGTTCGCTACAGCTAACGTTGAATAGGGCCCTCTGGAATCTGCCATCACGGAATCGCAGAATTGAAGATTAAAAACGGAATTCACTTTAAATGCGCAATATGACCGAACTGAACGGCAATTTGCGTAAACCCACAAACTTTTCTTCAAACGCAACCTGCATCTCGACGCGTACAAGAGTGCGTCCATATGGCATCAATGTGCGTCCACCTGGTCACATGTGAACGTACACAAACGGCTCTACCTCTGGAATTAACTCTTGTATAAAAAGCGTGATTTGGCCTCAGTTGAACCCCTGAGGAAATAGCAGAGATCGTCTTAAACGGCTTGCTCACCAGTTAAACCATAGACGAACGGAGCATGTTTACTGGGATGACACCAACTACCTGGGACTTTCAGGTAGCCGCAGTGTTGGGCAAGTTCACTTTCAACCCGAACTAGTTCAGTTCATAGTTCACAGAAATTAATACAAACTAGTTCTCTTCATTTCAAAAAATTAATTAAATTGTTAATTTTTAATTATTTTTTCTTATTCTTTTTTATATTGCTGCGAGCAGTTATTTGTCAAAATGATTACCACTGCCCATATACTACCCCACCACAAACGGCAATTATTTTATACATTTTAACTGTCGAAAACTATTAGTCCAATTCTGAACTGGTTTTCTTTTTGCTAATGATCATGATTATTTCTTATGATTAGATATGCAAAACCTTACAATTTTAATCCTGAACTGCTACCACCGCCACTGGATCCAGGCTGCAGCGTTGACTGAGCTGGGACGGGAGCCCCCGACTTGGCAGCGGTGGCAAGCTGTTTCGGATCGCACCGCAACTTCTTGGGCTAGCTCTCAGTTAGCATTACCTTGTCCAGGTGGTGACGTTTCAGGTGGGCTCACAGGTTGGTGGTATTTCCAGAGTACTTCATGTTTGTGTGACACAGCTTGCAAACCGCCATACTTTTGTCTAAATCTTCACTTTTCTTTTTCTTTTTAAAACCGAACTGCTCCCACACATCTGCTTTTAAGCACGCAGGTGCCGGGTTTATACTCGCCGCCATTCTCCTGACTGGCTCAGCTCTAGCTGGAAGAGAAGCTAGATAACTTGTTAGAAATGCTCTACAGCGACACTAGCGGCTGGAGGACTTAATGGCTCTTCCTGCACTTTGCAGGAGCTTAGAATATCGATACCCGTGGCTGAAATATTGATACTCTCTGGGGAAATAAAATATAGATATATCGCAGAAGAATCGATAAAATCGCCCAGCCCTAGTGTTGTTTAAAAATGGCATCAGGTCACTATGACCTGTTTCTCAGTATCTAATGTAGAATATATAATCTATGTTGAATATTGCTCAGGCGCCATGGCATTATTTTTTGAGGCACTAGCTGAGAGGAATTTAGCTCAAAGTTCAACATACTGATAAGTGGTTAAAATGACTGCATTTCCTTTGATTCATTGTCTTGTGCTGACAACAGCTGTCTGAGTTACCTGACCCTCTGCTTGTATACAAATGGAGACTTAAAATCCCTCTGTCCGATTGTCAAGTGCTTTGTCAAGTGTTGTACAACTGCCTCACTAGAACTCACTAATTATTGGTAAACTAATATACATCAATTAGTAATAATTTCACAACAAATGGATAGGATTAAGGCATATTGCACAGCAAGTAAAGCCTGGTTTATCCTTCTATGCTGAACTTACAATGTGGGGAATGCTACTTTAGAAACACCACTGTTGCCTGAGGTGCATCTCTCAAGAAAAGGTCAACGCAGACGCAGACGTGCATCCCTATAGGAAGTTAACAAAAGGAAGCTCGGTACTGCAAGAAAAGAAGACACAGTACCACCTAGTGTTTGGTGGTGCAATTACAGAAAGACACAACTGTGGACAAGTATAAACCCTAACAGTAATGTAGGTTCCCTTGGTACGCTACATGCAATTATACTTCATAGGACCATAAATCATGCTTAAGAGAGAGTGGATTATGATGGTTTGGATACATAAAGAAGAATAGTGAATACATTGGAAAGAATGCCGGAGATGCCTCTATTTCCTCCTGCCTGGCAGGAGAAAAAGGCGATGACTAATGAGATTTCTGGATGTGGTGAAAAAAAAGGATATTCAGTTGGGTAGTGTGACACAGGAAGATGCAGAAGATGGAAACTGATGGTCCACTGCAGCAAGCCTAAAAGGCAAAAGCTAACAGAAGAAGATAGTGGCCTCCTCCATCTCTGGCACTTTCTTATTACTTGTAGAAAATTTGCACTACAGCTGCATATGACTTCTTCACAAACAGGTATAGTGCGAAAAACCTTTTCTCTGTGTTTGATTCCTCAGATCATTTCTTCTGACCCCCATAGGGTATCAAAGCACCTGTACCCCCAACAACTTACAGGTTCCATGAGTGATCCATGTAATAGATCTCAAATGAAATGACACTCACGCCACAGTCGCAAAACTAAAGCAGTCACTCCACTATATTATAGCAGATATAGATAAAGAGTATCTTTACCACATCTGAAGGTATCCTCTTAAGATCGTCAAACGGGCTTTCCAGCGTATTTGTATCCACATTCAGAATCACAACCTCTTCCAGCCCACGACCCTTCACCCTCTAGTTGGCAGACACACACACAAAAAAATAATATTTAGGGGTCATAGTACAACAACAAACCTGACAGATGACTTGATGAGTCAGTCTTTGTGATGAGTGTTTCAGTTGCTTACCTCGGACAGACTAGTGTGGACCCCAATAAGATAAGGCATAGGTGCACTGTAATGATAGGGGAAAAAAAATGTTCATCCGGTATCAGTGATTATGGACCAACAGATGGACAGATAAACAGTCATCTCACCAGCAGTAGTCCAGTAGGTGTGGTGGCAAGACAGGTATGAAGATGTGTTGCCAGTACATTGGGTATAACACAGCGCTGAGCGCGTGCACACAAGATGTCAGCTACAGACACAAAATCAAAAGTGGATTTAATACGTAACAGTACACATAAACCTCCTTTCAACATGTGATCAAGACGATGTAACTAATGAGGTGAGTCCACGAGAGTTAGTCTAGGCAAACATTTTACACACACACACTCTCTCTCCCATCTGCATGGTTTATTTTAATGACTTAATCTCATTCATAGGTCTGTTTAAAGAGCAAGAGTTACTTGCTCCTCACATGACTCACCAAACTTGCTTAAAATACCACAGGTAGAGTCCATCAACCCCAAGATCTCTACATCAGCCTAATAAGTAGGGATTCAGATTGGAGCCTAGAAGCCTGAATTAGCTTGTAGTTTCCCTTTGTAAGTAATGTACAGTTTTTTGTCAAGGGTATGCTTTAAAATTAGACATAAAAGTTATTGCCTAATACAGTAATAAAAAGCCAAAACTGTGTCTTACAGTACTCAGTTTGCTTGCAAAGATGAGGATGCGTCTCTCAAACAGCATGCTGGCATAGAGATGAAGAAGGTTCCCAACATCTACTGCTACAATCAACTCAGTCAGGTTCCTCTGATAAACCCAGGAACACATATACAGTATTCTGTGCAAATAATCATCTGTTTTGTATAATATCAAGACATAAACCTTGACAATAGTTCAAATTGACATACTTACATTTTCAGGGATGGAAGGGAGACTTCTAGGGTCTGGAGCAATGAAATATGGAACCTGTCCAAACATATAAAAGGAAACATTAGTCAAATTGTGGTAGGAATTTGGAGGATGTCTTTTTGCTTTCTGCAGCATTAATCTATAGTCAAGCGTAAAAGGTAGTACCCCATCTTTTAACTCAAAGCTTTTTATGTATCAAATGGCTGAAAAATGTTGAGTCATGGGCTGAACTTAGTTTTGCAGTCTTTGTTTGTATATGTGCAGATTTTGTTCAGTAAATAATGACACAATGCAGTATGTCATTGTTTTGGTTATCAGATGCTGTATTTACCTAACAGGACCTGGTAACAACCGGATTAATTTGGATTCTCCTCATTTCTGGGAACTGATAGAGGGGTTACTAACTTATGAGCATGACTGTATTAGTATTTTCATGCATAAGTGCATTAAAGGTTGCAGAGTCAAAATATAGGATTTCATTCCAAAATTCTTTAAACAATTCTGTGGGATTGTCATTTTTCTGTAATTGCGTTTTCATGCCTTTATCTTTCATAGCTAAGCTTAAAAAAATAAGGAAATTTGTGTCTGGAAAATCATTATTATTATTATTATTATTATTATTATTATTATTATTATTATTATTATTATTATTAATAATATTATTACAGATACTGTCATGTTTTGCAGGTATAAAGGGAGGACCCAGGAGCAGGAGTGCAAAAACAAAAAGGGTTTATTCACAAAAAAAACACAAAATCCAAATCACAAAAATCCAAAGACACCAAAAATCCAAAATTCCAAAACACTAAAATTAGTGATGTTACGAGGCGTGCCGAGGCGTGTATCGAGTAGTGGAGGGGGCGTTTCCGGGAAGCGCGTATCGAGTAGTGGAGGGGGCGTTTCCGGTAAGCGCGTATCGAGGCTTGCTTCGTTTAGGGGAGGAGCCGAAAGCGATGACGTCCGAAGCTTCGCTGCCCGGCTGTACCACGTGACTGCTTCGGGAAGTGGTTCAAATCTTGGCACGGGGTTTGACAGCTTTATAAACGCCACAGGCTCCACTCAAAATGTGGGTTTTTGTAGGCGAGTTGCGGTCAGTTCAGAGTGTGGATAGAGTTTGGATAGCTTGGATACTAGAATCTGGATACCGTTTATATAGTTTGTGGTAGTTCAGTATATAGTTTGGAGAGTTTAGCAGAGTTTAGGAGAGAGAGACAGTAGATTAAGGAGAGGTAGAGTGAGGACAGGATAAGAGGAGGATGGAGCCAGCTCAGAAGAGGAGGATTTCCCCTATGTGGGAAACATTTTGACTTGATTGGTCCAAATAAGTTGTATATACCATAATTTTAGATGCATTAGGTTTGCTTGTGAAGAAATGTATTTTCATTGTCTTCTTTTACTTAAAGGTGAGGTGTTTATTTTGCTCCCAGGAGCTGGGGTAAATAACAACACCTCATCTATGCTAAGGCATTACCGTGCCTTCCATGAGAATAGGGAGGAAACTGGAACTTCAACCAGTCGAGGTAAGGTCATTTCAATAGTACAAATTCACCATCACATTTTTTTCAAGCAGGCATTTGTTTATTGTGCAAATAAAGATAGGTAACAGACACTGTATTTATTCTCTTTTAATCAGCCACCAGAAAACAAGAGCTGGATGAAGCCCTAGTCTCCATGATAGTGAATGATACCCAGCCCTTTAGTATTGTGGATGACAGTGGATTCAGGGCATTCGTGTCCAAACTGGATCCCAGTTATGTTCCCCCTACAAGGCAGGTATGTGTGGGTACCTACATGAAACAAATGTGTAGTTTTTTTGCATGTCTCAAAATTCAGCACTGTATATTATTTCCTTTAGGCTCTGAAGGCCATGGTGGAGGCCAAGTATGAGTCTGCTAAGGAGCAGGCTAAGGCTAAAGTGGAGAAGGTGGCTGCTGTTAGCCTCACAGGTGACATGTGGACATCCATTAACATGGATGCCTACCTGGCAGTAACACCAGGCTGGATTCAGTGTTGTTGGGAGTGCAGGCATTTCCTCATTCAAACACCGCTAATAATATAGCTTGTGTGAAAGCCTCTCTAATGGAGGAATGGGGAATCACCAATAAGGTGACATGTATTGTCACTGATGGTGCTGCCAATATGGTCGCCTGTGTGAGAGACCTGAAGCTTCGGCACCATATATGCATTGCTCATACGCTGAACCTGGTTGTGGAGAAAGCACTTGATCAAAACCCTGTGGTCCTTGGCATCCGGGCAAAGGCAAGGAAGCTGGTTGGCTACTTTAGAAGCAGCACCTCTGCGAAGGTATGCTCTTTCCTTTTATTCCAATATATAATGAAGCTTATAGTTTGTCTGTATTGCCACTGCAGTGATTTAACGGCTTACTCATTTTTGTCTTTAAAGGAGAAGCTTACACAAGTGCAAGCACCTTTGGGGATGCAAAATATGAAACTCATGCAAGAAGATGGAACAGCACATATTTGATGCTGCAGCATTTGGTTGAGCTGAGGGAGCCAGTAGGAGCAGCATTAGCAGGCTGCAACATGACATCCCCTTCTTAACACCTGAGGAATTTCAGATTGTTGGAGGGTGCCTTTCGATGCTGTCTCCATTTTATGATGCCACTGTGGAGCTCTCCTCTGAAGAAAAACTGTCTGCATCTAAAGTGGTACCTCTCATGACAATGCTTGAACAAAGTCTACAAGATGAAATGAGAAAGACAGCAGCAGCACCACCACCACCACCAGTAGCAGTACAAATAGGAGACCAGCTTATCAGGCATCTCCGGGAGAAGCTACACACTTTACAGTCTATGAGCATCATGTCCCTTGCTACACTCCTGGACCCCAGATATAAGGTTATTGGGTTTTTCAGCCCAACAAAAGAGAGCGAAGCCGTGAAGCGCCTGATTTCTGAGTGTGCCAGTGTCATCAGATCAACACAAGGCAGAGAGGAAACTCCTCAGGCTTCCACCTCTCATGATGTCACTGGAGGTAGTCTATAATTTTAAATTTTGAGATCAATTATTCCAATTAGAACGCTTACTAATATGATCTGTGGTTTCCTCTTAGGTAGCAAACTGTGGCATCGTTTGGACACCAGTGTCATGGAGGCAAGGAGGACTCAAAATGTCCCTGCTGATGCCACTGTGGAGGTCCAGCGCTACCTTGCCGAACCAAACCTACAGACGTTCTAAAGATGGCGGCACTCACGGGTGCAGCGGCTCTTAGCTCTCCAGCTCGGTGTATTGTTTTTCTACTTCTTTTGTGTTTACTTTTGGAGTTTTGCAGATCTACCTTCGCATACAGTGGCCACAACCTCATTGACCTTGGTCTGAGGTGCAGTCTGCCCGTTCCCGGTGATTTTCACAAGGAATTCAACATCCCGGAGGACATAGCGAGATCGCCAGGCTCTCCGTGGATGACCAGCCTGCCCAGCAAGCGGAGAAGGCGACACAGAGAAAGGAAGCAGAAGCGAGGTTGCCGGTCGGGCTTAGATGCTAGGCTACGTAAACAACCACACAGGCCAGCATTACCGAGCCTCTTCCTCTCCAACGCCAGATCCATCACCCACAAAATGGACGAATTGGAACTACAGATGGCCACAAACAGCTTTGTGCGGAACTGCAGCGTTATTTTCATCACGGAGACGTGGCTTCACCCGCTGATCCCCGACGCGGCAGTCGAGCTAGCTGGCCGCACGCTACACCGGCAGGACAGGGCCAGAGACTCCGGTAAGAGCAGAGGTGGGGGGCTCTGTGTTTACGTTAGCGACGAGTGGTGTTGTGGCAGCAGGATCATTGACACACACTGTTCTCCTGATTTAGAGGCTCTGACAGTCTCGTGCAGACCTTTTTATCTCCCGAGAGAGTTCACTGTTGTTTTTGTGATAGCTGTTTACATCCCACCCGATGCTAACGTTGGTACGGCCCTTAGCCTCCTGCATAAACAAACAGCTGCTTTCTCACCCGGATGGCGTCTGTATTGTGGCCGGGGACTTCAATCAAGCGTGTCTAAAAACTGTGCTCCCTAAATTCGTCCAGTACGTGAAATGTGCCACCAGAGGGGATAATACTTTGGACCATGTTTATTCCAACATTAAACATGCTTACAGAGTGACTCCCCTACCCATCTTGCTGGATCTGATCATCTCTGTCTGTCCCTCACCCCCACCTACACCCCCCTGCTGAGAAAGACAAAGCCACAACAAAAGACAATAAAGACTTGGCCTGAGGGAGCCCTGTCTTAGCTACAGGACTGCTTCTCAAGGACTGAATGGGATTTATTCTCCAACCACAACCTGCAGGAGTACACTGACACCGTACTCTCATACATCAAAAACTGTGTTGACAATGTCACTGTCGACAAAAGGGTCAGGGTTTTTCCAAACCAGAAACCCTGGATGACCAGCGAAGTCCAGACTCTATTAAAAAGCCGCAACACCGCCTTCAAGTCAGGGGACAGGGCCCTGTACAGCGCGGCTAGGTCTGACCTGAAAAGAGGCATCAGGGAGGCCAAGGCAGCCTACAAGAGGAAAATAGAGGACCACTTCACTGCGAACGACCCCAGGAAGATGTGGCAGGGAATAAATCACATCACCAACTACAGAGGCAACAACCCGGTGAGTGCGTGGGCCAATGCCTCGCTGGCAGAGGAACTCAACCGCTTCTTTGCTCGCTTTGCAGCAGACAGACCCTCAGCAGTCACTCCACTCCAGCACCATCACACTGACACTTCAGGAGCACGAAGTGAGACGTGTGCTTAAGTCTGTGAACCCCAGGAAGGCGGCTGGCCCCGACGGTGTACCTGGTAAGGTACTCAAAGCGTGTGCTGACCAACTGCGGGAGTTTTCACCTGCATTTTCAACCTGTCTCTGTCACAGGCCATCATTCCATCCTGCCTCAAAGCCTCCACCATCATCCCCATCCCCAAAATGTCAGCAGCGGACAGCCTCAACGACTACAGGCCTGTTGCACTTACGCCTGTGGTCATGAAGTGCTTTGAGCGTCTGGTCTCGCAGCACATCAGGAACTGTCTGCCTCCCACTCTGGACCCCCACCAGTTTGCCTACAGGGCAAATCGATCTACTGAGGATGCTATAACAATAGCACTCCTCACTGCGCTGAGTCACCTGGAGCACCTGGGGAGCTACGTGAGGATGCTCTTCCTGGACTTCAGCTCAGCCTTCAATCACATCATCCCAGAGATCCTGGTCCAGAAATTGTCCCACCTGGGCATCTCCACCCCCATCTGCCAGTGGATTAAAGACTTCCTGACGGATCGTCCTCAGTCCGTCAAACTTGGCCCCCACCTCTCCTCCACCATCACTCTCATCACACCGGTTCCCCCCAAGGTTCTGTACTGAGCCCCCTCCTGTTCACTCTTTACACTCACGACTGCTCTCCTCTCCGACCCATCTCTCAAACACCATAATAAAGTTTGTGGATGACACCACTGTGGTCGGGCTCATCTCAGGGGGAGATGAGTCTGACTACAGAGATGAGATAAACAGACTGACAGCGTGGTGTTCAGCTAACAACCTGCCATTGAACACCACAAAAACAAAAGAGATAATACTGGACTTCAGGAAGAGCAGAGCAGACCCAGCCCCGCTTTACATCCAGGGGGACTGTGTGGAAAGGGTCAGCTCCATCAGATTCCTGGGCGTGCAGCTCTCCGTGGACCTCTCTTGGACAGCCAACACCTCGGCGGCAGTGAAGAAAGCCCAGCAGCGACTCCACTTCCTGAGGGTGCTCAGGAGGAACAACCTGGAGGAGAAGCTGCTGGTGATGTTCTACAGAGCCACCATCGAGAGAATCCTGGTGTACTGCATCACAGCATGGTACGCAGGGTGCTCAGCAGCAGAGACAAGAGAGGGCTGCAGAGAGTGATCAACACGGCCCAGAGGATCACTGGCTGCTCTCTGCCCAGCCTGGAGGACATTGCCAGCTCTCGCTACCTCAGCAGAGCTTCCAGCATCATCAGGGATGCATCCCACCCCGACAACCACCTGTTTGACCTGCTACCCTCAGGCAGGCGGTACAGGTCACACAAAACCCGGACAAACAGACTCAGAGACAGTTTCTTTCCGAAAGCCATCACTGCAATGAACAATTACAAATGATCAATAATAAACTGCACTACTAAACACATATCTCACTGTTATGGACAATAAGCTTCAAAGTGTAAGATGGGACTTATGTGCAATAAGATTCATTTATTCATTCATTCATTTCAAGTGAAATTCATGTAAAATATGCTGCAATTCTACATTTTGTCTACTGTATTGTTTTTGAATGTACATATATTATATAGCATCTGCCACTTTATTTTATTCCTATTTTATTTTATTCTATACAAATGCACCGGGGAGTTGCACTCAAATTTCGTTGTATGCAATACAATGACAATAAAGGCGATTCTGATTCAAATATAAACCAGCAGGAAAACCCATTGACATACTGGGAGAAACAAAAATGACTGTACCCCCCATTTGTACATGATGGCACAAACATTTCTTTGCTGTCACAATGCTTCTTGGCAATAAATCTTGTACCATTAGAAAGCTTTTCTTTCTTTCTCTTTGAAATGGCATCACATTTTTAAGGAACATGCATTCGTGGGATGAGTAGCAGTGCTGAATATGTGGGTCTCACTCCTTAAAAAATTTGCCAAATCTTCTCTGCCAATGCCAAAAAGCTTTTTTCTGTTGCTATTGACTCTTGTTTTGAATTTCTGGTACCCCCCGGGTGCTGACAATCAGGTGCCTAACTGGTACTTAGGAACTGGAGGGAGTCTTCAACAGATTTGCAGTCAAGCTTTGTAGGACAATATGCTTGATGGCTCTCTGTTCAGACAATCTGGAACAGACTGCACACAGCCAATCTCGGGTCTCATAAGGCAGCCAAGAGACCTGTGGTTACTGCCTTTCACCGTCAGGCCATGTTTGTGCTGGTGTCAGCAATATGTGTGCTGGAACCTGAACATGTGGAGGCAAGTTATGTTCAGCGATGAGTCCAGATTTTACCTCTGCCACCTGGGTTGTTAGATCAAAGTGTGGAAAAGATATGGAGAATGCTCTGGAGATTGCTGCACAGATATAGTAGCATCATTTGGTGGAGGCAGTGGTAGCATCTCGTCATCATTGTAGAAAATCTCGATGCAGACAGACATCGAGATGAAATTCTGCAACCAGTGGTAGTCACATATCTCCACAGTCTGGGACCAAACTCTGTCCTCCAAGATAACAACACTCCCCATCCCCCAAGC
>JAGFBZ010000214.1:195000-218450 GCA_018398805.1 Hirundichthys speculiger | reverse complement strand
AATGACTGAATGAAATGACTACATAAACAGATGCAGGTAGCAGCACTGAGGTGAGATGGTCAAAAGGACTAGATCACCGGTCACCACGGCAACCGACACCCTGAACACATCTACACACACAGGTGGAGGTAAACGCTGGGATGGACAGAGGAGGGAACTGCAAGTCAGGAAACTCTGGCCTGCAAACATCCAGAAAGAAAAGAGGAAAAATAGAGGACAAAACAGCAACATAAACAACATATTTCGGGGGTCACGCAACAGCAGACTCCGGTCCGGATCTGGACCGAGCGATGGTTCTGTCCGAACGAGTGACCAATGCAAAAAATAAGTAGCGTCATTTTCACATAGCGGTTTTGAACGACCGAGGATATTTACAGCGGGCGCTGCTACTACAGTTAATACGGTAATCTAGCTGGTAGTCAGAGATGTTGTTTATAAACGCGTGTTTGTTGTTGGCAATGGAGACACACATGGCCGAAGTCCATCTCTGACATCGCATCAACTAGAATACAGTGGCCACATGCAAATTCTCTGTGCAATTCAAGATTAGATCCCAGAATTCATTGCACCCTTCAAACCAAACCACCCCTACATTATTCCCAGCAAACCCAAAATCAGTCACACAAGCACAAACTTTAGCACTGACGTTAGCAACAGCGCAGGAAGAAAGCAAAGTAGACACGGAGACATCATGACTTGCTGGAAAAAGAGAAAGGTAGACACTGAAAACTGTTTTTTTTAAATCAACAGCAAAATGTATGTTTATACTCCCGGTCAGCAGATCATACCATACTTCTGCCTCAAGTCTGAAGCGCCACTATGAGATGAAACACAGCTTTTTTTTTTTTTTTTTTTTTTTTTACTTTTTAGTTAATGTTTTCTAATGTACATGAGTTTAACTTTTTCTTTTGTTTTTTACTTAAAACGACATTTAATTCAAGAAGAAAGAAGGATAGTTAAAAAAAAAAAGTTTTATGAAAAAGTCAACACCCTTTTTTGCACTTTTTTTTTTTTTTTAGTTTTTTCAGGGTTTAATGTTTTACTTGAAGAGGCCTTCAATTCTTCAGGCACTTTGAACTATTATTGATTTTATTCTGAGGTTTCTCTTTTGGTTGATTTCAAATAAAAGCCTTAAACTTACTTGACTGCACGGTACTGCTTTTATTTATGATAAAAGATAAGGAATATGTTGGAATATTTCCTGCATTTGAAGTTGAAATAAAAATTAGTTACTTTTTCAAAATGCGTACTTTGGTTTGGACCTTCTACTTAGGCTAAATTTAGTAACCGGACCTCTGTTGCTTTTAATTGAATACCCCTGGCATATTTACTGATTGCATGGTAACATCAACTCACTTCATTTCAACAATCAGGCTTGTTTTTTTTTTTGTTTTTTTTTTTACAAACTCCAGGCTACTTTCCAGAGTCATCAGTTGCTCTTCTCAAATGTGGCCTGTGTCATGGACCACTAATAAGTGTCTGAATGGTTGTTTGAAGCCCCAGGTCCTCATCTGTGTGGCGATCCATTCATCCATTTGGTTGTTGATAGACTTTCTCTTATTTCTTATTCACCTGTTCTTAGCTCTTAATCAACATTAGAGACAATATGCATCAACAAGTCAAAGGTTTGGTGGCGCTACAGTATGTTCACACCACTTTGATTCCATCCAGACGTCCGTTTTCTAATGAAACTTGCCATTCAGGACTGTGGTTGTTCTCTCCATCCATAGAGCGTGCTTTAACCACACAGCCCCGGGTAAAAAAATGCTACGCTCTTAAACTGCACGGCCACGTTCCATTTGTGTCGCAGACAAAAAAAGAAGAGAGAGCAGATGAGCAGAGAAGGCTGGAAATAAGTTACCTCAGATTAGAGCAATTCCTCGCGGTACTCTAAGTGCAATAAAAGCTTTCAACGAGTTCCCACCCTGACAGTAAAGCTCACTTTGACTTTGACTAGTTCTTGTTAATCCTTTGTTTTTCCTTTCTTTTTTTCAAATCGTGGTCTTGTCCACTTTGCGCCATGGATTTACAGTTCGGTCCCGTAGCAGGACGACCGATGAACGGGAGGCATGATGGGAGTTTAGATTACAGCAGGCGGATCAAACAGCTTCACTTTCAAAAACGCAGCAACATCTGGAAGCACAGCACATCCTGTCTGGATGTTTGGGATCTAATAATTAAACTGTTGTTCTGGCGAACCTGCACAGCTCAGTCACGTCCCGGGGGGGGGGACCCCGTCCTTTCTGAGTCCAGAACATCGCTGGATAATCTTTGAGCACCAAGAAAAAAAAAAACAGTCAAACAAACATGTTTTCTTCGACTCTAAATCTTTGCCAAAATTAAGTCTCCTAAACTTGAGAGTTATCTGCGTCCTTATCCCGGGCTCAGCCAGCAGGGAGCCCCCTTTAATCCAAAACCCGTGTCACTCACGCCGTGATGCAGTTTCATCCAGTTGTTTGTGTTTCTGGATAAATTTGTACCTCAAAAGACAACCCTTGTTCATTCGTTAGATTTCACTGTGTTTTTGTGAACCTTAACCAGTTAGAAGCACGTCTTTGCTTTGTTACTTTCCTTCCCCTGTAGGATCTCATGCTTTTAGAGAGAATTATTTCGAAGTATTGGATGTCCTCAGAAGACCACACAGATCAGTCCACCTCAGTCTCTGATTCATTCATGTTCATAAAAACAACACAGCTATGATTAAGAAATAAAAAAAAAAGGTCAGAAAAACAGCAAACGGCTCCAAACAGGTTCCTCTGAGAACTGCTTTTGCCCGTTTGAGTAATCCTATCAGCTTTTTCAAGACGAGAAGGATATTTCATCGTGTTTCCGTTACCCAACAGGGTATTCTCTCTTTATTTATTTATTTTTTTTCTGGATGACAAGATTAAAACCTTCAAATCCCTCAGTCGACCACAGAGCGGAATGAAAGAATGAGACGGTGCCGCGATAAAGAGATTACACTTTGAAATCATATCAAGATGTGAAATCCTTTCAGCGCGTTTTATTTCACGCGCTCCTGCCGGATCCGAAGATGAACAACAACGCGCAGTCGACTCAGAATAATGTCGGACGCCGACCGTATGGAGCTGAGTGGGACGTGGTCCGGCAGGAAATCGTCTCTGCCGTTGTGAAACTGGAGGCTGAAGGTCAGAGATGGAGCTCTGCCGCTAGGGGTGTTAAAAAAAATCGATTTGGCGATATATCGCGATTTTCAGCCGCCCAATATAATATTGATTTTTCAGCTCCTAATATCAATTTTTTTTTACAATGCTGTCAGTATGTTGTAATGGTTACTTAAATGTGCAAAAACGCTAACAAGAAACAATAAATAGGTTGTTTTGAAGCAAATAGTTTTGACTCAATTTGTCCTCTGAATGATCAATATCATCTGAACAACTTGATTTTTTCATCTCTACTTTTAATTTTGATATTAACTGGGTAGAATATCGCAATATATCGTGATACTGCAATAATATAGTATCTTGACCCAAGTATCATGATACATATCGTATATCCAATACTCACCCCTATCTGCCACCGTGGAGACATTTAAGAAGTGACTCAGTGAGGTTGGGTTTTCCTCAACGTGTTTGGCCGGGATTCCTTCCAGACGTCAGGCCCGAGGAGATCACACATTTTTTTTTAATTGAGGTGCAAGAGTGGCATCATCTACAAGTGGCCTTGTAATTTACATATGTGCATCAACAGTCGCAACGCGGCACCTGTAGTGACATCAGGCGTGTCCATATGTGGTCCGGGGATGTTCAACAACAGAGTCTCTGCAAATGAGTCACGGTCGCAGGCGGGCTGACAAGCGCTAATAGATTCTGACACCAGTCGATGGTTCTGGAGAGGCGCATGTCTGACCCAGATATCTAACCAATCCAAAACTGTTTGTTTTTTTTTATATCAGACGGGGAATGCATTGCTTTCTGGGTGTTTAAATGGGATTTACCGCGTCATCGCTCCAACCGCAACCCTGAGCGGCGATCCAATCACTGACTTGTTTGAGCAGTGAAAATTGCTCGCGAGGCAGGTGTTTGTCGAGATTAAGCTTTGAATTCAAATCCCATTTGTTGCCTTTCTGTGTGGTTTTTACATGATCTCGCTCGTGCTGATTGGTCACCAACTTGACCCCAGCAGTGAGTGTGTGGTTGGGGCTCAATGACCTGTCCCGGGTGTACCCATCTCATCCCACGGTGCGGTGATGTCATCAGAACAGCTAGGAAGGCTCCATATATCTGATATGAATTGGAATACTCCAGACATCCACCACAGGCTTACAGAAGAGGCACAAAACCATCCAGTCTCACCAACTGTGGTCAAGTGATCCAGGTGATTGTGGAGGCATACACCTGCGTCTTCTGGAGTTTCCTAGATAGTAATGCAGGCCCAATCACGTTAAATACACTGTAGAAATTGAAGAACAACCCCACGATGATAAGCAAACTGCAGTGGGTCCTGAAAGGTGCTCGTTTGCTTATCCAGGGGGACCAATAAAAGTCTCTCCAGGACTTCCATGATGGGATGTTAGAGCAACAGGTCATTATGAGTCTTCCGGAGCACTGGAAGCTGCTGTAGGCTCAGGCTAAGGTTGGAGAGGTGTGGCCTTGTTCCTGTTCACCTGACTGCTAGAGACAGGTGGGGGGGGGGGGGGGGGGGGGAGGCAGAGGAGGTCTCAGCATCTCCTGTTGTGGTTGGAGACAACGATGGAGCAGCAGCAAGATCCATGGCCGAGGTGGGGAGATGTGACCGTGAAGCTGTGGGTGGAGGGACGTTGGGAGGTCTGGGGGCAGGAGAGGAGGATGCTGAGCTGGTCTCTGAACTAAACCTGTTGAAGAATTAGTTCAGTTCATTGACTTCGTCCATCTAGGCCTCCTTCTGCTGGAAACCCATGACCTCCTTCATCCCTGACCACGCAGCTCGTATGTTGAGCCCGTTCTCCAGGGTTCTCCCGTAGACCTCCTTGTTGTCTCTAATCTTGACTTGTTTTTATGCCTTTTCAAGTCGTGACCACATTGATCGGCGACTTGGTTGCACGTTTTACGCGGAGAAGCAGTTATCTCCGGGTGGCTGCAGCTCAGTTGGTTCCAGTCACTGGAAGGTTGGCGGTTCGATCCCGGCTCCAACTGTCCACATGCCAAAGTGTCCTTGGGCAAGACACTGAACGCTGACTTGCCCCCGGTGGGTCTGGCAGCGCGGTAGCATGGTAGCATCTTTGTATGAATGGGTGAGGCCATTGTAAACTGCTTTAAGGGCTCCTTGATGGTGCGGATAAAGCGGTATATAAGCGCAGTCCATTTACCAATCCTAACGCAGATTATATCACTTATAAAGTGTGTTAGAAACCATCAAACTATCTAAAATGTGTCAGTTCTGCATTGCTACCTGCACAAACATCTGGCAACCTCCAGGAATCATCTTGCGATGCCTCTGAGGGTCTTGCGAGGGTCTTGGGTGGAGATAACTCTTAATCGCTGCTACTGCCACACTTCTGAAGTTTAGAACGTAGCATGAAGATGCAGTAAATGTGGGTGGAACAGAACATGCGTTGACATGTATATATTGTCTTACTCAGTGTTGTTTTTGTATGTTCTATGTCTGTCTATGCAGTAGTACCCTGTCTCTAAACCAAATTTCTCCCAAGGGAGACGAATAAATGACCTTGAACCTTGAACCTTGAACATCAAAAACGATCTTATAGTCACCTTCTCACATGCTGTCTTTCCCTTTTTCCTCTGAGACGGTTGTGTCTCTTCCCCTGCACGCCGTCATCCAAGAAGCAAACAGTATTTATGACACGATCAGAATCATAACTCGATCAATATCGACTCCACATCGTCGTGTGTTACCAGAAGCCTGGAGTAGGTTTCCCGTAGCAACCAGTGAGGGATTGAAGATCAGAGGTGTCGAGATGAGGCTCATGTGGTCGTCCTTTCTGCTCTAAGTTGCCTTTAAAGCTTTATTACAGGGGTATTCAATTAAAGGCCACAGAGGTCCGGTTACTAAATTTAGCCTAAGTAGAAGGTCCGAACCAAAGTCCCGCATTTTGAAAAAGTAATTTTTATTTCAACTTCAAATGCAGGAAATATTCCAACATATTCCATATCTTTTATCATAAATAAAAGCAGTACCAAGCAGTCAAATAAGCTTAAGGCTTTTATTTCAAATCAACCAAAATTGAAACCTCAGAATAAAATCAATAATAGTTCAAGTCCACGCCTGAAGAATTAAAGGCCTCTTCAAGTAAAAAATTAAACCCTGGAAAAACTAAAAAAAAAAAAAAAAAGTGCAAAAAAGGGTATTGACTTTTTCATAAAACATTTTTCTTTGAACTGTCCTTTCTTTTTGAATTAAAGGTCTCTTTAAATAAAACAGTAAACTCATGTACACAGCAAAGTGCTGTGTTTCATCTCATAGTGACGTTTCACATTCCCACTTTGAATCAACGCCACGGTCTCAGAGCTGATGAGGCCGACAGGCTTGGATCTGCTGACCAGGAGTATAAACATATATTCTTCTGTCCATTTGTATTTAAAACAACAGTTTTTAGTGTCTACCTTTCTTTTTTTCCAGCAAGTCATGTTTCCGTGGTATCTACTTTGCTTTCTTCCTGCGCTGTTGCTAACATCAG
This sequence comes from Hirundichthys speculiger, assembly GCA_018398805.1. Taxonomy (NCBI): domain Eukaryota; kingdom Metazoa; phylum Chordata; class Actinopteri; order Beloniformes; family Exocoetidae; genus Hirundichthys; species Hirundichthys speculiger. Next base: position 211,813 of record JAGFBZ010000214.1, on the reverse strand, counting down.
TGCTTCAGTTTGTGCTCCTGTGACTGATTTTTGGTTTGCTGGGAATAATGTAGGTGTGGTTTGGTTTGAAGGGTGCAATGAATTCTGGGATCTAATCTTGAATTGCACGGAGAATTTGCATGTGGCCACTGTATTCTAGTTGATGCGATGTCAGAGACGGACTTTGGCCAAACGCGTTTCCAGCGCTAGATTACCGTATTAACTGTAGTAGCAGCGCCCGCTGTAAATATCCACGGCCGTTCAAAACCGCTCTGTGAAAATGACACTACTTATTTTTTGCATTGGTCACAGGTCCGGACAGAACCATCTTCCGGACAGGAGTCGCTGTTGCATGACTCCCGCTTTATTATAATGCACTATAGAAGGAGAAATATGCAAATCTATTCCAATATGTATTTATTAATTTTTAAAAGGGATGCACATTAATCGATAAAGTTGATGAGGAAAAACATGAAATCCCTACAGGATTTACCGTCGGCAAAGAAATAACATCTCAACATAAGTTAACACATCTACATAATTCAAAATGAGCAAGAATTTTCAATGAAATGCTAAAATGTCAGTTTCAACATCTGTTGGGAATAAAATATGGGCTTTATGGGCTTTTTGAGATTTTTTTCAAATCATTGCGTTCTGTTTTTATTGGTATTTTATGCAGTGTCCCGGCTCTTCTGGGACTGAGGTCGCATTATTATCATTAATTTAAATTTCCTACCAATTTAAATGGCAGCACCATGATGATTGCATGTGCAATTTGCTTGAGTGTATCAATATGAGTAATAATAATAGTTCCTTTTATTCACGGGCTGACGGGGGCAAACGTGGTAGAAGGTTAAGACCGATGACGCAACAGCACAAACACAGATAACTCTGTTATTTCATAGATAAGAGGTCTGTGGTACAGCCTTCATCTTTTCTCTATCATTTTTTATTGTTTGTCCTGCTGGAGGAACAGTTTTCATTTTTCAAGAATTTTAATGTTCTCTCTTTTTTTTTTTTTTTTTTTTTTAGTAGTTCTATTCAGTTAAATGACTTCGGTCTGTTGGCTACATACAAATGCTTTGGAAATGTTTCTAATAATGGTCAAACATTTCGTTAGGGACTATGTGATCTACATGTGTTTGTGTGCATGCGTCGGGGCAATAGGGAGAAATTAATTTGCTCCGATGCACCCTTCCCCCCCCCCCCCCCCCCCCCCCCCCCGGCTCTTGAGAGAGAGTGGCCGAGGAGGCTCAGATTAAAACAGATGTGCTTAAATGACAGTGGAGCGGGACTTAACAGATCATTGATTAAAAAAGCCACGTCTTTAGTCTGAGCCAAATCCACCCCTGCACTGATACACCACAGCTGCCCGCTGATACCCCCCCCCCCCCCCCCCCCCCACCCCCCACCCAGCTCTGCAGCACCCAGGCCAGGTAGGCCCGGAGCAGGGACGCAACAGCACGAAGGGAACGAGATGCTGCTGCAGAGCCGCCTCCTCCTTTCCCTGCCCCCAACCCCCGAGGTGCAGATATTGGGATTACATGGGTCAATTATACACTTAATCTGCTTCTGCCCGGAGGGGATTAGGAGCGCAGCTCATTGATTGATTTGAAGTATTTCCGTTGACCTTGTGTGGTTATCAGACTCAAAGGCGTGGCGAAATTGCACTTCTGTGTGACTAAAGTTAAAGCGCTTTTCCGTCGCTGCTGCTCCGCCTGCCTCGCCGCGCCGCGCTCACCGACTGGGCGGCTGTTACCATGCAAGGGGGAGGGCGGGGGGGTCGGATTGAGCCCCAGATTGGAGGATTTAAGGCTGTTGTCGTGTCACGATGGGCGGGTTCGAGCACGGTGGGGTGTTTGTGCGAGCGGGGGAGGTGTGGCGGAGGACGCCAACGAGACGAGCGACCGACGGAGCCGCCGCTGACACTTGGCTGTCCGTGGACGCTTCACCACTTCGCCGTCTCCGGTCATGAACCGCCGGCCCCCTCGCAGCCGCGCCAAGTGAACAATTAAATAGCAGGGAGCTCAGGCGGCGTGCAGACACGACCCCTGTCAGACGTCTTATTCCGCTCAAGTGACTGGTTTCAGGAAACAAACGCTGTTCAAAAACCTTGAGAGCTCATTGAAACATTCCCCGACTGGAAAAATAAGGAACAAATGTGATCATTCATTTTGGGGAAATGTTGTAGTTGAGACTCACAGGAGAACGTGTCATAGATGCATCTGGGATGGACTGGCCACATGTCCGGGGTTTTCACCCGTAGACAGATGGGACGGGCTCCAGGAGACGCCCATGACCCTGAATGGGATGAAGTGGGTTTAGATACGGATGGACGCCATTGTCCACGCGAAAAAACAGCCACAGTGAAGGTGCAGAAATTGTGAGATGGAAATATTTTTACAACCCCGATTCCAAAAGAGTTGGGCGACTCAGAAGGAGTTTGGTTGGAGCAGCTCGGGGGGGAGTGCTGCTCCACGTAGACGTGCTCAAAACTGGACTAAACATCTCAGTTTGTTTGACATCATGCAAAATGTTGGCATTTAATTATTTTTAAAAGACAGATGTGGGTGTTCAGTGATTTTGTTGCCAGCTAAGTGGAATAACCTTCGACCTTTTGTTGTTGTTATTTGTTTGTTTTGTGCTACAGAACGTTTTAGTTCTTCATCACTGTCGTCTAAGAACGAATGAACTGAGTCTGGACGGAGACGATGAACTGTGGGCTGGATGATGCAGCTACACACCTGTTTTACAACATATTCACTAAACAGTTGATAAAACAACGAAGTCAGACAAAAGTCTAGAGATATAAAGACATCATCAATTTTTTTCATCATTCATTGGCATTGGCATAGGTCCAAAAATGGACGTAGAAACCCAGAGATGTTTGGCACCACCAATCTTCAAGGTTAAGGTAGGGACCTGGTAATCTGATGATGTCACGTTGGCCGTCAGCCTGATGATAATTTAACAGTCTACATGTTAGCCTGGTTGGACCTGGATTGGTTCCCTTACCAGTCTAAAAGGAAGTTTAAACCGACTTTATCATGCGCTAATGAGATACTGTTGTCCTTTAGGATCTTTCACGTTCTGGAATCTTCTGCCCATGCTTTAGTCCATTGTCATGTCCCATTTTGGGGCTCATTCACCGTTGATCTCCAACTGGCTGTCTGACCCATGTGATCTTTTATGGGACTGTGTTGAAGACCTTAAATGCAAAAATGGATCTATATCAACAAATTAGATGACATGTATGACAAAAGGACATGAAGTAGCTTGGATCCATACGGTCTACAGACAGAGAGAAGTCAAAGCACTGATTTATTCTAGATCAGGGGTGTCAGCATCATGGTTGCCCTCCAAGGGCCAGATTGACAGCACAAATGTAACAAAATGCAGTGTATTTCAAAATAAATTCAACTACACCTTATTATAATGTTAAATAACTATTGTGTTTATAATGTATTAAAGTTTCAAATATTTGACTCATTATTGTATTCAACTTCTCCTGCACAGGTTATGTTAACTTAAGTTAACTCGCTTTGTGAAACAGGAAACTCAGTTTCTATGGACACATCTGCAAAGGAAGCATCACAGCTGAAAGACACATACAGACACAATAAAGTTAGCTTTCACTGCTGCATCATTTCTGGCAGTAACTTCTCTGCCTTTTAATCCTGCTACGATTCTTTGTTTTTCTCGTAGGCTACATTTAGCATACTTACCTCCGTGTTTGTTGTCCAAATGCCGACGTAGATTAAACTCTTTCCCGACTGACACCGCCTCATAACACAACAGACATACTGTTTTTTTACTTTGAGGTACAAACTTGTATTTGTTTTCCCATCATTCATGAAACTGCCTTCCTCGTGCATCAGTTTTTATTTTCTTGGACATGTTGGGGTTAGTTTGTAGAGGTTTTTCTGAAGTCCATCAGTTCTGAAAATCGTCTTGATGTCTTGCTCATGGTGAGATAACGTTATCGTTGTGGGAAATGACGAAATGCACCATGGGAGATGTAGTTTATTGTCAGCGGTATTACATATTTTTAAGTCTTAAAATATTGGTTTAAAATTTAAGACAATGATGCAAAAGCTCTTGAGGGCAACGATTACAATTTTTAATCACGATTAATCGCATTATTTCCCTGATTAATCACGATTAATCGCATTGTATACGAAAAATCAAATAATGAATTCAAAAGTAGTGTAAAGGTCACTTTTATTTAAATGTTCTGCTGCCATATGAACTAAAGTGCTATAACATTTGTTGTTCAAACACTTTTAACATCAGCACTTGTCAGTAACACATATTTAGTGTAAATCTCATCTTAAAAAATGTCAAATAAAGTAAAGCTTATTGCCACTGCCAGGGCATTAATGTCATCCTGTTTTTATAATGAAAAATAAAAAAAAAAAAGTCTACAAACAAAATCCTAACAATCTAGAGGCCACAATCAGAACATTAAAACAGGTAATTTCTGAGGTAACAGCAGAAACTTTTAACGGGGAGTTCAACTTGTCAGTTGTTACAAATAACCTTGTTTCTGTTGAATCCTCCGTCTGGGAGAACTTTAAAATGAAAATGTCCATGTTAAAGTTCAGTAACTTTATCAATCCGTAATTATCTGTGAATCATTTGTTTTTTTTTCTATTTTTAATTATCAATCAAAAATTTAAAAAACACAAAAAAACAAACAAAAAAAGCCTGTTTTTTTATATTTCAATTTTAGTAAACAGGCCACGGGACTGAATTTGTTTTTAATATTTTATTGTCTGGTTTACGTGACCCAGAAATGGCTTTGTTTTATAATCAAGGAACAGACTTTCTGTTGTCGTTACACATCTGTGCCACTAGATGGAGCTGCACTGAAGTAACCAGCTAGAGAACAGCAGGACAGTGAACACATGGAGCAGATCTGATGGAACATGGAGGAATGACGTGATCGTCTTGAAAAAAAGGGGTTTGAAAGTTTTTTTTTCAGACAGAATTGTTAATATTGCTACCTGAGTTGCTAACAGAACTGTAAAGTTCACAGATTTTTACCGTTCCCCGTGTCTGTTTTAGCTTTACCGCATGTTTACCAGCCAATTATATTCCGGTTCGACAGCAGCCAGTAACAGACTTTTCAAAACAAAAGCATGTGAGCAACATGCGTTAACGCGCGATAAAATAAATGTCGGCGTTAATGAATTAATGCGTTAATAATAACGCGTTAACTTGCCCAGCCCTGGTTTGACACATGTGGTCTATAGCTTTTCCTGAGTGGGGGTTGTGTTGTTGGTGGCTTGGTGGTCACCTCTGGTTCGGGTCCCAGCAGGGGCCCTTCTGTGTGCCCCCCCCCCTGTGCTTGCGTGGGTTAACTGGTGTTTCTAAGCTGCCTGTTTACTCGTGGTCTGCTCTATTGATGTCCTCTTGTTGTTTTTCATGCCAGCAAGTAATCTCTTTTAGGGTGAAAGAAAATGACAGCATTACACAAGATCACTCAGCCAAGAGGGAGAACACACTGGCTTCCTCCCACAGTCCTGAAACATGTATATCAGTTTAACCGGCGGCTAACCGGCTAACCGCACACTCACGGCTGCTTTTACAGCCGTGAGTGTGCGGTTGCTCGGCCCTGCCATGTCCAGGGTTGGACCCCTGCCTTTCACCTGAAGACCCCTGAGATGGGCTCCAGCGGATCCCCCTGCGACCCCAATCAGGGACCAGGGCGGGTATGGATAATGGACGGATGGGTAATAATAACAACAACAAGTCCCTTCAAGCAAGATACTTTGGATAGACTGTGTGTGACTGTTCAAAACATGTTCTGAAAAGGTTTCACTTCCATTTAATGAAGTCCGTAAGCAGCTTAGTGTCCTCAGTAATTACTAAGAGGGAGCATTTTGTTTCCCTCCTCCGTGTTCTTTTCAGCCTAAATCCTCTGTGAGCATTCCTGGCTCCGCGATGCCGAGAGGAAGCAGCTAAGGGCACTAAAACCTCGATCATCCCAAAAGGAGGGAAATGCAGGTTTAATGGAGACTTCTCCTTTGTCGGGCCCCGCTGGTTTATTGATGAGGGCCGGCGGGGTGAATTGATCAAGGACACATGTCATCTCTCGGGTCTCTATCACCCTTTCACAGCCCCCCCCCCCCCCCCCCCCTTCCCCTCCGCCTTGTTAAAAAGGGCGGTACAGTGGCATTTGTTTGATTAACTTGTCCGACAAAAGTGACAGCTGCTCATGGGTGTATGTGGATGAGTGGCCCAGCGCCGCTCCCTCTTTGTACATCTGTCAGAGCCGGAGCAGGGCGAGCGGGGTGAAAGGAGACAAATTGGGCCCAAAAAGGAGGCCATTCACCTTCCCGAGACCCCCTTCTGGTGCTACACCCCTCTATCCCATTCAGGTGCTCGGCGGGACCCTCAAGTGCTTGCTGGCTTATTCCATTTTCACTCCCCCTGTAGAGTTCCCTGAGCCCACAAGTGTTTTAGTCCTCTTTTTTCTTTGCTCAATCCACCCCTAAGCAGCTCTTTGTGAGGAGAATGGCTCACTTTTCTCAGGGCCCGAAGCTGGCAGCTTTTTTCTTTTTTTATTGTCCACCACAGAGCTTTTCTGTGGCTCATTGTATGTTTACTCAATGACTGGTCGCTGACCATAATTCCTACTGTTCGGTTCCTCACAACACGGCCCCCCCCGCCGCCCATCACCCCACATGCACGGCCGTCCCTTCTCCAATCCGCTGTGTTTTTATAAAGTTGCTCCTTATTACGTCTCCCCCGTTTCATTGAACCGACACTTGCGGCCAGAAGGAGACGGGCGTTTTGAAAAAGACCCAGATTGCCGGTTTGAAAAGAAATCCGGCTCCGAGATAAACATTTACCTTTCTCCTGCAATGCTGCGCCTGGAAATGCTTTGCCATCCTGCTCCTCGCCCCCCCCCTCCTCCCTTTAACCAGCAGCAAGGATGCGGTGCCCATTGATCCCATTTTGTCGATGTCCCAGCTGTGCTCGAGCAGCGGCCGGCTATCAGACACAGTTTGCCTTTTATGTCAGCGGCACAATCAAAGCAGCTTGAGAACCGCGAGTCCTGCGAGACGCAGAACTTTACTGGACTCCTGCTCTCAGAAAGCCTTTAAAACTTCCTTATTTAGCAGAGTAAAAAGAGTAGAACGAAGAAGAAAGAGACACTCGGCTCCTATGAGGGGTAGGGGTGGGGGTGTGGGGGGGTGATCTGGTCCTGTCTGTCCACACTGACAGTTTTATAGATTTAACAACATGTTTATGTGTTTCCTCTTACACTCGTTGAGTCTCTCATGACTGCGCTGGGATTTGACTTGGGCCCACTGGTTTTTTACATTATTGCTTTAGGTGAGCAGACATTTGTTTCAGATCGCAGCCTTCCAATCAGGCTGAGGTCTTGTCTTTGACCTCCTCGAATCATCGTGCTTCCCCCACCGTGCTTGACAGTGACTTTAACTGAAGCTGTTTTTTAGTTTTCCCCAAACATCGGTGCTGTGGATGATTAAGATCAAACGTCTCATCTCTCCACAGGACTTTGTTTCTTCACAGTCTTGTGGGTTGCTCAGTCCCAACTCTTCAAACGTGTGGGGTGCTGCCATATTCTTTAAAAACAGAAGACACCCTCTCCTGTGACGCCCCTCGCAGACGATCCACGGTCTTCTTCCAGTTGCAGAGCGATGAACTTGCACTGTGAGCATGCTCATTGAGGCCGATGTTCACTCGGAAACCAGCTGAAATGTTTCCCGGTTGTGAATAATTTTTCTTCCTGCAAAAAGATGGATTCATATGGAAGTATTTCTGTGCCACCTGAGTTTGAATACGAATTTTTAAGATTTAAAATTTTCAGCATCAACATCAGACTTTGAATTTTAAAAAACATCAGATTTCTAGCACTGGATTTTTTTTTGCCTCTGAATTTTATTTTGTTAAAATAAATTCAGTGTTAAAAAAATAGTTGTCTTAAATTATTCAGTTTTTCAAAATTCAACACGCAAAGAAATTCAACACCCCAAAAAAAATAGTAAGACGGACCGGTCGGCCATGGCAGCAAACTCAGGTGATTACTATCTGGGTGGGTGTCACATGACCAATGGAGCGTAATGTGATTGGCTGGACGTTGGCTGAATTGAGACAGGGATCGATTGCTTCTCCCTGGTGACCCGGATGTTGAGTCTGGTTCTTTTTACACTGAATTTTATTTAGGTTGAATTTTTTTACACTGAATTTTTTGAGGTTGAATTTTTTACACTGATTTTTTTTTTAGAAGTTGAATTTTTTTACACTGAATTTTTTTGAGATGGTGATTTTTTTTTTTTTTTTTACACTGAATTTTTTGGGGTGTTGAATTTCTTTGCGTGTTGAATTTTGAAAAACTGAATATTTTAAGACAACAATTTTTTTTGAACACTGAATTTATTTTAACAAAATAAAATTCAGAGGCAAAAAAAATTCAGTGCTAGAAATCTGATGTTTTTTAAAATTCAAAGTCTGATTTTGATGCTGAAAATTTTAAATCTTAAAAATTCGTATTCAAACTCAGGTGGCATAGAAATACTTCCATATATTCACACCCGAATGTTTCAGAGCAGCGGCCTGCCGAAGCCTCTTCTTTTACAGACGTACTCTTTTATAGGTGACTAATGAGTCGAGTGTTTGATTAGCTGCTATTTAACCCGTTAAATACCGTTGTTTTCCACTGCGTCCAGATATCTGGAAGCGGTATGCAGACGAACAAACGAAGAGCGCGACCCGAGTGGCAGTGTTTTCATTTCTGAAGAGATTTAAAAATAAACCTGAGTCAAATCTGCTCTTTTTCAGGAAAAGCGTCTCTTTGTTGTTCTGAACTTATTGCAGACTTTAGGAGTTATTCTGGGTGCGAAGTTACTCTGGAGGTAAAAGAGATTAAACGTAGGTCAGCTTTTAAACGAACCCACCTGGACTCGGTGACCGAGGAGTTTTAGTTCAGTATGAATGAAAGTTTAAGGAGTAAATGTGCATCTCCAGACGTATCTGCGCTGCTGTGAACATGGCCTCAGGAATGACATCATCCAGCTAAGCTCTTTTTTTTTTTTGCCCCATTTGAAAAGCTCCATTTACTCTCTGAGGGTCAAAAGGAGGAGGGGGGTGGGGGTGGTTGGGGGGGTTCCAACCTAATGTGTGAGTTACTATGGTAATTTTGTGCCATCATCAATGAGCTCTCACTGGTGAGCTGGTGAGGAGGACGAGAATAGGCCAGCGGTGGGCTCTGAAAAGCAGAGCAGGTAAGATTAGACAAGGCCTTTGTTCAAAGTGCACAATGTCCTGCAGTCAGATTTAAAGAGCCCCAACCCTCAGCAACCTCGTTCCTATTTATTCCATTGTCCGCAAGTGTCCATATATGGGCCATGTGTGCACACTGGTGTAAGCATGTGTGTCGTGGAAGTGCCACAGAAAAAGCAGCGCTGCTTTATGGCACTCAGCATCCTTCCTTCTCCTTCACAAGGAAGCCTGTCACTTGGCATTAGCGTTGCCGCACCAGCAATCTTCATTCCAAGCCTCCTGCTAATTGCAGACACAGCTGGGTCTCAGCAGGACCTGCTCTCTCTCTCCCTCTCTCTCTCTCTCTCTCTTTCTCTCTCTGACACAAAAAAAAAAAAGAGGAAAAGAAGGAGCTCACATACTTGGCCTTAATCTTAATGTAGAAATGACAAAACAGACGTTTGATCTCTCCGGTCCTGAGTCGAGACTCGGATCTCAGCGGAAAGATTCTCTGGCCGAGAATCAACAAAAAAAAAAAAAAAACGAGCGTCAGTTATAAAACTGGAAATGAAATTGTGTTTTCTGCGGAGGGAGCGGCTCAGACGTGAAAGTGACGAGGCGACGTGATGGAGGAAATCTGACGAGATCAAGCAAACAGAAAAAAAAAAAAGAACAAAAAGACTGCGAGGGGCGTTGCCTGTCCAGTCAAACAGGTTTATTAAAATAATCGTATTTCTATGAAATATTGATTGCAAGTTATTTAAGTACATTCTGTTTTTTTTTTGTTTTTTTTAAGCATTAAAATTAAACACATTCCAGCTTTCATGTTTCACCTCAGATTTAAACCTTCTGGTAGAAAAAAAAAAATCAAAGAAAAAAACACTGCAGGTAAATCAGATACAATTTAAATTTTATTTACTATTCATGTAAAACGGTGGATGTTGCATATGGAAGACGGTTTTACAAATGTGGAAGGAAATCTTCTGAACAAGCTTCAGAGCTTCATCGCCCTGCTCCCATCCAGACGATGCAGCTCTGAGGGAAAGCCTTGACAGTAGAGGTCTTCGGAACATCCGGACAACCCCAAAACCCGAGGTTCTGACCCGACCCGAATCGGGTTTTGGGGTCCACTCAAAAGATGTGACTCCGGGTTCGGGTCGGAATCGGTACAGTTAGTCTCGGGTCCGGTTGGTGCTCTCTGACAGGCTGGGTCCACGTTTATGAGAGAGAAGTAAAGATATTGGCGGTGGCAGCCAATGTCAGGACTCGGAGCAGTTTAATTAATTATTAATTAACGTGGCGTGTTTGTCATGAAACAACCGTGTTGCCGTAGCGTGTTATTAGCGGTTTGCCCGGCAGCTGTAAAGCACAACGGATCACCAACATGACAACACTGGATGAGAGAACATGTTCACAACACGTCCTGACCGGTGTAGGCTATTAGCGTTAGCAGTTGCTACCAATAGCATCTGTATCCACAAAGAAAATAACGACGTGGATTTATTGTTGTTTACATCACGTAGCCTATGTAGCAACTGAACCGGTAGAAGAAGACAACTTTAGGTAAGAAAATCAAGTTTTATTCAACGCTAGACAACTTTAACATGAGCAACTATGGGCTGGATTGTCTCGGTTCTATTCGGGTAACTCGGGACTTATGATAATAGCTCGGGTTGGGTCGGTTTCGGGTTGAATTTTCACGGGTCCATTCGGGTTCGGGTCCATGAAAGTGGACCCATGAAGACCTCTACTCGACAGTCCGACAGTTGATCCTTCTCTGGTCTTTGTAGAGGACCAGTCCAGGTGTTGAAGCAGACTAGAGTCCAGGAGTATTCTGGGACCGTTAAACGGGTCCAGTCCTCTGTCAGACAAGAATGGGACAACATTTCTTTCCCGAAGCTCCAGCAACTGGTCTCTTCAGTTCCCAGATGTATGTGGGCCGTTGTTAAAAAGGGAGGGGGCCGAATCAAAGTTAATACCTTCTATCAAATAAATATTCACTGTGAAGGTACAAGAAATGGTGTCTGCAAGCTGGCTGTGATTGTGAGGTTCCCTCTGATGGAGCTGTTTAACAGGCTGGTAATTTTTTTTTTTTTTTTTTTTTTTTTTTTTTTTTGGAGGGGTGGCTCCCGCAGTTTTTTGGGAAAGTTTCCAGCTTCCTGCAACTGGATAAAGCAGGTGTCGCTGATGAATGGGAAGCCTGTTCAGAGGAGAACCACAGAGGCAAAAGAGTAAGCAGCAGCAAACTCCTCGCCGTCAAACTGCTAACACTGTCAGTATCTCATCGCTTACAGCACATGAGATGGATGAGAAGATTCAGAGAACGTGGAGACGATCAGAATCAGCGTTGCCAGGTGTACGATAAATATCGTATTTATACGATAATTTGGCCCTCTGTACGATCAATAATCCAAAAAAGGGCCAAATGTACGATAATTTGACCATTTCAAATTATTTCCTGCTGCAACTGTCTGCCGGAGAGTTTTTTGTGAACCCTGAAGGCATCTGTTCCCATGTGACTTGTTTCCAGCCAATCGTGCTTTGCTGAGCGGGAGATCCGAGTGTTTGTCTCAGAACAACGAGCATGATTGGCTGAATGGTCAACTGCGCCCGCCCCACGAGACGCTCACAGTCAGGACCATATCAGGAAGTTCTTAGGAGGAGGTTCTTAGTTCCCACCTCTAATTTGTTTTTTTGGGGACATATTAGTCTAACGCAACTGTGAGTTGGGGCTGATGTGGTACCGTTAACCCACTCCGTACTTAAGGGCGGTGTATACTCTCGCGGTGTGTCGCCGCGAGAGCTTGTCGAGAGCTGCCGCCATCACTTTTGATTTATGTTTGCTATGTTATTCCACGCCACAACGCAAGAGGGACAATCACGAACTAGCTAAACTTACTAAACTTATCTCTTGCGTTTTTCCGTATCCAGACCCACATTCATCGCAATCTCCCTCCATGAATTACTAGAATATGTGCTGTCTTTGTAGTGTGGAGAACAAGTATCGTACAGATGTGGGTACTTCCTCATTTTTGTCTGCGTTGTCTGCGTAGGTGACGACCTGACGTTCGAGTATTAACAAGGCTTTATGCCTCAAAGCTGTGAGCGCCTGTGGGACGCTATTTATCACTAGGGTGATTATATTTGACTAGAGCGCATCATTGGGCTTGTTATTTTGGTTATGATACGATAATTTTGAGTCTCTGGTACGATAATCCTACATTTCCCACCTCGCAACGCTCTTCAGAATTGACGGTCTAGAAACAGAGGTGATGCTGCGGTGGAAATCCCAGCATGGAAAACCACTGGATGTCCTCTCCCATCACTAGTGCAGGTCAAACACGGTCCAGAGACGTCCTCTCTGGGACGAAGCTTATTTAAACTGCCCCGGGAAATCTGAACACTTCTGAGAAGTGGCTCCATCAGTCAACGGCGGTTCAAGGTCTTAACCAGCTCGTGCCAGACCTCGGTTCCCTGAGTACCCCGGTCCAGAAACAGAACCCCAGGATGATGCTTTGCTGCATGAGGACCAAAGGCTGCTGGTGATTAAAACAGAAAAGTTCCCAATGAGGAAACAAAAGCGCACACACACACACACATGCAGGTCCGGCAGCAGTCCCAGGTTTCTTGTAATCCCCGTGTACCTCCCATGGCGAGGCCCCTCTTCAGCTCCCACATTCCTGCTCTCAGCAACACAAAAGCTCCTGAGTCGCCTCACAAAGGAGAGCCTCTGACCTGACAAATCGGTTGGCTCTTTTTTTTTTTTTTTTTTTTTTTGGGGTGGGGGGGGGTTGTAAGCGTGTGTGCGTGTTTGCAAAGGGGCCAATTTATGGTCTGTTTTAACCCGTTCAGAAGACTTACAGTCCCCGGTGGAAAGCATTGACCTCGTTGGGACAAAGAGGACGGCGATGCGCATTTTCAGTCCGTGTCGATATTCCTCCGACTCCAGCGTGGCGCGAGTAGAACGGGTCGCCGAAGCCATCGAACGCCAACAAAGACCTGCCTCATCGGCTCTCGTCATTCACATTTCTGTGAAATCTCTCTCCTACCTTGCGTCACCTCGATCGTAGTCACATTTTTATCCTCCTTCTTGCTCCGAACTGCTTGTGCACATCTTTAATCAGTTGAATAAATCAAGTTTTACTTTTCATTTTCCATACTTTTCAGTCTCTTAATATTTCTTTGTTCTTTTTGGGGGGTAAAAAAAGAGAGAAATTGCCACAGTACACATGTGTCCATATGAGCAAACGCTTGGCTCCGTGGTGTTGAAGTGAGCCAACTTGAGCAGACAGGTCCTGTCAGATGAAATTAGCGTGTAACGTGTTCAGGGGAGTCACATGAATGTTGAGCAGCTGTGCTATGTTTAGCTTCGAAAATGAACATGTCCCGACGAAAATAAAGCTCCTCAAAACGTCCGTCACTGTTTCAGTGACTCATGTGGACAAATTGACAAATTAGTCACAGCTTGTTGTTGTAACTTTGTCTCGGTTACATGTGAAAAGACGTTGCACGTCTGCTCCTGAACCACATCTGGCCCTACAGCTGGGCTGCATTCACACCTGCCTTCACAGCTCTGTTCGTAGCGGCTGTTTTGAGGGGGCGGAGTCAGCTTCTCAGCTCCTCTCCGCCCCTTCCTCTGACGGGTTGGTCGTCTGAAACCGGCGTTAAAGCTTTCAGGGTTTCAACAAACGCAGCGTGATGTGAAGTTGGATGGAGCAGGATCGTTTTGACTGGGTCCGTGATGTCACAGTACCCTGGAAGTCCGAACAGCTGGCTGAACAAGACCGAGGCAGTTCCAAGTGAAGTCTTTTGAGTTGGTGGTCGCTTCGGACACCAAAGAAAGGAAGCAAAAAATGTGTAATTGGTAGATTATTTCTTTGGTGTAACAAGTCTTCTTGGCATCTAATCTTATATCGTTGGAAAGCCTGCTTATTTCTCTTTCAGATGGTTCCACATTTATCGGGAACATGCTTTTACGGGATGAGCAGCAGAGCGGAGGATGTGGGTTGTGCCCATGAAAGATTTGGCAAATCTTCTCTTCCAAATATATGACAGCTTTTTTTTTTTTTGTAGACTTTAGTTTGGTGGATTAAAGCCTAAAGAAGCAGCTCGTGGAAGAACCGTACACAGCTACAACAGCCTGGCTCCTCCTCCTCATGCTGGTCACATGCTGCTGTGGGATGAACATCCCATTCCTCAACCAGCATTTGTTCCAAGTCGGTTGTTCGGTCACTCTGGGACCAACAGCACCTCAAAGATGATCCCACAAGTGTTCAGTGGGGTCCTAAACTCTGGAGGTGGTCTCTGATAGACCTGCCGATGGGAGGCGAGCATCGTCATCTTGGAGGACAGAGTTTGGTCCCAGACTGTGGCGTTATGGGATTGCTACCAGTTACAGAATTTCATCTTGATATATTTCTGTACTGAGACTCCAACGATGATAAGCCTTGTTTTTTTTTTTTTTCCAGTGAGGGTGCTGGATGCTGCGCCACACCATCACAATGCCTCCAACAAATGATATTCCTCACCCTAACCCTAACCCACCAAAGTGCTCTCCACGTCTTCTCCCAAGGCAGAATCTGGATTCATCGCTGAGCATAACATTGGGACCTGAGGGTACCAGGAGCTCAAAAAAAAATAAAAAATAAAAATAAAAATACAAGCTGTTTGGCATTGACAGAAAGGATCTGCCACATCTTTCATGGGCGCAACCCACTGACTCGTCCCACAAATGCATGCTCCTGACAACATTTAAAAATGGAAATAATTAGTCTTTCCAACGGTACAGGACTCGTTGCCAAGAAGCACCGTTGCAACAAAGAAAAAAAACATCTTTTGTGCTCGGGCAGTTCCAGATTAAAGTTTCATTGAGACGTGCAGTAAGAACGACGGTTGTTACTTCCAGATGCAATTTTGTTCAAGAAGGGATTGTTAGTAGGTACGAGTGTGTTCATTTTCGGAGCTTTTATCTTCCGCGTGAACGTCGTCACACTCATCCTTCCTCGCGTCGCTGCCTCTCAGCTCGAAGTGAATGAACGAGCTTGGTTGGAGGATTCAAACCAAGCTCTGGTTTTAACTTTGGTGAACTGGGCCTTAGATGAGGTGAGATGGATGGGGGGTGGGGGGGAAGAGGTGTGCCATTTTTGCAAGAAATTACCCCCCCCCCCCCCCCCCCCACTTCCTCCTCCTCCTCCTCCCTTACAAAACACTGTGTGAAGATTTGGGTGTTACCGCAGGCGAGGTTTGTGTGGCTGTGGGTAGGGGATGGTGTCAGATGGGGGCAGGAGGTCGCTTGATCTCCCAACTCTCACTCGAAGGGGGGGTGGACTGGCAGAGGTAGATATTCGCGTGTATGTGCGTGCAAGAGTGTGTGTGTGCGACGTTGCACATGGGGCGCATGTGGCTTGTGTATAGGTAGGGGTTCATCAGTATCTAGTGAGGTGACAAAACACACAAATGCTCTCACAGATAACCCGGCTGAAGAGACGGGAGCCTCCTTCAGATGGAGCTCGTTAGAATGTCACAGATTTGAACCCTGTCGGGTTATGGCATTATGTATTCAGAGCCACATTACGCTTGTTTTGGCTGTCAGCGAGCGCTGCCCCCCTGCTGATCTTCATGCAGCCTCTAAAGAAGAGCCTGGTTGAAGTCGTCTGTTCTGATGATTTTCTTTTGTTTGTTCTTGCCAAGAGTAATGAAGCAAGAGGCAGGGAGTGGTGGGACATCACTGTTCATTTGACAAGCTCAGCAAGTATCAAAGTGGCTTTCAACTTCCTCAACATGTGGACGCCAGACTGTCTTAATCCTTCTCTGGGGGACTGTCACTTTGTCGAGGTGCTTTAAAAGGAATTTGTGGCTTTTAAGGATTAGGAAGTACAAATCCAAAAACATCGGGACACTGTGGAAAATGTAGGAAGAAAAAAAAACAACAGAATGCACTGATTTGTAAATCTCATAAACCAGCCTTTCACAATAAAACATAGAAAACATATCAAATGTTGAAAGTGAGACATTCAATCATTTCACGACCAATATCGGTTTACTCTGAAGGCAACAATACATCGCAAAGAACTTGAGCCGTTGGTAACAAATGGCTGGTGAAGATAAAACGGAAAAACACCTCTCCAAAGAGGAATTCAACTAGCGGCGTCCCAGTGGTAAGACATGACTCGCCGGGACCGGCACGGCACGGTACTCTTTAGCCACCTTCCACTGACTGGTATGGCTATTAGCCCCTACACACTATAGTTTAGACTAACTATAGGCTTTACTGAACAGAAATGTTTTCAGTTTAGTTTTAAAGATGGAGGTGGTATCAGCCTCCTGAACCCAAACTGGTAGCTGGTTCCATAGTAAAGGTGTCTGGTAGCAGAAGGCCCGTCCTCCAAACTTACCTTTAGATATTCTAGGAACAACGAGTAATCCTGCACTCTGAGAGCAGAGAACTCTATTAGGAGCATAACATGCTATCAAGTCTTGTAAATAACAAGGAGCTAGGCCATTAACCCTCATTCTACTGACATATTTCGCATACATGGATTACCGACTGGGGTCTGTGTGGACCCCAAGAATAAATACTGTAATAAACAACCATCAAAGA
>JAGFBZ010000214.1:0-190000 GCA_018398805.1 Hirundichthys speculiger | reverse complement strand
CGCATTTGGTACGCGCCGACATGCGGGTTGCAGGTAGTCAAACCACCCGCTATGCTTTTTCCTAAACCTGCGATGGCGAGATACCGGGTTTGAGGAAAGGGCAGGAGACACGCCCTTTGCCACACCTACAAAGTGAGTAAGAGAGTCGGCATAATGTGTAGCGGCTTTAGGGAGCAGAAGATTGCGTTAGCGGTTAGCCAACGTTCCTATAGAAACTAGTGTTAACGGGTAAGGGGAAGTGTACGATCGAGGTCTTAGTTTCCTTTGGAATGGTGCCAGTGATCAATCCGTCATTTCAAGTTGCATTTTAATTGGTTGGGAAGTAGAAACAAATTTTACAAATTTAAATCAGGTTGTCTTTGGTCCCAAAAACCAGGAGACGACTTGTCGAAGCGCTCACATTGTAGGATGTAGAACAGCTGATTTTGACCGAGGACACAACGCTTTGGATAAACATATTATTTGACACCTAGACTACAGACAAGAAGAATATAACTGATTTGGTTTTCCTAAATCCTTTTACATTTTTTTTTAGCTTTTTGGGTCTATTCTGTGTCAGAATTAACTTGACACGTGTTATAGTTTCAATATTATTCTAGGATGAGACAAAAACCCAAAAAGAGGACCCCCTACTGGCCTCTTGTTAATACTGCAAAAATACTGAAAGATAGTCAAAGATGACAAAGTAGCTTTATAAACCATACATTTATTTAAAATATTCCTTTTCTGTTTGAAATGAAAATTTTTTGATATGTAAACCTAAATAATTTCTCATAACCAGTGACGTGTGGTGAGATTCATGGCTGGTGAGGCTCTGACTCCTTCAGAATCAGATTTACACATTTATAAACCCAATGGAGTAGATTAGTCACCATCTGGTCAGCAGTAGTTATCAGGTTATGTTTTATATGTCATATCAGAATCTTTTCAAAAGATTTTCTACTAATGGCCTTTATTGGATAGAGAGACAGTAATGGCTAAAAAGCAACATAACAACATATTACAACACTGGAAATTGAACCCACAAACCACTAGACTACCTGGTAAATACTATTGTAGGACCCTGATATTATACTGATTTTTAAAATTAAATTACCCCATGCAGTGCTGCTGTGATTAGTTAGGGTACCAGTCAACCAATCATCCTTTAAACAACATTTGTAGCCTATTCCACAGACATTACTCCATCATGCACCACAAAAGAGAAGACAAAGATAAATAGAGCCAAAATGGAAAACACTTCTCCTCCTCAAACTAACTTGGCTTTCTTTAGTTTCATTTTTCCCATCCACCTTTCTCCTTGTATTTTCTGATTGTCATCTTTCTGTTGACAGACACCAACGTTGCTCTGCTTTGTTGGTTTTTAGGCCTATAAATGATCTTAGCGCCCCCTGCTGTTAGTATATAGACTGAAAATTTTGGTTATTAAACAGAGCCGATGGCCGTTCTGGACTTTTCCAGAATCCACAGATTACCAGTCCGCCCGTGGCAGCAAGGATGGTTGAAAGGGTTGTAGTCTGTGTTTCTAAGTAATTACGTGTGAAGATCCTCGGTTCTGAAGGTTCAGGAGCGTGCACCCCCTTCGGTATCCTGTCAAATGAAGAAAACTCGAGCAGATCAAGCTCAAAATGGCTGCTGCTGCAAAACCAAACAAACAAAAAAAAAATGGCTGCAGATGGGAACTGCACGGCGTGGTGCAAAGTGTACAGAAAAAAGGGGAAGTGAAGGAGGAGTGGATGACGGAAGGAGGGGAGAGCAGCCAGTCAGCGGATGAGTCGCTCCAGGCCTGGCCTCTCAGCAGGGGGGGGTTCTGCTCGGGGCGAGATCACAGGCCTGCTGCCACGCTGAAGCCTTCACAGGCACACAGCGACAGAGAGGAGATAGCTGGCACCAGGTCGCCTCTGTGATTCACCCCGGCGCTGCTGCAACATGGCCATCTTCTCTGACCGAGCCTGACCTACATGCAGACCTGATCTCCCAACCGTCACGTTCATGCAACCTGCATTAAATCAAGCAGCGTCCACACAGTCCCAGAATTCAACTGGTGTCACTTCAATTAAACCTTCTCGATGTACTGCAGATGCACAAACTAAGATCCCGAGAATAATTCTGCTTATTCTCAGTCATCGTTATAAGTTCAATTAAAAAAAAAAAATGTAGCACTATCAAGCTGGATTCATTAAATTAGCTGCCTCTACTTGAAAGTAGTATTCCAGTAGCCTACAATATTGAATTAGTGTGTCGTCTATTCTGGCCTGAGCAGCAACGTGGTCGATGAACATGTTACTGGCTGAAAAACAGCGTCTCTTATCCGCCACAGTGAACGGATGCTGTCATTTTCATTGAGCTTTGTTTACTTTTGACAATAATATTGATCGTGCAGCGCTCAGAAACGCCGCCCCGACGCGTCACGCACGAACTCGCCCCAGACTGCTGCGCCCCGTCTTCCTCTCTCCTCCCTTTTTCTTCCGGAGCCGCAGTCCATTTTGCTTTGACCCTCACTGCTGAAAGACAGTCGTCTTGTATTAATATCAGCCTGCGTGCATCGTTATCAGTTAATTAGACTGACATCAGCCGGAGCCAACATCTGCAGCCTTTCGGCTCCGTTCTGCTGAGCTGCTGCGCTCAGAGCTCCCCGTACCTCACGGACCTTTCGTCCGGAGAGAAGCGGGCCAACTACACGGTTTGACGCTGAAGCGTCTGTGCAGATGATGATGGATATGAGAAGCTCTCCAACTGCGTCCGTTCAATGGAAAATAAGTCAACTAATGAAAATTAGGGCTGGGGAACATTTAAATTTTTTAATCGCGATTAATCGCATTATTTCCCCGATTAATCATGATTTATCGCATAGTATACGCAAAATTAAATAATGAATTCGAAAGTAGTATAAAATGCACTTTTATTTAAATGTTCTGCTGCCATATGAACTAAAGTGCCATAACATTTGTTGTTCAAACACTTTTAACATCAGCACTTGTCAGTAACACATATTTAGTGTAAATCTCATCTTAAAAAATGGAAAATAATATAAAGCTTATTGCCACTGCCAGACCATTAATGACATCCTGTTTTTATAATTTTTTTTTTTTTTTAAGTCTACAAACAAAATCCAACAAAATGATTGTGTCTCAGCACAATCAGAACATTAAAACAGGTAATTTCTGAGGTAATAGCAGAAACTTTTAACGGGGAGTTCAACTTATCAGTTGTTACAAATAACCTTGTTTCTGTTGAATCCTCCGTCTGGGAGAACTTTAAAATGAAAATGTCCACGTTAAAGTTCAGTAACTTTACCAATCCGTGTATCATTCATTCTTTCCATTTTCAATTGTCAATCAAAAAAAAAAAAAGTGACATTTTATTACGTTTTTAATTTTTTTATCTAATACAAAAAACAAAAAAAATGCCTGTTTTTTATATTTCAATTTTAGAATTGGATCAAAAATACGAAATTAAAAAACAGATCACAGAACTGAATTTGTTTTATAATCAAGGACTAGACTTTCTGTTGTCATTACACATCTGTACCACTAGATGGAGCTGCACTGCAGTAACCAGCTAGAGAACAGCAGGACAGTGAACACATGGAGCAGATCTGATGGAACATGGAGGAATGACCACAAAGTTTTGTTGCAGTCCAGATTTTTTTTTTCAGAAAGAATTGTTAATATTGCTACCTGAGTTGCCACCTGAACTGTAAAGTTCACAGATTTTTACCGTTCTCCATGTCTGTTTTAGCTTTCCCCCATGTTTACCTGCCAATTGTTTTCCGGTTCTGCAGCAGCCAGTAACAGACTTTTCAAAACAAAAGCATGTGAGCACCATGCGTTAACGTGCGATAAAATAAATGTCGGCGTTAATAAATTAATGAGTTAAGGTGATAATAACGCGTTAACTTGCCCAGCCCTAATGAAAATATAAGCTTTTATTCGATAAGCTGTACAGTCTCACAGCAACTCTTTCCTTCCAGAAGCCCATTAGTTTTTCTGCTTAGAGCTCGTATTCATGATGTGAGATTTGGATTTCTGTGTAAAGTCTGTGTCCTCCCCCACCCTCCCCTCACCCACCCCTTCAAGTGCTTTTTTTGGCACTTGCCAGGCCAGCAGTGTAAATAAGAATCTGTTCCTAATGGCTTGCCTGGTAAAATAAAAAAGGTCAAATAAATAAAATAAAAAGAAGACCCCAAAGATTTCCAGTGAGGATTTGAGTGATCCTCTGCAAATCGAAAGGTTGGCTGTTTTAATCCCCGGCTCTCCGTCTTTCCCCCGACGTGTTCATTAGCGTGTGAGGGCGTCATGGCACAGAAGGAAGTGCACTCCAGTGCGCTGAACTGTGGTGCACGCCTCTCTCACGGACAGTCAGATAATTAATTAATGCTCTCTGTGTCTGTGCGTCTGTTACAGCAATGGTACACCAGCACCATGAACCTCATAGGAACGTGGCTGACTGACCGCATGGACCTGCAGCTGCACGTTTATCAGCTCAAGATACTCATCAGGATTGTAAAAGTAAGAACAGAAAACTTTTTTTTCCTCATATCTAAATGCAAGCAAGTTGTCTATTATTTGCATCCACTCTGTGAATATTCACTAGAACCAGACGGTCGTAGCCTCTTTCACACTGTTTCAGTCCAGCTCCACAAGCCATTTGATATTTATTTGTCTTAAAGATTAGTTTTCGTCAAATGACGGCTTTTGAATTTTCCAGAAAAAAATGTTATTTCATGTACAAAAATGCTTTGTTGTTTTGTGGTATTCCAAGGTGACATATACTGATCTGAATATTACTTACGAATATTACTCTACTTACGAACGTCTCTACATACGAAATTTTCAGGTTACGAAACGCCTCAACAGGAAAATATTGGCTCTTGTTATGAAAGAAATTTCAGGATACGAAAGGCAAAAATACAGTAGCGCTGCTACTCGCAGCTCCCAGAGTTTACCGAACGTAAACATACTTGTAGCTGCTCTGCCATTGGCTATCGCTTAGCATCTTTCTGGCATCCCATTGGCTAGGAGGGCCCCTTGTCTGTATGAGCGTAACCCAGCAACCCAGGTAAACAAACAATTTTTACCTCCGCCAAGGAGGTTATGTTTTTGGTTACCGGTAGTAAGTATTAAATATTTCTGATATTGTCTGTCTGTCTGTGTTCAAGATAACTCAAAAAGTTATGGATGGTGTTTGATTAAATTTTCCGGAGTAGTCAGAAATGTGAAAAGAAAGAACTGATTTCATTTTGGGTGTGAACCGGAAGAAATCCTGGATTCTGGATCGCTTGCAAATTTTCGATAATTGTTGCGCTCGGTGGAGGTCTGCGCTCTCCGAGTGCTTTTCTAGTTCTAACATATATTTCTTACAAGTTTTTATGTCATTTCATGTATTATTTATAATTTTTTTTAATAATTTTTTTTCATTTTATTTTATTTTATTTTACTGCGATGGAGTGGCGACCTGCCCGTAGACGGCTGGGATAGGCTCCCGCAGATCCCCATGACCCTTCAAGGATGAAACGGGTATAGATGATGGATGGATGGAAAAAATTATGTCCGAATTTTGGGCGGCTTGGAACAGATTAGGGCATTTACATAGAAAAACCGTCTCTACTTAAGTTTCAGGTTACGAAACTACTTCCAGAACCAATTAATTTCGTAAGTAGAGGTACCACTGTACTTGCTGCAAACTGAGCGAAACCCCTGTGAAAGCCAGGCAGCATTCAGACTAAAAATAAGCCATAACATTACCTGGTTTCCCAAACCGTTTCAGCTCTGGATGAACTCTTGTCCAAAGACTGGTCAGGTGAGATGTTGGCTTCAGCAAACCAGCCTCTCAGTTCTCTTAATGTTGTTGCTTCCCCTGTGCTGTGTTTTTGGCTGTCAACAGGAGAAAATATATCCCGTTTCTCGAACACCTTTAACTATTCTAACCCTTCTGTTTTGCGACAGAAAAAGTACCGCGACTTCCGCCTTCAAGGGGTTCTGGACTCCACGTTGAACAGTAAGATGTACGAGACGGTGAGAAACCGGCTGACGCTGGAGGAGGCCACCGCGTCCGTGAGGGAAGGAGGGATGCAAGGCATTTCCATGAGGGACAGCGACGAAGAGGATAACGATCACTAAGATAAAAGGGCCCGATAACTGCAAGAATGTCAAAGCTTTTTGTCGGGTGAGGCACACCGCCTGAGAACCCGCGAAGCCTTCTCGTGAAGTCAGAACAGATGGTTCTAGCATTTAACCTGTTTCTTCCATTATTTGATATCACATCTTGATTCTGTAACAGTTTCTGTTAAAACGAGTACAAAAGAAAAACGTGTCATGTCTGTACACACGATTGTAGCCTGTTCCCTGATGACATCAGCCTTAAAAATAAGAATGATAATAATAATCGTGGAAATGTCTGATAACACTTGAACAAGAAGCAAGTTCCCAGAACATCAGAAAGGGGCCAAGCAGATCAGAAGTGCACGTGAATTCTAACTTTGCCGAGCATCTTTTCAAATTAGAAAATAAAAGCAGCTGAAACCGTACGGAGAGTTTGGAGCAGAGATCTGCTTGTTACTAAAGAGCAGATGACGCCGGGCAACAAAGCCACCAACGTCTGGATCTGGTCTTCAGGAGGAAAAGGAAATAATTGGCTGTCAGTGCGGCTCTGCGGTCGTCATGGTACCTCGTGGTTCCAGCTCTGTTCGGCAGTGATGGAGACGAGACGCGACCCCGACCAAGCAGGCTGATCCGGAGTCAGTGAGGGCTTGTCGCTTTCCAAGGCGCCTCCTGCAGGTCATTGTCATCTCACGACGAACGCCATCCATCTCCGCTCGGCGCCGGCCCTCTGGGAAACTTCATGTCTGCGGTGCACGTCTCTACGGCCCTCCACGCAGTTCTACACCCAACATTGTTTTACTGAATTTCAACAAGACACACACAAAAAAAAGCAGAGATTATTCCTTGTGGAGAAGGAGCAAATCCCTCCTTTCGAGCACATTTACTCATTTCTGAAAAGACTTCTTCACTCCACGCAGTGGCTATTTTTTTGTAAGTAAAGCAAATACACAAACCTTAAGCATTTGTGTGTTACAAACTGTGCTGTGAACCATTGAAAAACTAATCCAGATGTGGGCTTTTTTGAAGCCTGACATCTGTGGAAAAGATGGTTACTTGCTGTTTCAAGATCAGACTGAAAGGTCCAAGACAACAGCTTTTGGCAACAGTTATTTTTATTTAAATATATATATATATATATATATATATATATATATATATATATATATATATATTAAGAAAGGTATAATTTGTTATTGAATATTAAAACAAGATTTATTTTGATGAGGAGAGGAGAGATGACAAGGAGGAAAAAAGGAAAAAAGTAATACATCTTATTTTAAGTGTTAATTAACTCATTTTAGGATTCCCTGCCTGTTTGAGACAAAAAAGTAGAGTTTTACTTGATATAAGATTATACTGAGACTTAAAATAGGAAAGTAATTATTAAAACAAGAAAACATATCTAACGCTTCTAAATGTAAGTTTTTTTTTTCTTGGTAAGAACCAAATAATTTGCAGTGTGAGATCCTGACGTATAAATTGTAGTATTCTATCAGTGAAATTTCACCAACTTCAGTATGTTCCAAAGACATTAGGACCTTCGTTTTATTATTCTTACAGTCTGAAACTGCGTCTGTAACTGTTGAAACAAACGCCCAGATCAAAATGTCTAACGATTTTTCATCACGACTGCCAAGAGATGAAGCGTTCAGACATAAGACTAATTTTCCTTCACATTCGATTTCAGATTCTTGAAAATTATGGCACATTTTTATCGTCAGAAATGTGGAAAGAAATAAGGTGGGGAAAGGGGGCGAAATAGTTTTAGCTAGCATGTTTGTTTTGTGAGAAAATTTATCAGGTTCGGAGTGGTCGGCCGTACAAAATGAAACACACAGACACTCGCTTTTTGCTAGAATAATATATGTTTATATATATTCCCCACAGATAGCAAGCATTGCACATAGAAAACACACAATTGCTCTTTTGCTAGAATAAATGTGTCAAGTTTATTCCCCACAAAATATAGAGCAAAACAGATCACTGACAGTTCATCAGGGCTAGGCCTTATAATCTCTTACCTTGACACAAAAGGACTGGAGAGCCGGACAGTCCGGTAGAGTGGCCAAAAAACCCGACTGGGCGTCGTGCACAAACCCGCAGCTGACTCTACCCGAACTTCCGGGCTCACCGTCTTTATAGTCTTTTAACAACATCCGACCTCGGAAGGAGGGACAGGCCAATCCACCCCCCACGAGCTCACACACTAACTCTTGGCCTCTCGTCATGGAGCCCATTCACACGGGAGCTCAGTCCCGTGTGAACAGGCCAGATAGGGGGCGCATTCTCTCTCCCTCTAGTTACATTGTTGATAAACATAAGCAGGTGCAGAATTGATACGAAAGAGTTGAATCAGGACATTCTCAGGACACAGAGTTTCCACCTCTGGCCCGAGAACCTCCTGATTCAAAAAAGGTGCATAATCAGCAGTAGTTGATATGATAATAATCAGCAGTAATATAATTGATAATTGATAAACATGATCATAATTGATAATAGCATGATTGATATATAAAGAGTTGAATTCAGGGACACAAAAATATATTTTTCCCTTCATTCCGCCTCTTGGCCCGAAATGTCCTAATTCAAAAACAAACATATAAAAGGAGTTGAATTCAGGGCATTTCAGGACACAAAAATACATTTTTCCTTTCAATGTTTCTCAAGAGAGAAGACAAAACAAAAATCTACCCAAAGTCAATCTAAGTGTCAGTGAACTGTCGGGGATCCTGAATCTACATCCCAGGGTTGGTGTCTCTGTGGTGTTTAGTTTAGGCTTTCTAGGCTGTTGTAAAAATATTACTAATTGTGCTTATTAGTTTCCCAATAATTGATTGGGGTTCTAGTGAGGCAGTTGTACAACACTTAAACAAGGCACTTGACAATCTGACGAGGGTGCAGAGTGGATTTTAATCTCCGTTTGTATACAAGCAGAGATGGTCAGGTAACTCATAACAGCACAAGACCGCCATTTTAACTACTGTTTATCAACACGTTGAGCCTTGAGCTAAATTCTTCCGACAGCTACGTGTCAAAAATCCTGCCAAGGCGCCTGAGCAATATCCCACATTGGATTATTAGATATTAATATCACTGAGAAACAGGCCATGGTGACCTGACCCTATTTTCAATACAACATAGGCAAAAAGGTGGAGGAAAAAGTAATAATAATAATAATCAAAAACAACAGGGTTTTAGCAGCTTTGCTGTTCGGACCCCTGATTAAGATCCTTTTCAAACAGATGCACAGCTTTGGCAGCTCATCCCAGAAGCGTTTCTGCTGCATTTTCTCAGCTGTGATGCCCCATCACACGGAGGCCCTCTTCTGACCTGCACTGCCGCCATGAAATCTTCCAGAGGTTCTCCGTTTGCGCCGGATCTCACGTGCGGACTGCCGAGACAGCTACTTGGTGGAAAGTCCAGAAGATGAGCAAGTACCTGGCTTTCCACATACAGGCTAGCGTGTCCTGCGAATCTGTGTGTGCGTGTGCGTGCAATGACCCGCATCTTCTGTAATCCAGCCAAACACCCACTGGTGGTTTTTCCCAACTGTTCACAACACCTCTCGTCGTGAAGGACACGTGAACGGAGAGACCGTAGAGAAAGTCCAGACCGAATCATCTGCACATCCTGCAGAAAATCTCCATTGTTCTCGCGTGAGGAAGCCTGAAGATCAAGAGCAACATCGGTACAAGTCGGCACGGAAATCGGGTCTCAATTTTAAAGCAAAGTGAGACGTTGACATGAAAAAAAAAATGTATTTGTTTGTTCTGCAAAAATAGAAAAGAAACTGAAGTGATTTAGTTCTCAGAGTGAGTCGTCTGGGACTCGTCTTGGATAACTGAAATAAATGTAGGCGCCCATTCAGAAGCAGGTGGAGTTTTCCGTCTGATCTTCGTGTTGTCTTCAAACGTGATTCCAGCAGACGGGAGCAGCACCAGGACCGTCTTACAGTCTTAAACCAGACAGGAAGTCAATATGTGTCCCAAGAAAACTATAGAAATGTGTTGTTGATATTAAATCGGTCTTAGTTGTGGCTGTTCCTAACTTGCGTATGCGTATGGCCAGTGTTTTGGTAAAGACAGAGTGAACTTCACTTTTGACCTTTTGGATGTAAAATCGTTTTTTTGTTGGTTTTTTTTTTTTTTGTATCATTTTCACATATTAAACACTTGTGTGAAATTTTTGAAGAATCTGGTCAGAATCCTGTTTCTTGACCTCAGTCTTTAACATTTGACCACCAAACTTAAAACTGGAAGCCCATGTGAATGTTAAAGGACGTTGGTAGTCGGCTCTGTTGTCAGAGTGGAGGACAGAAAGGATGACCGTCCAAACATCTGACATCTGTCTTGAGCACGATGCCAGTGAAAGTCCACCCATCCATCCCTT
Organism: Hirundichthys speculiger; assembly: GCA_018398805.1. Taxonomy (NCBI): domain Eukaryota; kingdom Metazoa; phylum Chordata; class Actinopteri; order Beloniformes; family Exocoetidae; genus Hirundichthys; species Hirundichthys speculiger. The sequence goes on along the minus strand of JAGFBZ010000214.1, from coordinate 179,507 downwards.
CTCCCAGTCACTGTCCACAGTTTGTGACCATAGGTGATGACTAAGTTACCGTTCACCACATCAGCCCGGTACAGGGTCCGCATCACTGCAGATGCAGCACCAATCCACCGGTCGATCTCCCGCTTCATTCTTCCCCAACTCAAGACCCTGAGAAACATCTCACTCTGATGAAATCCTGACACCACCCCGCTGGAACCCCTCTGCACCGAGGCAGGGTGGCACAGGTGGCGTTAGAGGGCACGGGCCTTGATGCTCTGACGCTGAAAGTACTTACCTCCGTGGTGGGGAAGGAACCTGATCCTGGGGTTCAAAGATACAGATTAGAAATAGTCTGGCTCACTTCAACCTACAACGTGGGTTCTGCCCAGGATGAGAATCCTCTGGCTGGAGTTGGATTTCCTCTACATGGGGATTCTCCTTGGTGGACGAGAAGGTTGCTTCTCTGCACCCTCTGGTTGGGGAACGGGCTCCAACTGTTGTTTGGGCAACAGCGGTTTGGAGTACCCGGCCTTCTTGGAGTCCTTGAGGGGACTTTTGTTGTTCCACTAGGGGACTTCACGAGAGTCGTGGCAGTGTTGCCTGGTGGGGTGTGACTGGGAGGAATGGCCTCTCTGACCTGAACCTGAGTTGAGAGCGTAAAAACAAAACAACTTAGCCTTAATGTCAAGTGTATAGATAAAAAAAAAGGGGGATCAATATTCCACAGAAAATGGATGTGAAAGGTGTTTTCCAACCAATTTTTAAAGCTCCGTAAACTCAACTGCCCCTGATTTCTGTAGTTACGTTGCAGGATTTTAGACAAAGCTCTGAAAGAGCTATGGATAACCTGTTTCCGTTTATTTGATTGAATGGGAATGGGAACACTGGGCGCACGTCTGAAGGTTTTACACGTAACGTGCCAACGTCTTTGGAGCAAAGGTGGCGCCCGAGTCCCGGCGTGACCAGCATGCACGAATGTGCAAGAAGAACAGACTGAAAAAAATAAAAATAAAAATAAGTAAGTGGAGGCCAGAAGATAGTTGCTCCCGGTCACACATTTTCATGTGCTGGTCCTTCGTTTTCCACCGTCAACCGTAACCTCCGGACCTCCGTCTGACTTTGTTTTATTCAAGAGTTACATTAGCGAGGCAATAGACACACAGTTTGGTTTTTAGCACCCAGAAATGTTGTATCTTTTTAGATATTTTTACCTTGAAAGTAAATATTTAATTTCTGTCAGATATCTTTTAAATAATAGAGTTTATTTGCCATCTATATTGTACTTTTTTTTATATATGAATATATATTAACATGTGCCTCGTGCCTCTTTCCTGGACGGTTTATCCACATTGTTATTGGATTATTGGAAGTGACGTCGGCTTGTAGTTTCCTTCTGTTAACTGTTTTCTATATTGTACTCCTGAGCTGTATGTCATCCTGTATGCGAGGACTGCATGTTCCTGGTGTTCACCACCTAAAGTGTTTTTCCTCCGTGTGTGAAGCTGCCGCTGCCGGGAGAACCCACCATTCCCGAGACTATTTCAATAAAAACTGAATGGCAAACGTGGAAGGAGACTCGTCGGCTCGTTCTTGGCCCATGTTGTGTCTCCGAGGGAAAGACGGGAAAGACGGGAAATCTCACAGCTGCACCCCGGGAGCAGGTCGAAATGTCTTCGCTTCACAGAAGAAAAGGGTAATAAGAAAAAATGCAGGGTGTTTTTGTCAGCAGGCTGCGTAAAAATAAAATACATATTTGTTAATCTGCGGTCACGACCTGCTCCACAGCAGCGCTTCCTTAAGACTGGCGGTCTGAGATTAATGTCGCGGATTAAAGCATCAGTCATCTTGAGAGCTGATATTAGTGTCCAGAAGGAGATCAAATCTGCACTGACCAAATTCAAATCCACAGCTAAATATGGAGGCTCAGACTAAAGTCAGGGGGATTAGATATTATATAGTCTCAAATTAAAAAAGAAGGCAGTTTATGTTTTAATTATTTGATGGAGAGGGAAAAACAAATCCTTCTTAGAAGAAGACAACAACAAGATTTTGGAAAAGAATGAAGGAAATGAGGTAAATGAGGTAAATCAAAATGCCAGTGCTTTTTTTTCCCTCCCCTCCAGATAATACTCAGGCTTACTGAAAAAAAAACATCTTTTTACTTGAAGCTGTTTGCACATATTCAAGCTTAAGCTGTTTAAATACATTTCTCCTGTTATTTTTGATGGTTTTCATAGTTCATACACTAGATGGAAAAATGTTATTTGTCTTAACAGAGCATTATGTTATTAGTATTATTAAAAAAAAGAAGTTGTTAACCATCAGGACTAGGATGACAACAGATTTTCCTCCAGTGATGGTCACGTGTGTTCAGGTGGCACGATGAAGCCTGTCGCCTTCTATTTATTCAGGTTTAAAGCGATGAAAAAGACATTTTACTACATAAGCGAGGCCATGCACTTCATATAAGCGATGGAGAGCGCAATAAAATAAAACGCATCAACAGCAATACCTTCAGACAGAATCTGACTGAAATTATGAAAATCAAATGCTCCACGGAGATCTTGGTAATAGATATTTACATAAAAACATCACAGAAAAGTATGTCATGGGTCAACTTGTGTTCAGGCTTCATTTTCTCTATCAGAGGACCGAAGGCAGGTGAGTTCAAGTAGGTTTTCTCTTGGCATAAAGCAACTGTCCCAATGTAGTTCCTGGAAAAGAAGAAGTCACTTCAGGCTTGGCCAGAGCTGCACCACATGGCTGAAGGAACAATGTAACGCTGAGCCGGGGGGGAAGGCTGGAATAACTGCAGCTGGCACCTGATTAGCACAGGTGAGGACGATGAGGAACGAGGGACACCGGCTGCCACGCCAACCAGGAAGGAAGCAGGATCCCCGAGTCTCAGACACAAAACACTCAGAGAGAAGACAAGCAGAAAAACCCAAACACCATAACCCATGACATGCGCTGATGTTTCACCATCACCAGAGGCCCCCAGGCCACAGCTGATTAACCGGGCTATAACAGCTGACTAACTGGGTTATAACAGCTGATTAACTGATTAACTTATAACTGATTAACGGCTGATTAACGGCTATAAAGCTGATAACGGCTGATTAAACGGCTTATAACGGCTGATTAACCGGTTATAACGGCTGATTAACCAGGGATATAACGGCTGAACTATAACGGCTGATTAACCGGGCTGATTAACTATTAACGGCTGATTAACCGGGCATAACAACTGATTAACTGGACTATAACTGCTGACTATACTGGACTATAACAGCTGATTAACTGGACTATAACAGCTGATTAACTGGACTATAACAGCTGACTAACTGCTGGACTACCTGGACTATAACAGCTGACTATAACCTGGACTATACGACTATAACGCTGAACTAGCTGACTAACTGGACTATAACTGATGACTATAACATGACTAACTGGACTATAACGGCTGATTAACTGGACTATAACAGCTGACTAACTGGACTATAACAGCTGACTAACTGGACTGGACTATAACAGCTGACTGGACTAACTGGACTATAACAGCTGACTACCTGGACTATAACAGCTGAACAGCTGACTATAACTGGACTAACAGCTGACTACTGGACTATAACGCTAACAGCTGACTAACTGGACTAACAGCTGATTAACTGGACTATAACGTAACTGACTAACTGGACTAACTGGACTATAACAGTGACTAAACTAAACTGACTAACTGGACTATAACAGCTGACTAACACTATAACAGCTGACTAACAGCTAAACTACTAACAGCTGATTAACTGGACTATAACAGTTGAATAAACTGGACTATATATTATAACAGCTGACTAAACTGGACTATTACAGCTGACTAACTATAACAGCTGACTAACTAGACTATAACAGTTGATTAACCGGACTATAACGGCTGATTAACCAGACAATAACAGCTGATTAACCAGGTTATAACGGCTGATTAACCGGATTATAACGGCTGATTAAACGGGCTATGGCGGCTGATTAATCGGGCTATAACGGCTGATTAACCGGACTATAACAACTGATTAACCAGACTATAACAGCTGACTAACTGGACTATGACAGCTGACTAACTGGACTATAACAGCTGACTAACTTGACTATAACAGTTGATTAACCAGACTATAACGGCTGATTAACCAGGCTATAACGGCTAATTAACCAGACTATAACAGCTGATTAACCAGGTTATAACGGCTGATTAAACGGATTACGGGCTGGGATTATAAACAGCTGATTAACTGGAATCGGACTATAACAGCTGACTAACTGGACTAACTGATTAACTGACTAACTGGCTGACTTAACTGGACTATAACAGCTGATTAACTGGACTATAACAGCTGATTAACTGGACTATAACAGCTGACTAACTGGACTATAACAGCTGACTAACTAGACTATAACAGCTGACTAACTGGACTATAACAGCTAATTAACTGAACTTGCAGCTACCAACACTCTTACGGTGGATTCACACGTAAGCGTGTTGGTACATGCGTCGTGTCGACAGCATCGCCTCCATCAGAAGTTTGGGGATTTTCAACTTTTTCCCGCTTCAGCGCGTACGTCAGCCAGTCAAACCGCGGCCACGCAGCTGGGACTAATTGGGACTAATTAAATTGTTACCCTTCCGTTTTTTTCTCAAAGATCCCCTACATAATGGTTCCAGCTCAGATAAGACAACGGCTTACTTCAGCTGGCCCCTTGTCTTTGTCCAGTTTTCATTCTCTCAGTGTGCAAACGTGAATTGCAGGGTCTTGGAAAGGTTATGCAGCATCCTCCGAAGGATCAAAGATCACAGGTGTCCAACTCGCTTCCTCTTAATGCGCTGAAATTCCTACAGACGCCTCGAAAGCTTTGATATTATACCCTACAGGAGGTGAAATAAACAAAACCCATTCAACCTTTCTGAGGGGAAAAAGAAAATCCATTCTCTTGCCTCCCAACATTTCCTTTGAGACATCTTGGAAACGCAGGAGCAGATCCGCCTCATGGAAAATCTACTCGGTTCTTCCTGGGCGGCTGTAAGCTTCTGTTTTTAAAACGACCACTGAAGCTCTGGATCTTCTGGACGTGCACTTGATACGCTAAAGTGGCCATTCAAGGAATTTCTACCCTCTGTGACATGACAGAGAGCTGATGTAAGGAAAAAATAATAATTAAAAAAAAGCTGCAGACTCAATGGAATACTATTATTATTATTATCTTTATTTAAACTTGGAAATACATTGAGGTAGAAACCTCATTTACAATGCAGCCGAGTGAAACAACAAAATTAAGTGCACTTAGACACAAAAAATGCCAAAGAGAAACTTACATAAAAGTGACGACAAAGAATTTAAAAAACACAATAAAATTGCAATTAAAATGTAAAAATAAATAAATAAAAAGATGAATAATGAATAAATTAATTAAAATGTAGAACACAATGGTCAGGTAAAACAGGAACAGCTAGAAGTCAAATGTGATACAGTTAAAGATTTAAATTGTCCAATGGTAAAAAATTATGAAAGCTTTAAATATTCCAAGTTGCAGGTGCACAATATGAAAAACTGGATTTTCCAAGTTCAGTAAAAACAGCTGGCACCTGCAGCGTAATCCAATCACGAGACCGAGTTTGATAAGAGCCCACATTAAAAGAAAGCATGGAACATGGACTGATGTAAGAAGGTAAAAACCAATAAGAGCTTTATAAATAAATAAAACCCAGTGTCTTTCATGTCTACAGCAAGAGAGGATCACCCAACTTTGGAATATAAGTCACAATGATGAGTCATAAGCTGTCTCCAGTGATGAAATTAATGCAGACTGGTAAACAGAGTCCAGGGNTGAAACAACAAAAATAAGTGCACTTAGACACAAAAAAAATGCCAAAGAGAAACTTACATAAAAGTGACGACAAAGAATTTAAAAAACACAATAAAATTGCAATTAAAATGTAAAAATAAATCAATAAAAACATGAATAATGAATAAATTAATTAAAATGTAGAACACAATGGTCAGGTAAAACAGGAACAGCTAAAAGTAAAATGTGATACAGTTAAAGATTTAAATTGTCCAATGGTAAAACAAATTATGAAAGCTTTAAATATTCCAAGTAAGTTGCAGGTGCACAATATGAAAAACTGGATTTCCAAGTTCAGTAAAAAAAGCAGCTGGCACCTGCAGCGTAATCCAATCACGAGACCGAGTTTGATAAGAGCCCACATTAAAAGAAAGCATGGAACTGATGTAAGAAGGTAAAATACCAATAAGAGCTTTATAAATAAATAAAACCCAGTGTCTTTCATGTCTTACAGCAGAAAGAGAGGGATCACCCAACTTTGGAATACAAGTCACAATGATGGTGTCATAGCTGTCTCCAGTGATGAATCTTAATGCAGACTGGTAAACAGAGTTCAGGGGTTTAAGAGTCGCAGCAGAGGCGTGCATGTACAAAATATCACAATAGTCCAACACTGATAAAAAAGTTGCCTCAACAAGCATCTTCTGGCAATGTGGCAGAAAGAAGAGCCTGTTTCCATAAAAGAAACCAATTTTATTTCGTAAAGACGTCACCAGCTTAGAAACATAATGTTTAAGGGTTAATTAATCATCTAACCAGATACCAAGGTATTTGTATTCAGTGACCCTTTCAATATTTGTACCATAATTGGTAGAAATTATGAAGTCATCTATATATACTATACTATACTATTTTTTGATCTGGTGAACAACATGAATTTAGTTTGGCCTGCATTGAGTACCAGCTTATGATTATTGAGTACAACTTGGAGATCAGAAAAGCAGTGTTGGAGGGAATTTATGGCTGAGTGTGGATCATTGGCAATACAAAAAAAAAATGGTGTCATCTGCAAAAAGATGAATATTACACCCAGTTACAGCTGAGGTAATATCATTGATGTAAATCGCAAAACAGAATGGGCCCTAAAATTGAGCCTTGTGGCACACACCTTTACTAATGGTGGATATATTCAGATTTAACATTACCAATAGCAACACACTACTGCCTGTCGCTAAGGTAACTCTTAAACCATTTAAAAGCTAAATCATCAAATCCAAGACTTTGAAGTCTTTTTAAGAGCAACGTTAGATCCAATGTATCAAATACTTTGGGAAGATCAATAAAAAGAGCCTACAACATACATTTAAGTCAGTCAGCTCCTGCTGTGAAGACTTCAGATGCTTTCTTAGTAATAAAACATTTGACTTCTGACTTAGTAGGCATACGGGGAGACATCCAGGAACTGAGGCCCACAGCTGGAAACCACGGGGGAGGTGGGATTTTAAGGCCGGTGTGGTGTCATATGATACCAACACTTTCCATCACAATTTTATTTTTTTTTTCTTTACTATTTTTTGATCATCATCTCAGCTAAATTATATTGCAAAGTGAACATATCAAAAGGTTGATTCCTCCATCTCCCTGTGGTCATTGAGCCGCTGTTCTGTTTAAGTGTCACGGTATTTCATCTTTAGGAGTGAAGGCTGTCAACATTACTGAAGCATGTGAGGGGGGGAAAAAGAAACTTCCCAGACTGTTGACCTTAATTGTCTGCAGACGCCGCATATTTCCTCATATCCGATACACGGAAAAAATAATCAACCTCGCGCGCGCAAAGCAGCCCTCCTATTTTAACTTCCAATCTGTGCCGCGAGTGAGCTTCCTCTGAATATCATTCATTTAATTTCCCCGTGAATATCCAGACATGATTGGGCGGTTCTGTGCGAGGAGACGACACCGGGGCGGATTAATGGGCCCAGAGAGATTTATGCCGGCACGATCTGAGCTGCTTTCGCTTTTAAGCTCCAATCAAGCGGGGGAAATGGGAAAGTGATAACTGTGGCAAAATAAAAAGGGTCTCCAACTGACCATCACAGTGAGAACTGGCCTCCGGTCGTCAGTGGCGACAGGCTGCCGCTGTGCTGTTGGGGGGGGGGGAGCCATCATCCACGCGCGTCCCGCTCCGACGCGGCGCGCGTGGATGATGGCGACAGGAAGATGAAATGATGAGAGAAAATCAGCCGATGTGCAGAGGCCCAAGTTGCCAAATGAATTGAATTGTTGTAAACAGGAATTTCATCTGCGGTGCTTTCCGCATGTAAACAAAATGAAAACAGAGAAGACGAGCGCGTTTCCGCATGAAAAAAAACTTGTTTCTGTGCGCGCCGCGAGCGTCAAACCGGCCCGCCATTTGAGAGGGCAGGTAGATGTCAGATCCTCATATTAAACACGGCCTGCAAAGCCTCTTATGTCCCTCTCCGTCACACAAAACCTTCTTATTGTGGCTCACAGAAGGACAGCAAGCCCTCTGATTAATTCTAGATTTTACTTTATTTTTTTTTTTTTCCCGTGAATGAGAACAGTAGCTTACAGTTTAAAGCAATCTCACACAATGTTCAGGCACGACATAAAGCCAGACGGTGTTATAAATTACACTGGACTGCTTTCACCGTTTCAGGGAGAAAAAATGTATTGGTTGGGTTTACACAATTTGGGCTGCTTTTACCAACATCCGGCAGTTTTTTTTTTAATATTGTGAAAACAGCACAACAAACTGTTATTTTACGGTTTACAAATAGGGATGTCCGATATTGGCTTTTTTGCCGATATCCGATATGCCGATATTGTCCAACTCTCAATTTCCGATACCGATATCTACCGATACCGATATATGCGGGCTATTTTTCCTCAAAACTAATTTTAGGTAACATCACATATCTCCTGTCGTGGAATTAACACATTGTCTGTGAAAAAAAAAAAAAAAAAAAGATACCGATATTTACCGATATTACATTTTTATGCCAATATCGGGCCGATATTATCGGACATCCCTATTTACAAACAGTAAAAATACAAAATTTAGTATACTTTGCTCGCTCGTATTGTGGTCATCCAATTAGAAAAATATTTAATCACAGTGAGTTGTTCAGTCGCTGTAACAATGCGCTATCGTGATGTCACCTCAACCAACCTTAGTGCGCCGATGCAGAAGTCTGAGGCAGAAGCCCGCTCTCTCTCAACTCAAAGTGGTAGGCTAATCTGTTAGCAAAATAAGTAGGCTATCATGCCGGAGTGGGAAAAATATAAGAAACTCTACCGTAAGGAATGGGAGACCGAACCTGATGCATTCAAAACCACGTTTATTCAAATATTAAATGTTTTCGTATGAAAACACTTATTGGGCGTTTTTTTTTGTTCCTGAAGTGGGCGGGTTTTGGAACGCGATTGGGCGGAAATGGCTCAACCAAATCTGGCAACACTGGCACTGACTCTGTATTCCCAACGAACACATCTGGATCTGTCCCCCTTTGCGTCGCAGGCATCACCTACCAACAGTGTTGGGTCCAGAAGCCACGACAACTCCACTGACCCCCGTGAAAAGAAATGTCTGGCGTAAAAAGAAATGACCTCACATCCAAGAGATGTTTATGTATCTCAGCAGGTAAAAATGACACGAAGCCACAAATGTTTGCATAAGTAGAGACGTGGGTTTCTGAGCGGTCTGTGGTATTAATGAGAAGCTATCATCACTTTATCTACTTACTTGGCATTTTCAGCGAATTTGACATGAGAGCTATGAATTAAGGACAAAGCATGATCACTCTTTTTCTGTGCTGTTAATTATACAGACCCTTGAAACCAGCTCCGGGCTGGTCTTGAAGGCTTTGGGGGGGGGCGACGGCCGCTGGACGAAAGCCAATTAGGCAGCTGGGGGCCACGCTGGGAGCTGCAGCTGCTGATTACCGGCTGGCCCGTGTCCAGGCACCAGGGTCGGGTGGTCGTGGTGGCTCTGGAGGGGCTCGGCCAGAGCTCCAGGGCTCCAGAGCTCCAGAGCTTTAGAGCTCCAGAGCTCCGGCATTTCAGTTTCAGATGGTGAGACATCTGAATCAAGGACAGATTTCATCACAATCATCATCACTGGTTAAGAATGAAAACTTACAGTCTGCTCTTATATTCTTACCAATGTGTTTCTCATACAAACAGACCCATCCAGCACTTTTAACGCTCTATATCGCACCCCGAGTGTCTTCAACAAGCACACATGTTGAAGACACTTGAACATGTGGCGGGGTCCGTGATGGATCCACCGCCTGGTTCGAGGATGTTGTGGAGGCGTGGTCGCCCCAAAACTGTCAGGCACACTGATAAAATCAGATAAGAGACTAGGAGTGTGAAAAATAATCAATTTGGCGATATATCGCGATATACCGCCCAATATATTATCGATTTTTTTTTAGCTCCTAATGTCGATTTTTTTTGGAAAATTCATTCATTCACTTAAATGTGCAAAAACACTAATAATAAACAATAAATAGGTTGTTTTGAAGCAAATAGTTTTGACTCAATTTGTCCTCTGAATGATCAATATCATCTGATGAACATATACAACAACATCTCTACTTTTAATTTTGATATTAACTGGATAGAATATCGCAATATATCGTGATATCATGATATCGTATCGTGACCCAAGTATCACGATACATATTGTATTGCGTGGTCCTTGCCAATACTCACCCCTATAAGAGACAAATTAACTGTTTGGCCAGCTGTTTTTTAAATAATCAGCACCAGCCATAAAAAAAGCCCATGTTGGTTAACCTACACAAAATAAAACCACTCAACATTCAGAACAAAAAGGATATCTACAAAACTTTGATTAACCAACAAGACTAGGGCTGCTGTGTTCCAAAATACCTTCACCCGAGTTACCAAGTACGAAAGTCCGAACTCGGGGTGCTCTCCCATTAACCTTCAGAGGTACCAGTGAGTTTCAGAGAAACAAAGTCTGGGCTCCCAGTGATCCCAAAGAGCTGCAATGGTTTTGTTCTTCCAGCAGTGCGTATGTCATAAACTCTACCAGGATGTAGGGGTGACGATATTTAAACGGAAGAGGAGCAACTGCAAGATAGCTTACACCTGTCTGTACCGGTACGTCGGTGTTCATATGCTAATGAGCTGCTTGGCTATCACATTACACTGAATGACCGTCAGTCAAAGAACGAGACTGGCAGCACTCTGAGCTTTGAATGAACCTGGACGAGCGGGAATCGTCTGCATGTCTTCTCCCGTGTACAATGAAGCCCTGATCCCTACATCAGGGACTTGTGCAGGGACGCTCTGGACTGAATTAGCTTTCTTGTGCATTTACAACCTCTGCCGGCCTTTGTTCGTGGAGGATTCCCTCTTTCCCTCATGACTGCCCAGAAGCTCATGAGCGTGATTCACCCTGGCTTATGTAGAAGGCTGAAAAAATGATAAAGAAGTGGGAAAAGAAACAGTTTAAGAATGGGGAAAAAGTAGAATAGTTGGAGAAAATAGATGAGAAGACCATGACACCCCCCCTACTATCATTTTTATTATCTTTTTTTCATTTATTTTATGAGTTTTATCATTCACTTGCATTCACACTAATACAGTGCTATGACACATTCAGGCCGCTAGGTGGCGCATCGCGCTTGTGGTAGGATAGGATTTCCATGTAAACAGGAAGAATAAATCCTGCTGCCGTGAAGTTAACACCAGCACAACGTGTATCTCCTTTTATTCTTTCCACAGGTCAGTAAATATACATATAATTAGGTGAACATGACATGTGTGAGGAGTTAAACGTGTGACTCAAGGAATAGTCATGTACATATGAGCCAAAGTAACGAGTTTTAGGGATAGTTTGATGAGAATTGATAGACGGCTGTGTATGCTAACTGGCTAATGCTAAGCGGACCTGTGTGTAGTAGTGTGTGAAGATGACTTGAAGCTGACTTGCACGTGGTATCACTGAATCTGCTCTCATGCAATATGTATTTTTCTGGTTATCTGTAGCCAAATGGATATTTGTGTGTTATTGCTAAAACCAGGAAATGCTATTCTAAGGTCGAGATGCAGCGTCATTGCTCAAGTGAATGTTAAGTTATATAAGAAAATATGTTATGGAAATAAAGTTATTCATGATTGGTTTGAGACAACAAGGATAAAAAAGGATGAGATAGCTTTTAGGTTAAAATGGTAATTACAAGATTTTGAAGGATTGTGTTGGTTAAAAAGTTAATTGTTAAAAACAAATTCATTATTAGTTCATAATGATAAAAAGATATGGATGAGAGAACATGTTAAAAGGTCTCTGATTATTGGTTAAAAATGTATTTACTTAATGTTTATGTGTTGAACAACCGAGTGTTGGAAAGCAGATGAGTATGTGAATATTGTTGTGTTGACAATGCTATAGATACAACAGTGGGACTGAAGCTCAGGCCAATAGATTTCATGACTCTGTTGAGTTGATACCTGAAGTATAGGATTTCCATGTAAACAGGAAGAATAAATCCTGCTGCCGTGAAGTTAACAGCAGCACAACGTGTATCTCCTTTTATTCTTACCACAGGCAAGACCAATGGACTTGCCGCCTCCCTGGCTAGCTAGCTAGGGAGGCGGCAACACTTACAGACCCAGAAGCTAGACGCACACGCGTCGTCACGGAGATCCATCAGAACTGGAGAAACCCACGCAAAAGCAACCACATGGAGCACTTTTAACCTTCCCCTGGTGCAGAAGGCCAAATATTCGCACACAGTTTAAACATTCATCAAAATGCCTTGCGGCGCAGGATTTTCAAACTGACGGAAGCGAGGGTGAAGCGAGGCGGATTCAACGGCTGGGGCCTCGTCGTCAGCTCTCTGTGCTGCATTCAGGTGAGACGGGTGGCGTCAAAGGATGGGGAGCTGCCTCCCTCATCTGGCACAGGGGGTGAAGGAGGTTTTAGAGAGGTCTGCTGAGGATCGGCTGGGTACTAAGAGACGAGCTGAACCGAGGAGAAACGGTGAGAGTCAGAAGCGTTTCAGAAAGGATTTCATTAGAGGATGCCTCTAAGTGTATCAGTTACATCATCAGAGCCAGTGGGTGGTGAAAATGCACGTAGCAAATCAATGTTAGAGATGTAAGACATGTTCGCTGATGTGCTGATGTTACAGACTCACAGTTGTGTGTCGCTGCGCTGCAGTTGTAGCTGAAGCATCTACGCTGCTGTTCCCCCCCAAAGATGCCACGTTACTGATCCGTAGAAGGTTCTTCTTCTCAGAATGTGAGACAGTAAAGTAGCTGTGTTGAGGCTGAAAACTTGTACAGGTGCCTTTCTTTTCTTTTTTTTCCTCACTGAAACTCAGTGTGGAAGTGATGAGGGAATCAATAAAGAAGGGGATTTAAAAAAAAAAAAACTGAATCGATACCAGCATCAGCAGCAGTTTTCATCCATACTGAGGAGCAACTTGGAGGAGCAGTTGTTTGCATTGAACTTTTTATCCATTATCTCCGCACTCACATTACAAAACACTAGGGATGTCCCGATCACGTTTTTTGGGTCCCGATCCGATTCCGATCTTTTAATTTTGATGATCGGCCGATTTCCGATTTTTTCCGATCCGATTTCACTTTTTTGAGTGGGCAAACAGAGTTTAATTTCCTGTGCATTTTATTTCCTGTGTACATTAATAAATAGGCCTGCATCCAAGCTGAGATTAATAGCTTTTATCATCTTATAAAATAAACAATAACTTATTTAAACACCTTTTCTTTCTTAACAGTGACTGTTCAACAGTCTCAGTACCAAAGAACAAAGCACTTCCATTTAAATAGCAGCAGGTGAACTTGGCTAGCAGTTTAAGGCAATGAAAACACTAGCAGAAGTCTTTGCAATCAATGAAATCACATCAGAATAAAAAAATATTAACTTAACTTTTTTCAAGACCCGCTGCACATGTTCGCCACACTTTCCTTTGTCGTTCATGTAATGACGGGAACGAGGCTCGAGGTAATTAATGAGCCGTTAAATGCCTTGTAAATGTGCTGGTCGTCCTCAGTAATACATTCCGCGATTAGCTCGGTGATTTTTCTGTATTTCTCCGAGTCTTTCGGGAGTTTATTTCTTTTAAAAGTTTCACAGAGCGTTTGCTGCCGAAGCTGGTGCCGATGGCTGCAGCTCTGAAGCTGCAGCCGTCGGACCAGGGCACTGAAGAAGGCTGCAGTGCTGCTTTTTAAGGGCTGATAAATTGGTGGTTGTAAACTCTCTTCTACTTACCCATCATGATATCTCAGCCTTCCCACGTTGCAAGTCGCAGTCGAAGCGTCGGTCTTTGTAATTTTATAGCGCTCACTGCTGACATTTCCTAAAGTTAGCCTGACGCCGCCGGTCTTGAAACTTTTAGGTGGATACAAGACAGCGCTGCGTGGAAACCTCACTTCAGTGCAAATTATTAAATGTATATAGTTTAAAAAATATTGTTGTTTGTGTAATATGATTACTTTATTAATTTGTGTTAATCAGGATCACTTTTTGAGGAAAAAAATAATGAATAAAAGATCGGCGTGTTATAATAATGTTGATCGGCCGATCCGATCCACCTTAAATTTTTTAGATTGAAGGCTGATCGCGATCGGGATCGGGACATCCCTACAAAACATTCATGGAAAAATATACTCTATAGAGTGATCTCTTATTTTTCGTGGTTAATGGGGACCGGCGCCCCCACCTGCGAAAATCAAAATCCACAGACTGTAACCGGAGCCCCCCGAGCCTAAATAACATGTTTAAAATATTTTTAAAACTGCAAAAAAGTAGCGAAACAAGACAAAGGCTCAACTGTGGTCTTTCTGTTACCTTCACAGCCTCTGGTCTCTGAACCGTAGTAAACAAACCGCTGGTATTGTGCTATTTTTGGCTCGTAATTAGCGGCTAACAGGCTAACAACAACAAAAGAAACAGTCCGGTTTTCTCTGGATGGAACGAGCACTTTATTCTGGCACTGCAGGAACTTGTAACATCACACAGGTTGCCATTATCATTGATTGGATTTAATATTATTATTTTAGTTAATAATTGATTTGAAGTCCACAAAGAGTCTTGTGGATGTTTCAGGGCAGGACACCCGCGGAGCTGACCATGTCTGACGGATTTCTGGGAGGTCATTGTGCACGATTTCACACAATTGCAGCGAGCCGCACAATCGCAAGTGTTACTCTTTTTGACGTCTGGTGTCACCTGCAGACGTGAATGGCAGTTTTCAGAAATGTTCCTTTTTTCATGTCACCAGAAAAAAACCCGCCCAGAGCAAGAATACAAACGTGTTTCCATATTTTCTGCTCCAAGGGCAACGGGAACGCACCTTCCAGGGCAACGTGTCGCTGAGGTCAGAGTGAGGGAACAGAAGAGGACGGAACCTGGCAAAGAACATTCCTTGCAAATAAAGTGAAGCAAACAAGTGAATGCCTTTGTGCGGAGACGGAGGTGAGGCGATGTGACAGGCCGCGGGGAGCTGCAGGGCGAGGGCCGAGTGCCGGGGACAGGTGAGGACGTGACAGGCTGAAGAAAAAAAAAAAAAAAATCACCTCCGCGGTGCGCGAGGACGGAAACTCGTGCTGACAAAAAGACTCACGCTGGAATCCAGTCAGTCACTTCTGCCGTCTCCAGCGACCCAAACGACACGGCAGGTTTTCCTCACCAGAACTTCCCTCGTCTCTCACAGCACTGCGAGGAAGTGAAGAGCAAAGGTATGAAGTCAGCGCCAAAGTGACACTCTGATTCTGACCTAACCGACAGATTTCTTACCAGCTTTGTTGAAAGAGAGAAAGAGCTTATTATTGTCAGAGGAAGCTGTGGCTTTTTAAATCCGTCGCAGAGTGTCAGCTGAAGATGTTTCACATTTCAACTTAATTCCATCAGTCAATATGCTGCACGTATGTTTTTAGTTTTTAGTCATGCCGACTGCAAAAACCTTGAGACAGGAAAGGTATTCTGGCACTGAGGATGCCAGTCAGTGATGCTGGTTCTGCAGCCCGCTGAGTCCATTTCTCAAAAGTGTATTTATGTAAGAGATAGTGTCAGGTGTGAGGCAGAATGGAGGACCCGGGCGCAGGAGTGCAACAAAAGTAAAGTATTTATTCAACAAAAACAAAAAACAAAAGTCCAAGAAGACTACAAAATCCACAAAGGTAATCCACCAGGAAGGAAAAAAAAACATAAAGTCCAAAATAAAACCAAAAATCCACAAAAGTAATCCAAAAATCGAAACAAGACAAAATCACAGAACAAAGATCTACTTACACAAGACACAAAAAAAAAACAGAAGACAAAAGAAACAAACCGGCATAGAAACCCATGGACATGAAGACAGCAAACCAGCACAGACAGGGGAGATGACAAGACTTAAAAACAACAAACGAGAGACAGGTGCAGACAATCAGGATAACAAGAGGGAAGGCAGCAAAACTAAAAACAACGGAGACAAGACAGACCAAAGTAAAATAGGAAACACGGATTGACGCCAACTTAACACAGAACATAAAAGAAACCAAAATGGCTGTCATGGCCGCCCCAGACCATGACAGATAGTCCTCCCAACTGAGCTCCTATGTAGCCTGATCTCTATCAAGAAGCCGTTAAAGCAGCACAAAGGATCGTTTCAGCTCACAGGCTCCCTCTATGGGTCAGCAGGGTGAGTTGCTTTTACAAACCCACTCTAACTCCCCTGTTTTCTCTTCTGTCACTCTTGGGTCTCTTAGTTGCTTCTGCCGCTATGCCCGTTGTGGCTGTGGCTCCGGTGGTAGAGCCACCGGTAACCGGAAAGTTGCCGGTTCGATTCCCATGCTCCCCTGGCTACATGTCGAAGTATCCGTGAGCAAGATACTGAACCCCAAATTGCTCCTGGTGAGCATGTGGCACCTCGCATGGCAGCCTCGGCCATCAGTTTGTGAATGTGTGCGTGAATGTGACACATGCTGTAAAGTGCCTTGAGTGGTCAGTAGACTAGAGAAGCGCTATAGAAATGTAAGTCCATTCACCAAGAGAAACATATTCCTTCCTACGAAACTGAAACTGGTTGATAAAGACTCTTTTGCGCTGCTTTCTACACAAAGCTGGTAAAAGTGAAAGGATGAACGTAAAGAGGTGAGTGATGAAACTGTTAGTTTGCTCGTTCAGAAGGCTTGTGCATACTGGTGGAACAGTTTCAGGAAATGTGAGATAGTAACGTGATATGATATCCGTCTGTGGTTGAACCTCTGGTGGCCAGGGGAGGGACAGAGCGAAGTTAGAGACTGTGATATTAGAAATTACATTTTAAGGTCTAAATTGCTGTGTCATGAGTCCGTGACTTCTGGTCCTGATTCCTGTCTGTTCGAAGGCCATGATTTGTTATTGTTCTCCTCCATCAAGTAGTAAACTCCGTGTCAAATCAAATCAAAACTTTATTTATATAGCACTTTTCATACATTAAAAATGCAACCCAAAGTGATTCACAAAATAAAATAAAACAGGATCATAACAGATAATAAGTTGGAGACTAGAAATGGTCTTTTTGGGAAGACCAGCGAGCAGGACAAGAGATAAAAGCATCAGCGTCAGACTGACTAAAGAACCAGGCTCACTGGTAGTCCTCCAGGCTGGATTTTATTTTATTCGTATTTATGTGTATTTTTTAAATAAACTATTTAATTTAAATTTATTTTGACTACCTTGTGGTTTTTAAAAACCCAGTAGCCCCCTAAAGAACCAGGCTCCAGGCCCTGCTAAGACCCAGACCCAGGCCCAGTTAGCCTGAGAGAGAGAGAGCGTCGCACTTCCGTAACAACCGAATTGACTGCTTCACAAGTGCACAATAATAATAATTCTTACGAGTGAGAATACATCCGAATTCTCATCTTACATACACGACTGTCAAAGGAGTTTGCGAAACGTAACCAATCTATGACTGAATGAATACGCCACAAAGCTTTACGGGTTAACCTTTGTACGATGGTGCTTCTCAACGTTCACAGTTAGGTTCCTGAAAGAGCTGATTTTTTTTCAATGCATATGAACAAATACACAACTGCTTTTTCCAGGAATTCAGACTCAACAAACAGAAAAGTCTCCATGGAGACTTTCCTTTACTTCTTTAATGCGCTGTGTCATGTGGTATTGGAATCTAAACGGCCTTGGTAGGTCAACTAAGCATTAAAAATGTCTTGATACGCCTTAAAGTCACCCGAACCGGCAGACTCGCCCCGGGTCCACGGACTCACGGTCCGGTGATACGTTGATTGAGGAAGCGTGGAGCCAGAATTGCTGCTCCACCAGGCCTCCTCGTGTTTCTTTGGACCGCGAGCTCCTTCTGTGCTGTCATTTACTTCACCGACTGCCAGCTTTCAGCATCTGCTGCTCAAGCTGTTAGCATGTCGGCCCCACCGACGGAGCTGGAGCGCGCGTCCTGCTGACTGGCGAACCCACGCGAATCCACGTGGTCACCCGGGCGTGCAGATGCACGACTCAGTGTTTGGTTAAGTGGAACGGTGCAGAGGCAGAATAACCGTTCTGCATGAGTCATTTGTTGTAACTGCACACACGCTGAGATGGATGCAAATGGATTAAAACTGTTTTATTGCTGCCATCAGAGTGTGTAATATTTAAAGAACGTCTGTCTTTAAGTTTGTGTTTGAGAACAAAGTGAAACCACATTAATTCTGTCTCTTTACCATAGAGATACTTCATCTCTCAGCTTTCAAAGGAGACAATGGGCTCCTCTTTTACTGGCAGGGTTTTTCTGTTTGGAGCCTAAGGGATCCGGAGGACTCATCGGATCCGAATCTGAGTAGCGACTGATCCGAAAAACGACTTCAATCCCTGAAAGGAGCCGAGTTGAACCAGACCCTTCAAACCACTTAGCAGAAATCTTCCATTTTTATTTTTTTATTATTTGATTCTAGGACGCCTCCTTCGATATCTATGCATCCCTGCTTAAGCACTTTCCAGTTCAGCGCATCCTCCCACCCCTACGTTCAGATACGCCCACCTGCCCACCAGGATGGAGGCGGTCTTAACAAAGAGAGATTCAATTCATTCAAAAAAGGAGGTGGAGCCATCCTGCTGGTCAGGATTATCATCCTGCTGGTCAGAATGATCATCATGATGGTCAGGATCATCATCGTGATGATCAGGATCGTCATCCTGCTGGTCAGGGGTGACTTCCTGATCTACAGGTAGTCGCCTCTTTGCACCTGTAGGGCGTGAATTGTGACTGCATCTGAACTACAAGCGTAATATTTAACCTTCAGATGGCGCTGGACTTACGACATCCTCAGAGGTGTGTAACTGAAAGGGCGCTTTAGTCAGTGGGAGAATGCACGTAGAGGTGAAATGGACAGGAAACGCCTACATTTTGAGGTGGCTCCACCTACCGCTCGTATCTCTAGCGAAGGCGTGTAGAGGGGAGATTCAAGTCAACCACAGAATGAGCGCAGCTTGAAATGCACACAACTGGGCATGCGTAACTCTTAGACGAGTGGGAGAATCGGGCCCATTGTGCATGACGTACGCTCTGGTTAAGGACTGAAAATGTACACGGTGGGGTAACAGCTTTTACAGCCATGTTTTCTTCGGTGCTGAGCTGTCCAAGTCACTCAGGGTGGAATCATTGACTCCATATTATTTGGAAATTCACTTCAGTCCACTTCAGTATGTTGGTATTTACAACAAAAGTCATCTTTTTTCCATGGAAAGCACCTTCACGGGTGGTCAACAACATTTTCTTCTCTAATGCCTAATATTACCTGGAGACCTGTGATCATTTTAATTTCAGAGGACATCTGCAGTTATTTCAGATGTCCTCTGCATCAAGAAGTACAAATTTGTGAAGTACAAATTCCACCTCACATTACCGACCAGGTTTCAACAAACACAGAGACCCTACAGTGACTTTGATCCAGTTCAAATGCACATCTTGGCGACAGATTTGTGCGCGTCATTGGGTTTAACATCAGTGGAAGTTGTCGCCACAGGTTGAAAGTGTGAAGACAGCTGTCTGCGATTTCCTGTTCTGACATGTGTGAGAAACGATCCTCTTCTTACGTAATCAGTAGGAGACTTGACACGTGGAGGCCTATCGTCTCAAAGTGATCTTCTCCTGGTGTCCCAACCCAAACCATAAACAATGCAGTGCTTTATATTAGCGTGGTTTTGTCTTTTTTATAGCTACTAGATACTGATTTCTGAAGTGGAAACTGGTTTTTCCAGTGAGCATCAATCCGTTTTCTATTCCCACTTCATCTTGCTCAGGTCTGAGGGAAACCTGGAGCCTGTCCCAGCTGTCGTTAGGTTGAGAGGCAGGTGAACCTGGACAAGTTACCAGTTCATCACAGGGACACATGGAGACAAGCAACCGTGCACGCCCACGCTCACTGGGGGATTTACAGAATCACAAATCAATCTAACAGTAGTGTGGAGGAAGTTGGACACGATGAGACCACCCCAGTGATCAACACTTTATATCTGACCAAACGCTGGACAAAAGCTTGAAACTATCTCACTTAATATGCAGAACAACACTTCTACAGGGGAGAACCTTGTAGGAGAAGAAAGCAAACACAACAAAATGTCAAGGTTATTTAACGAGATCTTTCAGTTTTTGTCCTTGTTGGGTGGCAAAGATGAAAATGTGCAGGCCAGTTAGCATAAAAACAATGATATTTATCAGATTTATCAGTCATAGTCAGACTGGACTCTTCAGACACCATTAGGGGAGTGGTGGAGATGAGGAAGAGGAGTAAAATGGCAGCATTTTAAAGGGCAGGTATCAGGCTGATTGGCTGAAACATTTTACAGTTTCATTAGCCGAGTCTTCCCGCAGTGGACCAAGCAGAAGCGCCGCTAGGACAGAGTGCGCTGTTGAGTTGAATACACCAAACTACGCCAAAGTTAAGGGCAGAGAAAGGCGGTACTTTCTTCAGGAACATGTGACAGCTATGGTCGAGGGGCCTGGACTACATGGGTAAAGGCAATGGGCCATAAGATCTGAGATGTGGAAGGCAGTCAAATATCTGATCCAGTCTGTCTATAATGTGTTTCTCAGCCCACTAATTTCTTCTGCGGGACAAGGTGGAGTGGCCATCGTGCCTCATGTGCCTAGGAAGAGGGAGTTTAGATCTTCAGCGGCTGCACGAGAGCAGTAGAGGGTCCCCTAATTGGGGACACGATCTGGTTATTAAGGCAATGGCTGAGTCTGTCTGCAGCTCCACTGACTAGATCAAACATCTCCAACCACCAAAGTGCATGACTGCCTTCATATGAGCAGGTGACCATCCAAAACCATCAATCCAAAGCCCAAAGTGACCTCTTGGGTGTAGATGAGGGTGGATCTGGGGAAACTTTTTTTTTTTTTTCAAGAACATCATGGAGACCTCTTTCAGACTACATTGTTACTGTCAGGGGATAAGTCATTATCTAACACTGCTGGGACTCAGGCTTGGAGCTGATCACTCGCAGTTGGGTTACCTGGTAGAGTGGGTCTGAATTTGAAGGACCTGGAACCCGTAATATTGAAAGTATGAGTTGCGGTTCCTCAGGACCACTGAAGTAACTGATACGTGGGCTGGTGTCCTCATCCACAACGGACCTCCAGTCAAAGAGGGACACAGGAGGTGGGAATGCAGTTTATCGTTGAACTTTATTATGCTCAGAAATATTCCTGTGATAAGGAACACAGGAGAAAGAACCGAGCAGCAGCTGGGACCATCAACACTATGGTGGGACCTGCAGAAGGTGAAGGGAGAGAGACAACAGACGACAGACAACGTTAATGCTACGAAATGATCCACGACGATCCTAAACTGAGAAAGGAGAGACAAGGTGAAGAAGTGCAGTGCATCATGGGAGTTCCCTCAGCTACCATGGAATAATAAAAATATGTCTCACATGCCCATTTCCCAATGTTAACAACGTCAGTACGGGGTCAGCGTAAGGTCAACGCGACTGCCCAGTTAGCTTACGTCGTAATATCATTTAACCGCTGGAATTTTATTTCACAGATAGCAAAGAGAACTTTTTAGCAGCATCATGGATGGTTTTCTAAAAAGGAACGGAACATCACAGAGGAGCCGACTTCTTCATCAAGCCTTCATCCACCAGCTCTGAATCTGCTCCATAGGTAGCAAAGCTAGCTGCTAGCGATAAGGCTAAAAAGAGGCAATACAAGGATGATGGATGGAAGCAAGCACATCACGGATAAAAAGAAGTTTTCCTGCTGAGGCCTACTCTGGTGCAGTTATCCTGTTCAGGTTATTTAAACTAAATAAACGGGACGTATGCATTTACAGTCGGAGCGATGCAGTGTGGCTTTGGATTATATTTTACTCAGGGGTGTCGTGAGATTTTATTCACTTTTTAAAGGTGTCGTGACTGAAAAAAGGTTGAGAAAGGCTGCCACGGACCCATAGCAGCACAACTAAGGGCTAAGAGTTGAAAGCTCTGTTAAAAAGGAAGGTCTTAAGCCCAACCTCTCCTAAATGTACAGAGGGAGTCTGCCTTCTGGACCAAGGCTGGAAGTTGATCCTAATTCAATTCAATTCAATTCAATTCAATTTTATTAGTATAGCGTCTGTTACAATGTCAGTTGTCTCTCGGCAGTTTACAGAGACCAAAATCATGACCCTTGAGCAAATATCATTAAGTAAAATTATCATTTTAAATCCAAATCAAGGATAATGGCAAGTAAAAAACTCAGGAAACTCTGGCCTCCAAACATACAGAAAGAAAAGAGAAAAAAGGAGGGAAAACAGCACAAGAAACTACAGGAAAGAAAATGGAGCACAGTTACAGTAACGAGGTGCTCCTAATTAACTATGGAATGAACTGGAGGAGGAAGAAGGGAGGAGGAAAGGGAAGGAAGGGAGAAGAGCAGTGGAGACACCGCTCAGCAGATCATGTTGGTGTCCCCTTGTAGCGTATGCCTATAGCAGCATAACTCATGACGAAGCTGTGATTGATTAAGACGAAAGCTACTCTAGTCTGAGCTACTACAACTATGGCTATAACTATTAGCTCCTACACACTATAGTTTAGACTAACTGTAGGCTTTACTGAACAGAAATGTTTTCAGTTTAGTTTTAAAGATGGAGATGGTGTCAGCCTCCTGAACCCAAACTGGTAGCTGGTTCCACAATAAAGGTGCCTGGTAGCAGAAGGCCCGTCCTCGAAATCTACTTTTAGAGGAACGACGACTAATCCTGCACTCTGAGAGCAGAGATCTCTATTAGGAGCATAACGTGCTATCAAGTCTTGTAAATAACGAGGAGCTAGGCCATTAAGGGCCTTATATGCGAGAAGCAGAATTTTTAACTCAATTTGAAATTTCACAGGAAGCCAATGGAGGGAGGCTAACACGGGAGAGACGTGATCTCGCTTACGGATTCCTGTCAGCAACTTCTCTGCTGCGTTCTGGATCAGTTGGATCAGCGAGCTTTTCGGACATCCTGCTAACAACGCAACAGCTAAATAGCTAAAAGCCCCGCCACCCTTTCTAGACCTGCAGTCATGGAGCAGCAAGTAAACCTGTCCTAATATCCGCTAGACGGCAGGCAACCGCGAACATGGAGGTCTCACTGCTGGCGTGATGCAAGACTGGTGGCGTCCACTTTTACCTCTGCATACAACTGGTTTTCCAGGTTTCCCAGCAGCAACCAGGGAGCTCCATCAGAGAAGATGACCAGTCTGCACCGCTCTTTCAGTCTGACCTTGTTGGGTTTTTTTTTTTTTTTTATCAGAGCAGAGGCTTCTTTTCTGTCTCATGCTGAAGAGCATCTAGCACTTTATACGTTTCAAAGGCTGCTTGTGTCAGCTTCGATAGAAACGACCGTAACAGATAGTTATCAGTTGTAAGTCTACTGATTAACTGGCAGAAAGGTCTTCAGTTATTTTCCTTCAGTGTTCATATTCTAATTAGCTCCTTTGAGATTGACCTTTGCTCCTTTGAAACCACATAAACAGTCATTTCCACTTAAATGTTAACAGTTTCGTGTTATTCCATAAAAAGAAGGCGGGGGGGGGGGTAATGATTTTGACCCGGCTCTAATTTAACTTCAAATCCCTGTGAGATTGTACACAAGTACGTAATCCTGAATTCCTCTCTCCAGTTAATCCATGAATGGAGGGAGACTCGTTCTTAATTGATCATTTGCATATAAAAATGCTGTTTGCGCCGCCAGTTATTAGACATGGCGACGAAAACAACAGCAGAAGAAGAAGAAGTGCAATTGCACTGAATGTGAAAATGAAGAAGACCAAATGTTTTTTTGTTTTTGTTTTTGTTTTTTTTTTGTGTAGATTCAATTATGGGATCAGAAGCAGCGCAGAAACAAAAAATGGGTTTGTAGTTTCAGAAAAGGAGGACAAACTAAATGATTTACAGGGCAACTTGTGTTTTTAAGTTGAATTCTGTTTGGTTCTGATTTTATTTCCACTTGACATCTTTTAAAAAAAAGTCCAAAGATAACATGTTTATAACATAAAAGTACCTCCTGTCTGTTGCCCTTTAAAGCCTGTAAAGAGGTGCACGATTAAAAACACAATAGTGATAACGGCATTTTGTCACCAGGCAAAAGTTTCCACAAATGTAAGTAGTGAAGCAGAATTGTTTGAAAGAGAAAAGAGAGAGACAGAGAGAGAAAAAAAAAAGTCCTGACTGTGGCAGAAAGGTTTGCCACATGCAGCCAGCATTTGTGACCCGTGCATGCCTGCAGGCTACGAGCACAAACCCCTTAAATCAATGCTCGAGCTAATTGCTGTTAGAAGTGAATAGAGGGACCTGAGTTAGAGCAATGGGATCAATGTTTATTGTGTGGATGAGCTCACAATTGCGGCTGAATAAACTCAAATTAGAGTATTTTTAGCCGATTTGCATATGAGTAGCAGAGAGACAACGGGCCCTAATCCCTCCATGCTGGGCTGCAGGTGTAAGACTGATAAGGGATGTTTTTTTAAGGTTATTAACAGGAAAACTAGTCTCGTAGGCCGGCAGCATGCTGGGATAAGTATGTCATTCAGTTTGCAGGAAATTATCCACCTCCCTCCGTCTACGGCAGTAAAAAACACTTTCATTTGAGCGGCAAAGCTTACACATTTATTATCTTTGAAATATCTGCACGAGGTGGTCCAATAGAGCTAACTACGATAGAAACTGAAGCATGTGCTTTAAAACCAGAAAGTGCAGGGAACCGCTGCATGAGGTCTGAGAGCGCCGGTGTTGTGAAATTTCTTCCTACCAATAATTTCTTCCTGCACATGCGTACAGCAGCAACTTCAGAAAGCCATAATATTCTGCTGCCTGACAGTTTGACCGTTATCGCGGAAGAGAAAAGGTTAGTTTCTTGTATTTTTAATACTTTGTATGGACAGTATTTATATTGCATAGGTTTGACAGACAAATTAGATGCACGTCTTTATGATGCCTGTGTGTGACTGAATGTGCTTTTCCAGCTGGATTAAACCTCGTTCAGGAGGTTACTTTACAGGCTTTGTCGATAAATCTCAAACATAATTGTAATCCATTACATTACGTGAGAAAAATGCATAATTAAATTAGTGACTTATAAATACTTTTAAAAAATATATATATTATTAAGCCTTTATTTAACCAGGTCGGTCCCGCTGAGGTACAAAGACCTCTTTTCCAAGAGAAGCCTGGCCAAGACAGCAGCCAAAAACAGTTACGAGACAAATAAGCACAAAAATACAAGTCCACTTGTGCATTAAATACAATAAAATGGTAAAAAGAATAAAAATTAAAGGTTTTCAGTTAAAACAAGTGCAATTTTGGTATGAACCAGCTTTAAGGTTTCTAATAAAGTTCTTAAAAGAGTGATAAGGTATTTCAATTGCAGCGTGTTCTGCAGAGAGTTCCATGAAGCAGGACTTGAAACTGTGTTTCCCTAACACTTTTAATAAATAAAAATCGTTGTATCGCAGGCCATAATTGCAATTAGTTTTAGAAATATATTCACTGAGGTAATGGGGCAGTAGTATAAATAAAAATATATCAATGTGAAAGGTGCCGTGCTGCCAGAGAGGGCGCTACAACCTGTAACAAACCTTAAAGCGCTACAACCTGAAACAAACCTTGTACCTGTAACAAACCTTAAAGCTCTACAACCTGTAACAAACCTTAAATCTGTAACAAACCTTAAGCTACAACCTGTAACAAACCTTAAAGCGCTACAACCTGTAACAAACCGTAAAGCTCTAATCTAACAACCTAAACTTAAAAACCTAAACTACAACCTCTCTACAAACTGTACAAACCTTAAAGCGCTACAAACTGTAACAAACCTTAAAGCGCTACAACCTGTAACAAACCTTAAACCTTAAAGCGCTACAACCTGTAACAAACCTTAAAGCTCTACAAACCTGTAACAAAACCTTAAAGCGCTACAACCTGTAACAAACCTAAAACAAAATAACCTTAAAGCCTCAACCTGTAAACAAACCTTAAAGCTCTACAACCTGTAACAAACCTTAAAGCTCTACAACCTGTAACAAACCTTAAAGCTCTACAACCTGTAACAAACCTTAAAGCGCTACAACCTGTAACAAACCTTAAAGCCCTACAACCTGATCAACAACCTGTAACAAAACCTTAAAGCTCTACAACCTGTAACAAACCTTAAAGCTCTACAACCTGTAACAAACCTTAAAGCTCTACAACCTGTAACAAACCTAAAGCTCTACAAACCTGTAACAAACCTTAAAGCTCTACAACCTGTAACAAACCTTAAAGCTCACAACCTGTAACAAACCTTAAAGCTCTACAACCTGTAACAAACCTTAAAGCGCTACAACTGTAACAAACCAAACCTGTAACAAACCTTAAAGCTCACAACTACAACCTTAAAAAAGCTACAACCTGTAACAAACTTAAAGCTCTACAACCTGTAACAAACCTTAAAGCTCTACAACCTGTAACAACCTAAAGCGCTACAACCTGTAACAAACCTTTTAAAGCTCTACAACCTGTAACAAACCTTAAAGCTCTACCTTAAACCTGTAACAAACAAACCTTAAAGCTCTACAAACCTGTAACAAACCTTAAAGCTCTACAACCTGTAACAAACCTTAAAGCTACAACCTGTAACAAAACCTTAAAGCGCTACAACCTGTAACAAACATTAAAGCTCTACAACCTGTAACAAACCTTAAAGCGCTACAACCTGTAACAAACCTAAAGCTACAACCTGTAAACAAAACCTTAAAGCGCTACAACCTGTAACAAACCTTAAAGAAAGCGCTACAACCTGTAACAAACCTTAAAGCGCTACAAACCTGTAACAAACCTTAAAGCGCTACAACCTGTAACAAACCTTAAAGCTCCACAACCTGTAACAAACCTTAAAGCGCTATGCTACACAGAACCTAATGAACATAAACAGTTCGCAGGAGCGTTCATGTATAAAAGGTCAAGAAGGTAGCAGCAACCAATTTTTTTTATGGCAGCAAAAGAAAAACATGACCTGTGACGAAAAAAGAATCCAACTTTTAACCCTGGTCTTTTTACGAGGTTTTGTACATGCAATTTAAAAGACAGTCGGTCATCGATTAAAATTCCAAGATACTTGTAAGAAGGGACATGCTCAATTTCACACCCTTGTAAAGATAAAATACCAGGAGAAGGTTCAGTTGTCTTTCTGCCATTAGAAAATATGATGAGTTTGTTTTTTTCGGCATTTAGGACAAGTCTTAGGTCAAATAGGTTAAATGCAGTCTGTAACTTCATTAGAGATTCGACAAGGGTGGAGCCACAGCGATAAAGATTACTGTGTCGTCTGCATACAAATTAAGTTTAGCATCAGGAATTTTACTGCCCAGTGGTGCTGGGCGATATGACGATACATATCGTGGAGGACGATATAAAAGTGTGTATCGTGCCATTTCTCTTCTATAGTTTCTATCGTTTCTAACCTAATTTTATCAATTATTACAGCAAATATGTAATTAAATAACCTGCAACGATAAATTTGATAGAATCATATCTACTTCTACAAAGTAGTCTTTTATGTTTGCACTTTTATTCATGGTTAATGCCTTAAACAGAGTTCTCTTCAACCCTGATGTTTACTTCAGACACTTTATATTGGTTTGCAAACTTTGCACTACAAGGTTACAGATTTCAGAAAGTTGAAAAATAATTTGTGTTTATTTTTTATAGCTGAACTTCAGTGCAAAAATGTGTTTTTCCTCTCAGAAACTGTTGTGCACTTTAAAAAAATGTGAAAGCTACTGTACCTCTGTACCTACCTGTTTTTGCTGCACTAAAATGTATGTTTGTGACAGTTCAGCTAAATGTCCTTTCAAAATAAAGTTGAAAAGTAAGCAATGACATTTTTGTCAAACTTTTCAGAGAATAACTGAAAACATACTTTATTATGGTATATCGTGATATATATCGTTATCGTGATATAAAATAGTCCATATCGTGATATATGATTTTACTACTGCCCAGTGTATTCACATAGATGATAAACAATATTGGCCCTAAAACTGATCCCTGGGGCACACCAGTCCAAAGATTTAATAAGGATAATGAGCTGCCTTCAAAACAAACACATTGCTTTTTAAAGTTACAGAGGGAAGCAGATAATTATGGTTATTAATTAATAATAATGGCTTCTTTAGCTGCTCCGGATGGTTACCTCCAGCTGAGAGATGCCAACTGCAAACGTGCCCAACAGAAAACTCCCCATGACTGAAACTATCAGACCAACGGAGTGACGGCGAGGCGGGCAGATGCTCTTTTATTGCTCCAAATCTCACCTGATACAAGAAGTGAATAATTATCTTTGTCTTTGGTGAATCCAGGACTCGCATCCATCATCTGTGGGAGAGCTGAGTCATGTTGCAGCATCTTTCCAGAACCGTCCGTGCCGTTTAAGAGGCGTCCTTGATGGACCAAAGAACCAAAAAAATAAACGAATAAATAAAAAGCACAGACAGCCATGGGGGAGGAAAGGGAACGAACGCAGAGTAATTACAGGAACAGCACGAGCTCGTTCAGGAGGACAACGTACGTTCAGCTTTTTAACCGAACCGGAGAAACATTTAAAAATCTCTTTTTAAATGGCCAGAACAGGCATTTAATGCACTGAAGAGAACAAAATGATTTATTTTTTTGGCAGTGAAGAATTTAAATCCACATAAAACTGCTGGATTAGTTCAACAAGCGTCTTCTTTTTCTGTCAAAGAGGTGACAAATAGACGCTGAGTTGTCAACAGAACTGGACACTTTCACCTAACCTGCTGAAAAATATGAAAAAATATGAAGAAGGTGAAAAAGTGAAACATTACTGTTGTCGTTTAAAGAAATAATGCATGAAAGGGTTCATATGTGCACGAATTCTGCAGAGATTAAGGAAGTCCAGAGCCGGTTTATGATTTTATTTCTTTCTTTTTAAATTGGCCATCATGCTGTCGTTCTTTTTTTTCACATGATAAGATATAAAATTTGTGAAGTGAAAAAATAGATGCAGAAATGTTCATCATTTTGAGTTTTTTTTGTTAATTTCCTTCATCAAATAAAGCCAGGTGTCACGTGTTTCACAGCACAGGCCTGTTAATTGGCTAATTATGCTCCGGTTTCTAACGATGTTTTTTTTTTTTTTTTTTTTTTATTCTATTCGGTTGATCACTGGCCATTTTCTACCTTTACTTTGCCAGTCCTCTCGCGCCTCGCGGCTGTCTGGTGACCTCTGACTGTCGGGACTTTCTCAGGTAAGGTAAAAGGCCTCCAAACAGGAAACGGCTGTGCTCACTGCAGGACGCTGCAGATTCCTGCACACTTCTCTGCCTCTTTGGAGTGAAAAAAAAAAAAAAAAAGAAAAAAAAAGAATCCCTGTATACCTCTGCTTAAGTCCTTTCTTTTTCCTCTCTCCTTATTTAATCCGTCCCTCAATTTAAGAAAGAAGGGGGGAAGAAACCCCGTATAACCAGGTTCACGCAGGGCTTTAGTGGGCACAACTGAAAGAGCTTGTGTGATTTTTTTTTTCCCCTCCTCCTGTTCTTTCTTTCTCTTTCTTTCTCCCTGCATGCTCAACGGAGCTTTTAATCGTGCTGGAAAATTGCTTCTTTAGAATAAAGAGAGCGAGAAACGCCGTTCAGGATCCAAAAAAAAAGGGAGTTTGCGTTTATAAACAGGTGGAAATTTGACATCTTCGGAATTTCTACAAATATTTGCTGCGAGCTTGTAAAAGGAGGCTCCATCTTTCCCCTGAAAATGTTCTCAAACAGGAGGACAAAAACGCAGATTAGGCCCGCGCTCTTGTTAACCAAATGAAAGCAGGCGGCTCTCGGCTGCGAACCTGACCGGAACCGGGCCGGGGACCCGCTCTCCTGACCAGGTTGGGGAGGGCGTCGCCTCGTCACCCGGCGGACACTCTGGGCGCGTCAGGAGACGGAGATGCGCGCGGAGGAGGGGCGGGCACTGCCAGCATGTGACAGAGACGTGGTTCCGTCTCATCGGACCATTAAAGGGCTCGACTCCGACCCGGACTCAACTTGAAGCTCCCGCGCGCTCGAGCAGCTGTGAGATTTCTCTTCCCTCCCTTCTTCATCGTTTTTCTTCTTCTTTTTTCCCCCCCTTCCTCTAACGAACTCTGTAAAGTCCTGGTAATTTTGTGTGCACTAGTTAATGAGGATTAATCCTTCACCCCTGGATGCTTTTGAGGCGGGGAGGGGAGGGGGGTGGGGGGGTTACCATTTGAATACAAATGCGCGACAGTGTGACAGCCAGGTGCGTATTAAACTGATGCGCGCGGGAGCTCCGCAGAGTGAAGACGCGGAGCAGCTGGAGCAGCTGGAGCAGCGCGCCAACCCGCAACACAATCCTAACAGGTCCATGGCCACTTCCGGCTCCGTGGAGACGGTGATGTCCTGCGGCAGGACCGGGCCGTCCGCGGCCCCCAAGAACCTGGCCTTCTCCATCGAGCGGATCATGTCCAAGAGCGCGGAGCCCAGGAGGAGCGCGGAGGAGCGCGCGGAGGGCCGGAAGTTACTGGGGCTCTGCTCCCCGATCCCCTGCATGATCCCGCTGCAGCCGCTCAGCTACGACCTGCAGGCCAAGGCGCTGATGAACTACTCGGAGCTGTGGAGGGCCAGTTTCAGGGGCGCCGCGTGCGGCTCCTCGGCCGCGTCGTGCAAAGGGAGCTGCGCCGCGTGCGGCAAAGCGGACCCGGGTGCGAAGCAGCCGCTGCCGACGGCGGGGAGCCGCGTGGTGCGGCCTCAGGTCCTGCACCAGGCCGTGGCCGTCCCCGGCTGCGGCTCCCTCTATTACCTCAACTACGTGGAGTCCCCGTACCCGCAGCCGGAGCTGCTGGCCGGACACTGGCTCTCTGGCGCGCAGGCGCAGGCCTCCCTGTCCGCGCACCGCACGCTCCTGCTGCTGGAGAACGCCAAGCTGGCCGGCGGGGGCTCCGAGAAGCTGCCCACGCCCCAGTACCCGCACAAGGAGCACCTGCCGGGGCCAGCTGGACCAGATCGTGAAAGAGAACCAGAATCTGACCTCCGAGAAGAGCGGCGTCAAGACGCACGGAAAAGTGAGCGGCGGCGGCGGCGGCGGCGGCGCGGACGGAAAACACAAGAACTTTACCTGCGAAGTGTGTGGGAAGGTAAACGTCAAATCACGCTTCATAAAAACGATTCGAGCCCGAGTTCCGATTTATTTATGGAATTAAAAATAGATTGTAAGCGGCAAAATTAGGAAGCCTGTTTTTTCTGATTCTGATTCTGGCGGATTTTGTAACTGATTTTTTTCCTCTTGTTTTTTTATTTTCTGCAGGTTTTTAACGCGCACTACAACCTGACGCGACACATGCCCGTGCACACCGGCGCGCGGCCTTTCGTGTGTAAGGTGTGCGGGAAAGGCTTCCGACAGGCGAGCACGCTCTGCAGACACAAGATCATCCACACACAGGTGAGGGGCAGCACGCGCACACTTCCACCCCCCCCCCACCCCACCCCCCAAAAAAGAAAAAAATCTCTCCTTATTAAATCACATCTGCAGTTTTTTTTAAAAAATATATTTCCATCTGTTAACTTTGCAGGAGAAACCTCATAAATGTAACCAGTGTGGGAAAGCCTTTAACAGGAGCTCCACGCTCAACACGCACGTACGGATCCACGCAGGATACAAACCGTTTGTATGCGAGTTCTGCGGGAAAGGTTTCCACCAGAAAGGTAAAAAAAACAAAAAAAAAAACAAAACATGCTTTATCTGCTTTCAAAGAGAAAATAATCAATATCTGGGACCACATCAGAATGAGCTTGTTAAGATAATTTTTTTGTTTTGTTTTTTTATTGAAATCCAACTGAAAAGTATCCTGATTATTTTGTATAAATGACACGAAATGCAGTAATTTAATAAACTAGAACTACAGTGATAAAATGGTTCTAATTAAGTCCGTTTATTTATCATCCAAAATTCACGGAGGCCAGAAAAAAAAAAATTATAAACCGCTATTTTGTGTCCTGTTGGATTCAGAAACTCTGAAAAATCTGAAATCTGCTTTCAGTGACATTTTTATAGAAAGCTTAAAATAGCTTTTTTTTTTTTTTTTTTATATTTAAAAGTCGTCAGTGACAGTTTGTAAAAAAATCCTGCCTTTCAAATATATTAAAGACAAAAGATCTCCATCCAGGAGAGACGGAGCTTTTTTATATTCCAGGGATTTTTGCTTCAAGTTTGAGGATTTTTTTTCTTTTCTTTTTAATTTTTTTCTTAAAGAATTGTGACTCAGCGGGGAAATAAAGACGTCCTGTCATTTCTCGGCCCATCAGGAGGCAGATTTTCTCCCTCGGCTCGTTTCAACACTCCCGCCGTCCTGAGATGAACCCGAGCCGGTTCCGCGTCGCGGGACCGGTCCCTGTCCCTCTGACCCGGCGGTGGCCGAGGGTCGGGGGGTGGGGGGTGGGGGGCGTCTGTGGAGTCGTCGCTGCGCTTGATTTTGACAAAGTTTGACAACTTCTTGACTTCAGCTGATTAATGAAGCCGCGCGGAGCAGAAGGACCAGAAGTGCGCGTGAACTGTTGACCTGCAGGGAAAAAAGGGACCCGGAGGCCCAGTTAATCCTCCCAGAAAAAGGGGAAAATATTCCACTAAATCATTCTCTTTTTGCTCTTTTTTGGGGGGATATTGGAGGATTTCTTTAATATTTTCTGCAGCATCATTAACGTTGTCGTGACGTTTGGATCAAACCACAGACGCGTAACAGTCCAGTCCGGTGACGCACCTGGACATGACAGCAGCCGCACGTCCTTCCATTAATTACTTCTTTTTTTTTCTTTTTTTTTTTTTAATATCTTGAAACATTTCTTTGGTGTTTCCGTCCTGGATGCTCTTCTCTGTTTTATTTTTCTTAATGACAATCCAAGCAGGTTTAATTCCTGCAGAGAAAAATAAGATGCAGTCGTTTCGTCTATTTTAGGCTTTTATTTTTAATTACTGGTAGGTGGTAGCTACAGTATCTCGTTTTTCTTGGACGTCACAGGTTGAAGTGATAAAAAACATTCACGCAACATTTTGTGGAGGACAGATGAGTAGCTGTGAAAAAGTCACTGCTCATTTGTTTCTGTTGGTTATGACAAAACCTGTTTTTGTTGTGGTTGTATTTAAAAAAAAAAAAAAAAGGACAAATATGAATCAGTAGTGACTCGTGGCTACAGTTAGAAGTCTATTTTCGTGCTTTTTTTTCCATGTTACGTCACACCGCGTCAGGTTCACCTGAGTTCACGATTCTCCTCTTTTGAAGGAAACTACAAGAACCACAAGTTGACGCACAGCGGGGAGAAACAGTACAAGTGCTCCATCTGCAACAAGGCCTTCCACCAGATCTACAACCTGACCTTCCACATGCACACGCACAACGACAAGAAGCCGTTCACCTGCGCCACGTGCGGGAAGGGCTTCTGCCGCAACTTCGACCTGAAGAAGCACATCAGGAAGCTGCACGACAGCGGCTTTCCCGCCGCGGCGGAGGCCTGCAGAGAGCTGCAGAGCTGAGGTCCGGGACCCGGAACCGGACCCGGACCCGGACCCGGACATTCAGAGGCTCCGCTTCCCGCGGAAGGAACAGTCCGGAACTCCGGAGGAAGTTTTCTGTCTCTTCCAGGAGCGTCACGCGAAGCGGGAAACCGTCTAATGGATCTGTAAATAATAGCTTATTAAAAATCAAAAATGTTATTTAAAACGTGAATTGCCATGTTGTGTATTTCACAAAACGTGAATGTGAATAAATAATTTATAACTTATAATGAAAATTGAGTCATGCTGTTTCCATTTTTGAAGAGATTTGAAAAAAAGAAAAAGAATAATGTGACTATTTTTGGAAACATCTTTATTTAAAATGAAAACCATGACAAGCAGATTGAACAAAACGGTTTCATTTTCTTTTTTAATCAGTTACAGACAATAATACACGTAAAGCAAAGAGACCAGTGACACCAGAAACCAACTTTCCAGCTGTTTGGATATAATTTTTTTTTTTTTTTCTAATTTCTTTCACGGGATTTTTTTTTTTTTTTGTGTGTTATTTGTTACATTAACTTGGACAGTTTCGGGAGAATAAAGCTCAGGATCGGCCACTTAAATGTCTCTGATTTTGGACAGATGGCGGTTCGGTCGGTCTCGGGCGCGTGACCCTCATCATCCACGGACAGCTCGTCTCCAGCAGAACCTCCAGAACCTTCTGCTGCTCCGCGGCCTCTTCACTCCAACATTTATTGACAGACACGTACTTAATAAAGCAGCATTTACACTTGACTCCGGCATAATGGCGCGCATGAGCGCAGATAACGTGGGCCCTTGAAGGAGAATTACATTAAGCAGCTAAACGGCCTCGGGGGGCCCGGCAGCGGGGGGGCGGGTGGGGGAGCCCGGGTAGGGGGGTGTCTCATCCTTCTCCTCATCACAACAGGAGATAATGGAGCACTCAGGCCGCGGCTCCGCGTCTGCGCCTCCGCGTTAATGGAGCGCGGGAGATTCTGCGCACGTCCCCTGGAACAATATTATCCCTGCGCGCGCTCCGCGGAGACGCGGCTCCGTGCTCCCACATCGCGCCCTTTCTATTAACAGCTAATTAACGCTGGTCCAGGCCTGCAGAAACCCGGCCAGGCTAATATTGGCAGATGAGCACTCCGCTCTGCTCCAGGCGCGCGCGTGCGCGCGCTTGCATCAAAAATCATCAGAAAACAGGCGGAAGTTCGCAGAAGAGCAAACGCTGCACTTTGAGCAGGTTTCTTTTTGCTCATTTCTGACTCGTCTTCATCAGCACCCTGCTCCTCTTTATTCATTATTTACTTTCCTGACTTATTCAGTGCGCGTTTTCTCCTTGAGACGTCACTCCTTTCATTAAAAAAAAAAAGATTCAGATATCTCAAACATTCAGCTCTTCCCACCACGAGGCTCCCAAAGACTCAAACCGGAGTGAACGAGTCCAAGAGGAACCGAGGAGCGACGGCTAAAACCTGGAAAACCTGTCCATGAGGAAGCTGTGGCCTCCAGAGACGCACTGCTGCTTCCTTAAAGTTTGACAAAAAATTAAAAAAAAAAAAAGAAAAGAAAAACACACCTTGTCAGTTCCCGACATATACAGCATAACATGAAAACATCATCCCAGTGTGAAGCACGGCGGAGGGAGCATCATGATCTGGGCCGTCAGGTTCACCAAAATGTCCCAGAGCAGTGATTCCCAAAGTGTGGGCCGCGGCCCCCCAGTGGGCCGTCGTGGTACCGCAGCTGGGCCTTGGGAGATCATTAAAAATAAACTAATGTTATAAATTTTCAATTTTTAAAAATGTTTTTTTTTTATTACTGTAAAATATTTATGACATGATTTTAAAAAATATTTTGAAGTTTTAAAGCAAACCATTTGAGTGTTATTCTACTGTCGGATGGGCCCCAGAAGATGACAGGAAGCTGCAGGACGCCGACGCTTCCAGCTGCTTCAGGTCACGTGACCGATGACGGCTCGTATTTGTGACAGTTTTTAACCGTTTTGTTACAAAAATTCCTCTTCATTCGTCTGAACAAATCTGAATTTGTCGCTTTTTTAGAAGGCATTTCTCGGTTAAACTTGCAGCAGGAGACGACGTTCAAACGTGTAACTGGTCACAGAGGGCTTGGCCGTTAGTGATCCAGGGGGTTTATTTATATACGCGCACTTTTCATTTAGAGGTTCGAGTAAAAAAGAACGAAGCGCTGAGAGAGCACGACCGTCTCTCCTTTTCAAAAAATAAAAAAATAAAAGCACAAAGGGGGCTAATTTTACCATCGAGGAAGAAAAGATGATGAATCCAGATTCCACAGAAGAAGCATTAGCAGGGTGGAATTAATGATGCATCTGAAGAGTGTAAATAAGCTCTAAAGGAAGGGCAGCACGCACAGTCTTTGGCGACGTGCCACAGAGGTCATATTAAAGCTTTCTCACCTGGGTCCAAGACCAGGTATCATTTAATAAAATAACCAGGCTCAACGCCACATCTGGAACACATGTGGCAGCTCTGATTGGGTTTGGATCATTTATCTGACAGATACTGGTGGAGGAAGTGTCCCGTCAGTTAGACAGACCACCTCTGAGCTGCTGGGTTTAAATTGATTCTCATCTCCCTCTACGACGGCTTTTCAGCTGATGGAAGTGAAAATCCCCCACCCCCCCGACATCAGAGCTTTCTGCTTCCCAGGATGCTTCAGAGAAACGACCTGAACTGGAGACAACATTAAAAAAAAAAAAAAAAAAAGATTAGTGGTATTCCCTCTTTAACTGTTCATCAAGAGTTCATTACCGTAACGGTCTTCCAGGTCATGGATTCATTTCTGCTGTACAGTTTCCAGGATTCTGTTCATCAGAGTAGAAACAGTTTGTTTTGTGTCAACGGTGAATTTGGTGTCTGACTGTGAATTCTGTAAGTTTCACACTATTTTGGTCAAATATACTATAAAGGATTATCAAATGTTGTGCCAAAGGTCCTGTAGATAAAA
This sequence comes from Hirundichthys speculiger, assembly GCA_018398805.1. Taxonomy (NCBI): domain Eukaryota; kingdom Metazoa; phylum Chordata; class Actinopteri; order Beloniformes; family Exocoetidae; genus Hirundichthys; species Hirundichthys speculiger. Next base: position 142,662 of record JAGFBZ010000214.1, on the reverse strand, counting down.
CCAGGAGACGTTTTCTCTTTGAGGACGTAATGCAGCTTGAATCCAACAGGGGGCATCAGCACCCTCAGCTACAGAGAAGGAAATAAGGAAGCATTTTAAGAACTTGATCTATTTCTGCATCATAAATTTAAATGACATTCTCTCTCTCTCTATATCTATATATATATATATATATATATATATATATATATATATATATATATGTATGTATGTATATATATAGTCATAGACCATCATTCATTTTAATGCCTGGTACAACTAAAGGTACATTTGTTTGGACAAACATAACGATAACCACAAAGATTGCTCATAAGAGTTTTATTTAAGAGCTGATATCTTACCATTTTCCATGGTTTTCTTGATTATAACCTAAATCTCTTAAGTTTTTACATCAATAGCTATGGCGTTGTACTGCCAAAAACACTGCTTTTATGCATTCAGTGTTTTCTTTTCTGTCTGTTTTAGTCACATGATGACGTTTAGTGGTACCAGGTATTAAAATGAACAAGTGAAGAAAAAATGGTGGTCTAATAATTTTTTACATGACTGTATTATATATATATTTCACAATTTTTGAGGCTTCTCTTGCAAATATCTTGGTTAATTAAATAATAACGTTTCCTTCTTCTTTTTCAAAATTTACACTTTTTAAAGTCAGAAATTCAGATTTTATTTACAGCACCCCCCCTCCCCCCCACACACACACCTCTTCTCACCATTCATAGTTTTTTTTTTTCCTGAATCACCAACATGTCACCTCAGCAAAATGTATCTCAGCTTTCACAGATTTATGTTTCTGGCCGAAGCTGAACTGGAGCTTCAGAGACACAAATCTTGGCTGTTTTCTTCTTATAGTGCAATGTGAAAAAAGTAAAAAAATCTCTGCGGCCCACCGAAACCTTTAATCACAACTGTGATCAACATACAGGACCAGGAACCATGTTCCGATATTAATGTAAGGGGTCAACAAATAAGGTGACACTTGTCATATTAAGTTAAGATGACGGTAGAATAACACTTAACTGGTTTGTTTTGTTACTTCTTAATGATTTTAAATCATGTTGTTAATATTTTACAGTAATTAAAAACATATTTTAAAAAGTTAGAGGATTTAAAACATGTTTGTTTAATTTTAATGACCTCTCATGGTCCACCTGCAGTACCGCGACGGCCCACCAGGGGGCCGCGGCCCACACTTTGGGAATCACTGATCTGGAGGGTTTGATGTTTGTTTGTGTGCAGCCCTTCAGTCTCTTTCATTTCTGCATACATGTGAACTGTCTATGAACTGTGATAAATAAACTTGCCTGGAACAAGCTGAATAAATCCTTTCAGGAAAACACAATTTAAAAAAATCTGCATTATTATAAAATATCAAGTTTAGACTCCGGCTGATGTGGTCTGATGCTTGTGAACGTGCGCCAGCCTCTTCTCTACGTTTTTTTTTCCCACCATCATGTCTGTGGGGCAACAGCAGCCTTTTTTTGTTTTTCTCCCTCTATCATGTTTAAAATCCTGTCTAACCCACGTTAAAGCCTCTGAAAGTAGCCTACAGGTGTTTGTTCATTCCGACTTTGCAAACAAACTGACAGCGAGGGACAGTGACGTGGAGCGACGACCCAGGGGGCTCTGAGGTTCTGCAGCTTCACAGTGAGGCTGCTGGTGGCGGGTCTGGCTGCTGTATGCTAACGATGCACCTCAAAGCTACGAGGTCAGGCAAAATAAATTCAGAAACAAATAAAAAATAAATAAATCCTGTAGCCACATAAATGACGAAATTGAAGTAATAAAGTGAAAGAGTTTCCTCACAAATCTGTGGTTTCATAAAATCACACTTTCAGATTTGTGTGCATATCAGAATATGGAGCCCCGTTTGGGTCATAATTCAATGAATAAATGAGTCTATTATTATGAAATACAAGTGTTTATTATTATGAAATACGTATCAATTATTATGAAATGTTTCCCATTATTATGAAAAAATGAAATATATTTTTTATCATTATTTAATCTTAGTTGAATGCATAATAGTTTATTTCAGAATGGCTTTTTTATTTTATAATGAGTTTTTACATAATTGCTTCGTTTTTCATAAGAATGAGCTTTTACATAATAATGATATTTTGCCAGTGGGCGGGACCAGTGGTTGACCTGCATGTCATTGGCTGATCCTTCTCCATTCTACGCTCTGACATCGACTACTTTTGGCCGTGAGGTCCCGTTAGCAGCGGGCCGTGATGTCATCAAGGTGCGCTCCTAGTCCGATTGTAGCTATGGCAGCTTGGACTGAGCTACGGGAAACCTTGACGTTTCTTAGTCAATGTCAACTTTTAACCATAAACTGAGGTGCATTCTGCCACCTACTGGCCTGGAGTATATACATTGCACCTCTCGCCCACTATCGATATTCACTGTTCTGTTGCTTATGCCTGAATGAAAGAGCAGCCAATCACATAAATGGCTCCGCCTTCTCTGCTGTGATTGACACACAAATCATTCTTATGAAAAACAAAGCCATTATTATGTAAAAGCTCATTCTTATGAAAAATGAAACCATTATCATAATAATGGTAAATATTTCATAATAAATGCTTGTATTTCATCATAATAGACTCATTTATTCATTGAGTTATGACCCAAACGGGGTTCCATATCAGAAATCCTCAATTTCAGAGGTTTTTTTTTTTTTTTCAAGCACTTCAGTGAATTTATAAAGTCAAAAATTCAGAGTTTTTCTTTGTGTAATCTTACCCCCTCCCTACTGAATTTAATTTAATTTAATTTTATTGTATCATCCTGCCAGTTTGGTTCATCAGTTGAGGTTGTTGGATTTGTTTTTCTGGCTCTAGTTAAAGTGTCTGAATCACTCCAGCACACTGAAGTTTTAAAGAACCAGGGGCCCCTCAAACAGAGACTGGGGGGCCCCCTATGACGCAGACGTGGCCCTGACTGCTGCGCACATTCCCTCACACGGAGCGCGCACGGGCTGCGCCTCCAAGATTACGCACAGATTATAGGCTCCACGTGAGCAGGAAGGAGCCACAGCCGCGGGAACGTGTTCTCAACAGGGGGCGCTGCACCCCTACTTCCCTCGGTACTGGAAGGAGCTGGCGGGATTTACAGATTTCTGTTGGTCTCAAAAGCTCGTTGTGTGAAGCAAACACTCACGCACGTACACGCGGCGCGCTTGCACATTTGCGTCTGCGCAACAAACATCCTGAAGCGGGCGGGTTGGTCTTTTCTGCGCCCCTCCGACATTTGAGCCCTCAACCGAGTTGTGATGAAGGAGCACGCACGCACGCACGCGGAGGAGATGGGGCAGGTAGTGCGTCAGCGGGCGCGCGCGTTAATCAGCCGTCAGCGTCTTTATTTGGCCGGTTCGGATTCACCAGGGAATTCAGGCAATTTACGGGCCACAAAGGAGCTCGTTTGAGACAGGAAGAGAAGAAAAGCGAGCGGCGGGCTCTTTGTTTGGTTGTAAATGGGAGATTAACTGGGGGGGGGGGCCTTCAGCGGCGGCCCGTGAGGGCCCGAGACCAGCCAGGAGAGAAAAGGGCCAATTAAGTCTCCCAAATGTTAACCTACATCAGTGTCCTCTCAGTTTAGCCCACATGAAATTCCAATTAAAGTGTCCCGCTTGGTCCCAGCTTGTCCCTTCACAGGAGGGGGAATGTTGGGGTGGGGGGGGGGGGCCTTTGCTTCCCTTCAGTCAGAAGACAAAGTTCCCACAAGGTCTGATCACTTTCAGCAAAATTACTAATAATATGCACAAGTCTATACGTACAACCCCTAACTCTGAAAAAGTGGGTACGCTACGACATCGCTAAGAGTTTTTGGTCCATATCGGCGTGACGCCGTCACCGGCTGCACATCCATGATGAGAACCTCCTGCTCCACCACACTGTAAAAAAACATCCGTGAATTTGACGGTAAAAAAACTGTAATATCGCAACAGTAAATGAACGAAAAGTGTGAAAAGGAAAAATACAGTATTTTTCCACATTAATTACTGTAAAAATAAAAATATGGCCAAACAGTATTTTTTTACATCTATTTGTTGTAAAAAAAAAAATACATTCAAACCTTGTTAAATAACATTACACCGTATTTATTACAGTGATATCTCGTAAAAATATGCTACCGTCGCTAAATTTATACATTGATTTTCTGTGAAATCCACAACTTCTAACCGTAAAATTAACAGTACTGTTATTAATTAACCGTAATATGAGAAACAGTTATCTCTAAAGCCCGCCCCCCTCTCCTGGTTACTGGTGGGCCCACTCAGTCCAGGGCCGTCTTTTAGTCCCAGTCCGTCCCTGTCTATGTGGGATATCAGTCAGGCGCCATGGCGGGGGTTTGTCTGAATGTTACTTGCACCCTCTGTCCGATTGTCCAGTCAAGTGTTTGTTACGTGTTTTATTATTTTATTATTTGCCTCACCAGAACCCACTAATGATTGATAAACTATACCTTAATAATGAAAATTTAAACAACACCCTCTAAGCGGTTTACAACGGCCTCTCATTCACCCAGTCACACACCAGTGGGCAGCTGCTACCATGCAAGGTGCTGCTAACCCACTGGGGGCAAGTTGGGGTTCAGTGTCTTGCCCAAGGACACTTTGGCATGTGGACAGTTGGAGCCGGGATCGAACCGCCAACCTTCCACTGGACGACCGGAGTTGAGTTGCACTGAAATGAATTGGCTCTAATGTCTTTGTGTTTGCAGCTACAGTCGTATGAAAGACTAACTTGTGATAAGCGATAAGTTTCTTGTGTATTTTGGTGTTTGATATGAAAAGATCACCTGCTGACAGAAAACAGTCCCCCATTTGAGGACTTTTGGTGGGATTCGCAAAAAATGCGTCTCGTCTCGCAGAATCACGGTTCACTAGTAACGCGCTTCGAGCGCCAAATCGACCCGCTCGGTCATGTGATGCGTGGATTGACTTTTTCTCGAACGCTCATTGCACCGTTTCTGACAAAACCAGCGATTTATTTGGCAAACATTCCTCCAGGACAGTGATTTCCAAAGTCTGGGCCTCGGCCCCCTGGTGGGTCGTCGCGGTACTGCAGGTGGGCCGTGAGAGGTCATTAAAATTAAACAAATGTGTTTTAAATCCTCAATCTTTTTAAAATATGTTTTTAAATTACTGTAAAATACGGTGGCCCATACGGTCAAACACAACAGAAAAGTGCGACACGCTATTGCAAAACTCACAACACATTAACCCACAACGGAAATGCGACGGACAATATTTTCTGAGGGACCGTTTTGATTCGAGCTGACAGACTGCTTGTTACTTTGGGACGTTATGACAATTTCAACATGATGTCCAACAATTGTGAAAACACATAACGACATTAATAACAATCAATTGAGCAACAGCGTTTTATTAAACTCTCCTAAAGAAACAGCAGTCTGTCAGCTCGAATCAAAACGGTCCCTCAGAAAATATTCTCCATCGCATTTCTGTTGTGGGTTATTGGCTGCGGTTACATGATGTTTTTTAATTCGGAATTAATAATTAGGAATTAAAAAACTCCAAACTATTTTCCTTCGAGTTTACATGGAAATAGTAATTCAGAATTGAGGTTTACATGGAAAACACGTTTGTTCGGCTTTATCCAACTCCGCTTTAGGTCTGGGGGTTGAGAAGGGTTCTGATTGGATAGGGGGGGGCGGACGTCTTTACATCTACCGGAAGAAAACAAACTTAGCTAACTCGGTTAGCAACAACATTCCACTTATTTTTGACCTGGGTGGCGTCTCTATCTGTGAAACCTCCTTCATTTAACCTGGCCGCTACAACTTTGAAAAGCTCACAATTTTTATGTTTCCTGCCATCTGTTCTTTTAATTATTTCCAGTTCCTCCAAGCTATTTATTAAATAAATCGTCTCTGCTCTTGAACACCGTTTACTGCGTGCTGCCATTTTGAAAACAAGCCCAGCGCTGAATATAAGCGTCATCGCGACAGACGGGCAAGAGAACTAGCATGCGCAGAAAGACGGGAATTAATTTAAACAGGAATGAGTGTATACATGACCGCGGAATTATTTAATGCGGAATTAAAATGGGAATAAACCAGCCACTTACTTCGGAATTAAGTTTAATTCGGAATTGACATTTTCATATGGAATTAAGTGTTTACATGGTAACTTTTATTCGGCTTTAACTTTAATTCTGAATTAAAGAGGAATTAAACTTCCCATGTAAACGCACTGAATGACTCACAATCTTTTAAGGAAGCTTAAAGGGCCGGCATGTGTGGTTTAGTCTGAAACCCAGAACAAAATGACATTTCCATCGATCTTTTTTCATCACCTGAAGCTAAAGACCTCTGTGCGTTCCGATCTCCGGTCACCGTGAGGAACTTTTGTTTACGAAGAATCTCCCAGCAGAGGTTAAAATAAGAAGCTGTAGCATGTTAGGAGTTTTGTCCCGATACGCTTATCTTTATACTTGAACTCTATACAGTTTTATATTTGCACATTGTGGGGGGAGTTTTACTAACTTTCTTTGCATCTGCTAGCTGCTATACATGGTCCTAAATACTGAGACATTGTGATTTGGAACTTGAAAGACCCCCCCCCCACCCCCTCGTTCCTCGTTAGGGAAGCACTGGCCCTTTGGCACAATAAGCCTCCAGGATTCATTGTGAAGCACTGAGAGGTTAATGAGCAGTGGCTTCTCCGCAGTCTCTCGCTTTAACCCTGCTTTAAATAAGAAGCAGCTGAAAGGACGGAGGACCGAACGGGTCCTAATGCAGTTTAGAGACGCCGGGACGCTGCGTTAGCGCTACATTTCTCATAATAAGTACGTTGGAAATGTTTGCCGAGGAAAATGTGGTCCTTGACCCCGATTTGCTCCAGAGTCCTGAATGCGGCGTGAGCGTGGGGGACGATGCATGGAAATGAGCCACTCCAGGACCCGGCCAGACCCGCGAGAGAGGCCAACAGCTGCAGCATTCATTCACACCTTCACTTAGATTCTTTTACAAAGTCTCTGCCAAAACCTCATCAGGATGTCTGAGCATGAGCGACGAGCAGCTCGTCCCTGGGATGCGCCCCGCCTGTCCATCCTGGCGCGTCAAGGGCACGGCTCGCTGGGAGAAGGTGCTTTGTGGCTGGAAGGGGGGGGAGTGTTGGGCTGCTGGGGAGCAGCAGGGAGGAGGTGGCTCCGGTGGCTGATCCGTTGTCAGATGCTGACCTCCATCGAACTGCAGCTCGAGGCTGAGGAGATCGCGGGGAACCTACATCTCTGAAGCCGTGGAGGCAGAGCCGTCCAACGACGTGATCCGGGGACGTCTTCAAGCTTTGAGCTGTTCCCCCCGGCTCATCCTTTACCTCGGTGAGGTCTCTGTGTTGGGTTTCTGGAGTCGTCTCGGTTGGACGCCCAATTCTTTTTACCTCCACCTGTGTGTAGGTGTGTTCGGGGTCCTCCCTGGAAAAGAGGCCACTCAAAAATATATATAAAGATATTTTTGCTTGTAATAATCAAAAAAATCTGCCAATGGAACAAGTGAAAATTCGCTTAATTCAAGATGCACTGTCTAAAAACAAGCTCCTATATCTCACTGAAATGTTACTCTTTAGGTGATTTTGTCTTATATTAAGTGTGATGAGATATTTTGACTAGAAATTAGAAAAATACACTTGGTAAGATTTTGAGTTTTTGCAGTGCTGGCTGCCGTGGTGACCGGTGATCTAGTCCTCTAACCATCTCAGTGCTGCTACCTGCATCTGTTTATGTTTATATGGTCATTATATTCATTTTCATTTGTGTGCTCTCCTCTCTCTGGTTTCTGGTCTCTCTTGTTTGGTTTACGTGACCCAGAAATGGCTTTGTTTTATAATCGAGGACTAGACTTTCTGTTGTCATTACACATCTGTGCCACTAGATGGAGCCGCACTGCAGTAACCAGCTAGAGAACAGCAGGACAGTGAACACATGGAGCAGATCTGATGGAACATGGAGGAATGAAAGGGGTTTGAAAGTTTTTTTTTTTCAGATAAATACCCTCATGTCAGAAAACAACTTGTTAACTCGGTCATAATTTTGATAGTTGCTGACTTGAATTGATATTCACAGTATTTTCCCACATGTTACACATAAAAAAAGAAAAAATTAGAAAAGGCTGAAAGAACGACTCACAAACGAGGGAACGTGGGAATTTACGTTACACATTGAATGCAGCCTGCAGCACAGCGTGCTGATCACAACAAATATGGCGGCGTGGAACTTCGTTAAAGGTTCAGAAGAAGATAGTTTGGTGGTTATTTGTGACGAATCCTCCGAGTGAATTCTACGAGGAGGGAAGCACAAGCTTTAATACGTAAAACCCGATCGGCCACCTACAACATAACAATCGCTTCCATGGAGTTTTGAAATCGCGCTAATGTGAGCTAACGGAAGCTAATGCTAACGTGCGCAAACCAGCAGCAGTCTCCCCTCTCCCTCATTCCTCTCATCTAAAGCTTCCATGAGATTAAAAACTAAAAAACAAATAATTTAAATGGAACCACAAGCCAAAATCCTTTAAATGTTAATCTTTTTCAGTTCAAGGAGCCTTTATTTTTTGATATTGTCAGTAATGAACCTTATTTAAGTTAATGTGAGATATCAAATAGGTTTGTTTGATAGCTTTAAGAAAATGTTTAAGAGGCTTGCCAATAGTTTTTCATTGTAAAAAATAAATATCTGTTCATTTAAAGAGTCAAAACTATTTTTGGTTTTGTTCATAGTATTGATGTAATGATCTTAGGTATATGTGTGTGTTATCCGTATCGGTATCGGCCTTTAGGAACTGAAAGTTATCGGCTATCAGTATCCCTAAATAGTGTCAACATTTACAACAATGAGACCTTTTAAAGTGATGCTGACATCATTATAGACACGACAGAGCAACACACACACACACACACACACACAGTCTTCTTTCTTGAATTAATTACTAGCAAACGGCTCTGCTCCTGCGCAGCCGTCTTCTTGACCACGCTGCGGCTGCACTCAGCACTTTGTCGGCGCATTAAGCAGCGTGTCATTGTTGCGCAGGATCAGTCGGTCCGGGGATGTGCCACGGCTAATCCGTTTGACCTGACCCGCGTCTGCTGGGAAACGTCCTCTCCTCCTTCCATTTACCAGGGCACGTTAACGATGACCTCCTGCGTCAGCTCCCACCATTAAACGAGGCCCTGAGGCCCCGAGGAGGCTCAACACATTTCTCCTTCGGACCGCAGCCTCCGCGGCGCTGCATCACTGGAGTGGGCCGGACTGGTCGGTGTCATTTCACAGGTGCCTGGAGGAGGCCAGGAGCGCAGGGAAGACCGGCGCTGCCCCTCCCTTCCACGTCGTAATGTGCAGCCCTCTGGTCACCTCTGCTGAAGAAAAATGAATAAATAAAATGTAAAACAGAATTAAAATCACTTAACAGCTTCTCCTTCAGCCTGACGGCTCTGTCAGCTGTCTCTGCCGGTCTGAAGGCCGAGTCACGAGACGTCGGCGTAGGGGTGTGAAAAAAAAACTATTTGGCAATAAATTTTCAGCTCCTAATATTGATTTTTTCGATTTTTTTCAAAAACACTAATAATAAACAATAAATAGGTTGTTTTAAAGCAAATAGTTTTGATACAGTTTTGACTCAACAGATGTATGGAGTCCCGTTTGGGTCATAATTCAATGAATAAATGAGTCTATTATTATGAAATACAGGCATTTATTATTATGAAATATTTCCCATTATTATAATAATGGATTCGTTTTTCATAAGAATGATTTGTGTGTCAATCACAGCAGAGAGGGCGGAGCTATTTATGTGATTGGCTGCTCTTTCATTCAAGCATAAGCAACAGAACAGTGAATATCGATTGCGGGCGAGAGGTGCGATGTATATACTCCAGGCCAGTAGGTGGCAGAATGCACCTCAGTTTACAGTTAAAAGTTGACATCGACTAAGAAACGTCAAGGTTTCCAAGCTGCCATAGCTACAATCGGACTAGGAGCGCACTTTGATGACGCCACGGCCCGCTGCTAACGGGACCTCACGGCCCAAACTAGTCGATGTCAGAGCGTAGAATGGAGAAGGATCAGCCAATGAGCGTGCAGGTCAACCACTGGCCCAGCCCACTGGCAAAATGTCATTATTATGTAAAAGCTCATTCTTAGATAAAAAAGCCATTCTGAAATAAACTATTATGCATTAAACTAAGATTAAATAATAATAAAAAATATATTTCATAATAATTACATTTTTTTCATAATAATGGGAAACATTTCATAATAATAAACATGCATTTCATAATAATGGATACGTATTTCATAATAATTAATGCCTGTATTTCATAATAATAGACTCATTTATTCATTGAATTATGACCCAAACGGGGCTCCATACAGATGAGCGCGCTGAACATGCATTTGCAATCTGGTGAATACCAGTGTTTCAACTGTCACGAAGAGAAAAAAAAAAATCAAAGAAATCATCCGGAGTCATTCCTCCGTGTCTCCTGTTCAGCTCAGCTGGATTTAAGATCTTATTTTGGACAGAATCTCCACACAGCTCATTTAGCAGTTTTCACATCTCTCTCAGCAGCAGGAACAAGCAGCAGGAATCTTTATTCCTTCCATCCAGAGAGCCTTTGCAGTCAGGGACGTCTGAAACGACAAACCAAGCAGCATTGGCATTTTCCATTTCCTCCTCCTCAGCTGTTTGTTTTTTTTTTCTCCAATTAAGAAATAACGCGGCACATAAGCAAGTAATTTGAACCGTTTTCTTACGCTGCTGGGCGTGTGAGAGAGAGGGATGGTAAACTCATTAAGCGCTTCATTAAGAACCACGCAAAAAAACGCCGATGTCACGCGGCTCTGTTCCAAGCAGCGATCAATACCAACAAAAGGCGTAAGTACACAAACCGGGCGCATACGTGTCTTTACAGCTCTCCGCTTCATCCAGCAGTCGATGGGAATAGCGCCGCGCATTCAGACTTACCGAGCCGACGGCAGAAAGGTGTCGCTGGAGGCGGGATCGATGGAGCAACTGAAAGCCCGATAACCCCCCCCCCACACATACACACACACACCTCCCCCGACGGCGGTGATGAAGCTGGAGTTTATTAAAGTCAGTCAGTGTGTGTGGAGTCTCAAAAAAGGGGAGAAAAAAAACACAGTTTTTACTTCTGGAGGGAAAATAGAGCAGTTAGCGTAGCGGCAGAAGAAAAAGGAAACGCTGCTCTGGTTACCTCGCAGCTAAAGCCATTTGGCGGCCCTGGACTTTCCCGCCCTAAGTAGGCCCACCAATAACTGAGGGGGGGGGGGGGGGGGGGTTGCTATAGTGATATATTACTATACATACGAACTATTTATGATTGTTTATTCAACAACTCAAGAACACTAACATTAAAGAATGATTAAACATCTTCTAAACAAAAATGAATTGTCTTTTTTTACAGCTATTTTACAGCAAAAGAATTTTTTATATGCTTGCATTTCAAACAGAAAAAAAAAACTATATCTGTACCTTCGAAATTCTAACGATTTGGATAAACATATTATTTGATGGCTCAGCTACAGACAAGAAGAATAAAACAGATTTAGTTTTCCTCAATCTAATTACATTTTTAGCCTTTTAAGTCTATTCTGTGTCAGAATTAGCCTGCTTGACACATTTTATAGTTTTAATATTATGCTAGGGCAGTGCTTCTCTATTATTTTCTGCTGCCCCCCCCCCTCAGGAAAATGAAAACATTTCGCCCCCCCCACCCTCCACTGCGACTATAAATAATATCATTTGTCTATAAAATTGTTATAAGTACATCTCTGTATAACACTGTATCCTTATTAACATTTTTTAGTGTAAAGTGCATCAATCCCACCGTAGTCATCGTAGCTATATCAGCATCGTCATATTTCCTCGTCTTAACTTTCTGCTGACTTTTGTTTGTCTCTTTATCTCTGCCTCTCTCCACTTTTATTTTCATCTGTTAAATACTTTTCTGTGGTGTCTCTTGAGGGTTTTTTCACTTCATATCTGCTGATCTGTGCTGCATGCAGGTCCGTGCAAAACAAAAACCCGACACAATATAGCTAAAACTCCCTGCGCAGACTGTAATAATGGAAGCGCTACTGCCCCCTAGTGGAGTATATGTGCAAGTACACTTCATTCCAGGATGGAAAAAAAAAAAAAGAAACACATTAGTTACATATTGGTATTAGTATTGTTGTCAATAGCACTATTAATATTCTTGTGTTGTAAACATTAATGACTTTATATCACACTGTTTTGTTGTTGCTCATTGTTTTTATCATGCTATTTTGTTTAATGAACCATTTGTCCACATCACTGTTTCTTAGATTGATCTTAGTGTATGTTTTGTCTTCACTTTATATTAGAAATGTAGTATATGTATTTTATTTTCTGTACCGCTGCAGCTTCTTCTCAGTTGGTGATGTAAATAAAGTAATCTATAATTCAGACTGTCTCAAAGCGTTAAATAACGGGTTGCAAAAAGCACCGCACGCCAAAATATTTTCCCTCGCCCTCACTTGCCCCCGCTACACCCACAGTATATCACTGAATGAAATGCACCATGCAATTACCCATTATCCAATCAGCTGGAGTCGACACTTAACCATTTGCGGGGCTTTGGGCTCGGCCAATTATCTGTCAGCAGCCAAACAGCGTTGCGTAATCCGGCGGCTCCGGATTCCCGCTGCGCCACCAGGGACAGAGGAGGGCCGCGGGAGCGCCGGGCTGCGGTCTGAGGGGGCCGTCATTGGACGTGGATCTGGTAGCTGACAACAGTGGCGACTCCGGCCCCGGGCCCCTGGGGGGCCCCTGGGGGGCCCCTGCCATTAGAATACGTAATGCTGCACTTGTCATCTGGAAAGGCTCCAGATCGTGCTCTTCAAAAGCCTTTGAGATAATTCCCTACATTGCATCTTCATTTCTCACCCCCCCCCCCCCCCACCCCCCACCACTGGGCGCACATCTTTAATACCTCCCCCACCTCCGCCTCCCTTAAATCCTGCCCTTGACCTCATAGTACCCCCCCATTCTCCTTCTCAAGACTAGCACCCCACCACCCAGCCCGAATCAGTCCAGACTGGTCCAGTCAGTCGGTGGTGGCCGACGGCTGGATGAGCCCCCCCCCAGGGGCCTGCAGCGCTGGGGCCCCAGCTGAGGAGCCGGGGCAGCTGCCAACCAGCAGCCACTCAACCCCGGGCCGTCCGGATGATTGCGTTTGTCAAGCCGCCACTCCGAGTCAGCCCGCCGCAGATCTGATCACCACAATTAGGGGTTTGAGGGAGGGAGGGGGGGGGTGAGGTAAAAGCGAGGGGGCGGGGCCTGGACGTCTCCATCAGCAGAGGACGAAGCAGGTGCCTTGATTGACCGCACGTGACGCTGGATCTCCGGGGTTTCCCCCCCCACAGGTCTCTGCGTGAAACTCCAGCTACGTCAGCCAGGTTAAACCCACAGAGTGGTGCCCCGTGACCCCCGTGACCCCTGACCCCCCCGCCGCCGCTTCAGGGAGGAGGTCACGCTGCACACAGCTTCGTTTTGTTACAGGAAGCTGCCGAACCCGAGGTCTCCTATTAGCTCGTGAATATGGAGGGCCTCACAGTTCAGAGACGTCACCTTTATCTTTTTATTTTTCATCTCAAAGTGTTCAACTTTTAGAATGATCAGCAGGTGCACTGATGGTTGGAGATAACTTTGGAAAATTAATTTGATTATCTAGCCGTGAACAAGGACGACACTGATCATAAATACTGAAACACTGTCAACATACAGTTGTGTTCAAAATAAGAGCAGTCTGTTCAAAAAATTGAGTAAAGCCCAAAATCCTTATAATGGTTTTTATTTCCATGCATTGGGAACACTGCACATTATATTCTAAATCAAAACATCAAGAAAAAAGCAGAAATTCTTTACTCACTTTACAGAAAATGAAGAAAAATGAACATTGGGCTGTTCTGCATTTTACTTTACGAACTGAAATATTTACTGTATAAACTGAAAAATATCCAGGATTCAGCATTCCTATGAATCACTAAACTAATATTTAGTTGTATAGCCACTGTTTCTGAGAACCGCTTCACATCTGTGTTGCATGGAGTCGACCAACTTCTGGCCCAAAAACCATTATAAGGATTTTGGGCTTTACTCAATTTTTGGAACAGACTGCTATTATTTTGAACACAACTGTATGAGGAACAAACACTTATTACGACCTTTAATACCCCTTCTTCATGCTGAACATCTTTTGAGAGACATTGAGTAACTTCAGGTCAAACCCAATATGAACACTGATGTGACAGCTTTTATTTTGTAAACAAATGTTGAATGTAGCTGTTGATTTAGTCCTCCAGTTCTTTCTAAAAGTATGACGCTGGCGCCCTCTGGTGGTTTTCACACAACACTGAACACAACGGGTGTGAGCAGAGTAACACAGTAGGATGTCAGCGCCCGTCGTCGTCGTCATCATCATCATCATCATCATCATCAGGATCAGGATCATCATCATCATCTAATCAGGATAAGGATGATGAAGATCGTCATCATAATCAGCATCAGGATCAGGATCATCAGTCTTCACAGATGGAAGCTTTTATTACATTCAAAGAATCACCATGTCATGTTCTATATTCTATATCAGGAGCTTTGAATAAAGGAATAATCAGTGAAAACTATTATAGTTCTGACTGAAGTTAGATGACTAATGTTCCAGTTCAGGTCATGGTTGCGTCATCAGCGCCCAGCGGAGGCGGGTTTCGCCCGGGGGGGCAGCCCCTCGTGTCGGGCCGTGCTGGGTTTCTGGAGCGCTCTCCTGGGGGGGGGGCGTCCAGGGACATCTGAGGGGTGCGACCCCTTACCCAGCAGGAAGGACTCCCACGACGGGAGGGACTCTTCCACCGATACCCAGAATTTGGTCTGAAAAACAGAAACGACAGAAACGACTGTGTTTGGCCAAAAAAAGAAAAAAAAGAAACCTTCAAGACATCCCAGCCTGGTCCGGTGTGGAGGCGTCCAGCAGCAGGCGTCATCCTCAAGACCTGACATCAAAGTTCAATGCTTTTAGACAGACTGCAGTCAGAACAAGAACGAACTCAGCTGGACGACCTAAACTGTGAGAAACGCATTTAACCGGCGTGGAACCAGTATGGCCTCCATCCTATACTTTTATTTTAACGGTCATAATTACAGAACGGTTCGCAGACAAGACAAAAGAAAAGAGCCCCTTCCATCAACAACAATCACATTTATTCCTCTGTGGAATTAATGACTTGTATTAAAGCAGCACAGAGCAGCTTTTTCAGCTTTCAGAGCTTTGCGCCCCCTGATGGGCAGTAAAGGTTACACAGCGCTGTCTGGCGTTTACTCGTGGTTGCTCTTTTCCATCATGACTTCCTCGAGCAGCTCAGTGAGCCGGTTTCATCTCGGACATGTGTGACGGCATCGCTGCAGATGGGTGACCCTTAGTAAAAGTGAGCAAATATTCCTTCAAATGGAACAGAAGCTGATGTGTTATCGTAAACGAGTCCTTTGTGCTGCTTTGAATTGTTTGGATTCAGTTAAATTGAACTACTGACTGCGGCCTGAAACACCTTTATGGATGCCACGAGATGATGATTTGGCACAAGAACCTTCTCTGAGCCGAACTAGCATCATCTGTCCGGTACTGCCAGGATGTGTGTGCCTCTCCTCTCTCTGTCCTCCATCCTCTCTCTGTCCTGTTTCCCTCCTCTTTTCTTTCTCTACCCGGCTGGTCTTCATCAGGAAGGTCCCTCCATTTGATCCAGGTCCTGCTCGAGGTTTCTTCCTCTTAAAGTGGAGTTTTTCCTTGTTACTGTTTGGCTTAAAGGTTTTTTTTAAGCCATTTTTAAGCCATTTTTTTACTTGCCATTTTTATTTTATTAGGATGTAATATTATAATTTTAGTTAGTGCTGGGCGGTATGACCAAAAATTTATATCACGGTATTTTTCAAAATTATATTGGTTTCACGGTATATCAGTATTTTTTTTTAAGGCACAACTGGGTGTTAACCACATTTTCTAATAATTTAAAGAGGAATTGCTGCAGTAAATTGTCTTAGAATTACCTATTTTACTGTCACGAAGAGTGAATATTGTAGAAAAACATTCATATCTACACTAGTATTAATACAGGTTTGCATGGCCTCACAAAATGATACTATTTACAAAGAGGTGACACTCGTTATTCTGATTAAGTGAAGGAATCAGAATGATGATAGTTGCAGTTAAAATACAGAACCCTTTTATTTTTCACATTTTGCAAAACAACTTGAAAAAACATATTTTGAAAAAAATCAACATTAACTACACAATGTAAACATCTATCTCGAGATATTTCAACAAATAAATAGTAAACAAAGTATGCAACTTGCAATAGGGGTGAGTATTGGCAAGGACTTCGCAATACGATATATATCGTGATACTTGGGTCACGATACGATATTATAGCGATGTCACGATATCGTGATATATTGCGATATTCTACCCAGTTAATATCAAAATTAAAAGTAGAGATGAAAAATCAAGTTGCTGTATCTGTTCATCAGATGATATTGATCATTCAGAGGATAAATTGAGTCAAAACTATTTGCTTAAAAACTACCTATTTATTGTTTATTATTACTGTTTTTGCACATTTAAGTGAATGAATACTCACTGGTATTATGGTATATGAAAAATTCATATCATAAGAAAAATCGGTATGAACCGGTATACTGCCCAGCACTAGTTTTAATTAAAGATATTTGCTTGAGGGTCATGATCTGTGTCTCTGTAAAGCACCAAGAGACAACTTGCATTAAATTAGATGCTATACAGGTAAAGTTGAATAGAATTGAGCTAAACTGAATCTTAGTTGATTGAAGGCACATCTGTGGGTGGATTTTGAGGCACGCGTTCAAACACGAGAGCTTCGTCACATGACGTGACGGGAAAAAACAAAGAAATCCACCAGGACTTCAGGAAATAAACTGTGGACCTTTCCAAGTCTGGTGCATCCTGGGATACAACTTCCATCTATCTGAAGGTCCTACATCCATCTTTTCAAAGAATAATACACCAGCTGAGGTGTATTATTTCCATAGGAATGGGGGGGGGGGGAGTGACAGCCAGTGAAGTCCTGCACGTGCACGTAAAGGTGTTTTACCTCCATAGCCAGCACATTCGGATGTGGGAGTGGTCTTCTTCTGAGGCGATCCTCGACTGTCTGTAAATCCTGCAGGAACACAGAACACACAGTTAATTAATATTAACTGAAACATGTTTTCCCCTCCATCTGTACAGCACCAACAAAAGTCACTTAGCTCGTCCCTTTACTCACGAATCAAACGAATCCAGTCCGTGGGACCATGATGCTTTTATAATCTAATTTATTCCTGTGGAGTTCAAGTTCAAAGCTCACGTCAAGTCATAAAAACCTTCAGGTAGGAGTGATCCCCCATCATGAGCGTGCATGAGCCAACAGTGGAGAGGAAGTGCTCCACACCTTCCTGAATGTAGTACTGCACCAACACCGCAGGGTGGATGAAGAGTTCTGTTTCAGTTCTGTTCAGCGACACACACCCGTCTCCAGTGAGGGAAGCTCACTGAAGTCTCCCCCTAGTGGCCCGACCCTGGAAGAACAGCAGCCACCCGCTGTTCATTTTTCACAGCTCACATTTGGAGTCGGCAGAAACTTTCATTCACACACGGTTTCTGGAAGTTTCAGTGATAAAATGGTACAAAGTGCACTCAGCCGTCGTGGAAACCTCCTGTTCTGACACCGTTAGTGGTTTAAAGAACTTTCACCTTCAGCCCAACGAGGATATTTTAGTTCCTGAGATGTAAGAATAGGTTGTTATGAGTTCTGAATGACTGGTTTAATTTTTGATTGACTGCCCAGCCCTGCACCATTTACAGTGATCCCTCGCCAGTTCTCGTTTTTTTTTTTTTTTTTTTACTTTTTATTTATTTTGCTTCTTTTCTTATATAAACAATGTCAACTCCACAACAATGTAATAGCTACAAGGGGAGGTAACAAAATAAAAAAAAATAATAATAATAATAAATAAATAAATTAAAAAAAAAAAAAAAAAAGAAGGTGGGGTACACCACTCTCATGTTTCAGCATCTTCCACTAGTTCTCATTTTAAGTTTTAGTTATTCACTGATTTTTTTCAGAAATATATAATATAAAAAATAAAAAATAAAAAAAATCAAGAAAAAATTGTGGAAACATTACGGGACGTTGTGCGCGTTCTCTCGCAGCAAAGAAATGTTGTGAGCCAGCCTGGCCCCTTTAAGAAGGTGGCCTTATGGGTAATGTAGTGTGCGTGTCGTGGGGCGGCAGAATGATCTGGGCTCTTGCTATCGTGGCTAGGAAAATAAGCCCCAAGGATCTTTAACTATGTTGGGCGAGAGTAGTGCTGGGCGATATGGAAAAAAATCATATATCACGATATGGACTATTTTATATCACGATAACGATATATATCACGATATACCATAATAAAGTATGTTTTCAGTTATTCTCTGAAAAGTTTGACAAAAATTTCATTGCTTACTTTTCAACTTTATTTTAAAAGGACATTTAGCTGAACTGTCACAAATATACATTTTAGTGCAGCATAAACAGGTAGGTACAGAGGTACAGTAGCTTTCACATTTTTTTTAAAGTGCACAACAGTTTCTGAGAGGAAAAACACATTTTTGCACTGAAGTTCAGCTATAAAAAATAAACACAAATTATTTTTCAACTTTCTGAAATCTGTAACCTTGTAGTGCAAAGTTTGCAAACCAATATAAAGTGTCTAAAGTAAACATCAGGGTTGAAGAGAACTCTGTTTAAGGCATTAACCATGCATAAAAGTGCAAATATAAAAGGCTACTTTGTAGAAGTAGATATGTTTCTATCAAATTTATCGTTGCAGGTTATTTAATTACATATTTGCTGTAATAATTGATGAAATTAGGTTAGAAACGATAGAAACGATAGAAGAGAAATGGCACGATACACACTTTTATATCGTCCCCACGATGTGTATCGTCATATCGCCCAGCACTAGGCGAGAGTTTAAGAACCTCATGTTGTTAATGCAGAGACACCCCCAAATCTTTACGGATGTGAGGACAGATTCAATGTCCTCCACGACATCTTATGATCATTTTGAATTTATTAAAGCGGGTCAGCGGGGTTAAGCGACAGCATTCATTGATTAAACATTGAAAAACAAACTAATTCTACTCCAAAATACAGCTATGGCTTGCATCTGTGTTCTTCTGTGTTGATCCGGGCCGAGCCAATAATTCCAGTTATTGGCATTGATCCAGGCTGGTTGGAGGTGCTGTCGCTTGTAATCCCAATTCCATTCATTTTAATTGATTCAGGCCACGGAAAAATGCCATTTCTCCCAAAACTCTTGGTTTTATTCCTCCTCGGCCGGCCACGCCTTACTCGCTTCAACCCCCAAAGTCCTTGTTTGGTTCTGTTCACAATTCACAAGTCCTGATTGGTTCCGGTACTAGTCAGGATCATAGTATCTGTGCAGAAAACCTCAGGAAACTTTCCTGAAGCAAACGTGGCCTCTTTACTAACTAGTGCAGCCTCTTCGACCAATAAAAGGACAGAGTATTGGCCAAACATCACTTTAAAAAAAAAAATATATATATATTTCTCTGAAAGAATTTAACTCATTTTAGCTCGGTAAAAGGGAGGAGATGGAGGGTAATTTGGGGGTTTGAGGGTTCCTTCTCACCTGTAACAGAGCTGCGTTCCTCCTGCGAGCCTCCTCCAGCTTCTCCACCTGCTGCTTCCTCCTGGAGGTCAGCTGATCTCTGCAGGCCTTCATCTGCTCCAGTAGCTCCGCTCTCCTCACGATGCTGGGGTAGTAGGCGAGTTGTGGTCAGTTCAGAGTGTGGATAGAGTTTGGATAGCTCGGATACTAGAATCTGGATAGCGTTTATATAGTTTGTGATAGTTCTTAGTTACTTAGTTACTTAATCTTACCCAACATCACTAAACATCAGTATTACTTAATATTACCCAAGATCACTAAACATCATTATTACTTAATATTACCCAACATCACTAAACATCAGTATTACTTAATATTACCCAAGATCACTAAACATCATTATTACTTAATATTACCCAACATCACTAAACATCTTATTACTTAATATTACCCAACATCACTAAACATCTTATTACTTAATATTACCCAACATCACTAAACATCATTATTACTTAATATTACCCAACATCATTAAACATCACTCAAAAACCTGTTTACAGCTGTAACTGTAAGCGTGGCTATGTGAATTTTTACTGCATTTAAATTGTGACTACACTGCACCTTTATTTGCAATGCCATTTTATATTTTTATTTTATTACTATTATTCTTATCTGGGATTTTGAATATTACTTAACATTACCCAACATTACTCAACACCTGTCTACAACTGTAACCGTAAGCGTGACTAAGTGAATTTTTATTGCATTTAAATTGTGACTACACTGCACCTTATTTGCAATGCTATTTTATGTTTTTATTTTATTACCCTTATTCCTATTCTGTTACTTATGTTATTGCTTTAAGTTACTTATTTTATTGCTTTTTACTATTTGTACTCTTTGTACTCGCAAGCTGCTGGAACTGCTAATTTCTCTTTGAGATGAATAAAGTATCTATCTATCTATCTAGTTCAGTATATAGTTTGTACATGATTCCTTCCTGTCTCTCTCCACTATAAATAAAGGCCACTAGTGCCAAAAAAATTGCACAACATGTTGTAACATATGATACTATTTTGGGAAACATTAAACAGAGATTACATTTAAACAATATTTTATTATGCACTTGATCATTTATCTAGACCAATTATTTGGTCATACACATTTTGTTATTCACAGTCATTCGCAAGAGCCATAACTGATACATAAATTCAATGCATCACATCTTAAGATTCAGCTGGCTGTGATTATAAACCTGACCAGTAGGTGGTGTCATGTGCATATGAAGCGTCAAGAAATGAAACCTTTCTCGAACCAATGCTTCATCTTGCCATCACTAGTTACACGCACGCGTCTGACTTAAACTGAACCACGAAGAGACGCGGCGGCTAAAACAGTTATTGAACATTTTGTGGGCCATACAAATAAAAAGACGACTTACATCTCCGCGTGCTTCGTTTTTAGGTCAACCTCGTCAGGCATGGACGCAGAAAAAGATACAAACAACAGCTAAAAACTTTTACGTCAAATCAACCGGATGAAGATTTTATGCACTTCAGAATAAAAGCCCGACGTCTCTGATGAGAAACTCAGACGATCTCCTTCAAAGCTTATTTTAACTAAAGACGCCAAACCGCTGCACATAGATGGGAGTTACTTAAGTGTAACTACTTTAAAATGTACGGTAACCTAATGTTTCACGCTGTTTATGATTTTCAGCTTCGATACTAGCAAGTTCGCTAACTGAAGCAGATTTATTTTGAAATACGCCTCCACAGTCGTAACTAGTTTCCGGTTGGGGAAAGCGGATGTAAACAATACCAAAGGACGCGCATCCGTCGGGACTTCCGCCATATTGATGAGGTCAACAGTGTGACTAAGTACGTGTTTCAGCCAATGCTTCTCTTTAATTTTGTAATTAATGTCATTTTTGTTTTTTCTCCAGTTATGCACGTGCCCCAGGCAAGAGACTAATTTTCAATATAGACTAGTAATTTCACATTAAGATATATAGTAAATAGCAATTTACATACAATGTATAAACCCAGGCAACCTCAAATGTTGTCAATTAACCTTTCAGAAGCTTCCAAAGCTATGACGTTGACAGTAATTTGTAGAACCAGCTTTTGTTTTTATTCTTATTTCTTTTTTTTTCCAGAGGGGCATTGGATTTCTTTAAAAAGTTACCATCTCCAATTTCTAGCAGTTCTGAAACAAAATTGTTCACGAGGACCTCAACAGGTGTTACATGTTTCCTTAATGTAAATGGATAAAATTTGAAAAATTAAAACATTAAATGATATCACATTTGATCCCAAAAATGATAAATGATTAGATAAGAAGTGTGTGAACATTATTATGAATCTATTATTATTGTTACTTTCTTTTTATTTAAATTTTTATTCTGTGTATTTTTTTATTTTGATTTTATGTCATTTCTCTTTACTTTGTGAGCCAATGCAACAATATTTCTTGAACATGCATACTTGAGCTGTAAATGAATGACAAAACAGTTTTTGAATCTGAATGGAATATTAATTTGGTTATTTTTTATATTATTTTTCCAATCGTAAGCTTCAAGTTTATGCTATAAAATCTTTCTGTACCAGACAGTTACATTTTAAAATAGTTTTATTTTTATTTTATTTTATTTTATTTTATTTTATTTTATTTTATTTTATTTTTCAGCTAAAGCACTGGAAGGTTTAGGCTTCGACTTGTGAGACTTGGATGAAGATCAGATCACATTTTATGGCAAATTAACAACCCGTTAATTCTTGGATTTACATGCTTTTTCTACTACGTGTCAGATTGTCAACTGACTTTTCTGCACAATGTTACAGGAGCACAAGTGATGTTTCTTTTATTCTCTAAAGACCCAACAGTGATGTTTTTATGCCAAATAAAAAAACATTTCAACATGTTTTCCCACAGCTGACGTCGTACCTGAGGTTTCGTGTTCTGCACTAAACAATAAGGGTTAGCTCTGTGAGGAAGTGCCATGATGCGTTCAGGGTCCCTGCTGTAGTAGAGCTACGCCCGACAGCTGTCCTGAGAATGAACTGGGATCCTGTCAGATTCCTGTATTAGTTGGAAAAAGAAGAATTCTTAAACCAACTTGCTTAATCTAATCTGTTAACTGTTTCATGTTCAACTCAGGAGACACAAAGATGAATGGAAACATTATGAGGTTGGCTGTATTTAATGTCAGATCTCTGTCCAACAAGTCACTGTTCTCATCATTTAGATTTTCTTTTTCTGACAGAAACATGGCTGACAGAAAGTATAAATGCTACTGTTCTGAATGAAGCAGCTCCTCCAGGTTTTAGTCTTTATCTTTTTAAAGATAGATTTCAGCGTAAAGAGATCTCATTTGGTGATTTTACTTCTTTTGAATATCTCAGTTTTATTTTAAGAGGTGTCTCTAAAATTCTGTTTTTAATAATCTATCGATCTCTGGGATATTGTTCAGAATTTATTGATGAATTTTCTGAATTACTGTCAGCTATCTCGACGGATTTTAGCCATTTTATCTTATCTGGGGATTTTAACATCCATATAGATAATATAACGGATGCTAATGCAAAAAAGGAAAAAGGGAATCTGGAAAAGCTGAACGAAAGTGGAGGAAAACAACTTCAGATTCACTAAAACGTAACTATAACAGCGAGCTGAGCAAGGCCAGACAGCGACATTTATCTGAGATGATTAATAAGAATGTCAACAATTCTCGCTCTCTGTTTGAAAAACGTATAAATCCTCCCGTGCAGATAAACCCGCAGCTCCTCTCCACTGATAAATGCAACCAATTTACCAAAATCTTCACTGAAAAAAAATCAAAACAATTAGACAAAACATTAACGGCACACAGAAAAACAAGATAAGTAATCTGTGTCTAAAACCTGGAAATAACTTTGATGTTATGTCACAATTTGATTTGGTTGATTTAAAAATCCTAAATGAAAGAGTTTGTCATCTGAAATCAACAACTTTCTCTCTGGACATAATACCATCTGACTTTTTAAAAAACAGTTTTTACCTCAGTAGAAAGTGATGTTCTACAGATTGTCAACAGCTCACTGGCATCAGGTATTTTTCCAAAATCTCTAAAGACAGCTGCCATTAAGCCACTCCTAGAAAACAGAACTAGATGCCTCCATTATGAACAACTATAGACCTGAATCTAACCTCTCTTTCATATCCAAGATCATTGAGAAAGTTGTATTTAACCATTTTAACGACTTTCTGAATGAAAGTGGAAATCTGGACAAATTTCAATCAGACTTCCGACGGCATCACAGCACTGAAACTGTTCTGGTCAAAGGTTGAATTCTGATTCTGGGCTTTTATCAGTCCTGGTTCTGTTGGATCTCAGTGCTGCGTTTGATATTGTAGATCACAGAATCCTGTTGCACAGGCTGGAAAACTGGGTTGGACTTTCTGGAGCGGTCCTTAACTGGTTCAGTTAAGAGACAGTGGCCATGACTTGTGGAGTCCCCCAGGGGTCAGTTCTCGGGCCTCTTCTGTTGTACTTGCTTCCTTTGGGTCAAATAATTCATATCAATTATCACAGTTATATAGATGATACACAACTTTATGTGTCTCTGACACCATGATGACTGCGGCCCAGTAGACTTACTGTGTCAGTGTCTGGAGCAGATAGAAATCTGGATGAGGAAGAATTTTCTACAATTTAATGAGGACAAATCTGAGATTATTCTGTTGGTAACAAAGAGAAGAGGGTCAGCATTGTTAAATCTCTGGAGACTCGGCTCTGAAAACCACTGACGAAGTTCGTAACCTTGGAGTGTTGATAGACTCGGATCCGATTGTCACTAAGGCAGCTTTTTACCAGCTCAGAAACATCAGAACTAAAAGTTTTATCTCCCAGAAAGATCAGGAAAAAACTCATCCATGCGTTCATCTCCAGTAGACTGGATTACTGTCATGGTCTTTTCACTGGACTTCCCAAAAAGAGCATTTAACAGCTTCAGCTCATCCAGAACGCTGCTGCTGGAGTTTTAACCAGAACCAAAAGATCTGAACGCATCACACCAGTTTTAAAATCTTTACACTGGCTTCAATTATCCTACTGATCGTCTACACATCCCAGAACGGTTTAGGTCCAGAATACATCTGTGATGTGTTCAGAGAGTATAAACAAGAAGGGATCTTAGATCCAAGGACTTGGGTCAACTAGTCCAGACCAGAGTCCAGACTAAACATGGAGAAGCAGCATTTAGCTGTTATGGAACAAATTTCTCAGTGGAGATTAAACTTTCATCAACTGTAGACACTTTTAAATCCAGGTTGAAAACATTTCTCTTTTCATTTGCCGATCCATGAAATCTGCACGCTATCTTTTACTTTGTCTAGCTTCTTTTAATCATTTTGATTTATTCAGGTATTTTATATCACCTTATTATGATTCATTTAATTGTTTTTTCTTTCTTTATACGTTTTTAATGTTTTTATTATTTGAGCTTCTATTTATTTCCTCCTGTTTTCTGTAATCCTTCAGATGTTTTATGTAAAGCACCTTGAATTGTCTTGTACAGGAAATGTGCTATAGAAATAAACTTGCTTTGCTTTGCTTTTATCATGAAACAGGTGTTACTTTTATATTTCCACTTAGTCGTGGTCTTTAGACCTGTGGGTGCACGTCTTGTACGTGCGCTCTGTTTTAAACGGTGGGGGTGCTGAAGGCGCAGCTGTGGACACTTTCACTTTTACTTCCGCCTTGTTCATTTTCTGGACCTTGAGGTTCTCCTGGACCGGCACCGGCCAGTGAAGTGATCCTTGTGTGGTGTGTCTTTGTGAGCAGAAGGTATTAATCCGTCGACCATCACATCATCAGTAAACACCCGTAAACCCGTTCCTTTGGTTTGGGGTTATCACCCCGATACAAGTTCCTGTCTCTTTGGGTTTTTTAAAAATTCTTTAGCTATAAAATTCATTCGAGGTCTCGCTAAGGCACAAGGCTAAGGTCTACCGTATTTTCTGGACTATAAGCCGCCCCTGAATATAAGCCGCACCCATTAAAACATAAATGAAATATATATTTTGTCACATATAAGCCGCACCGGACTATAAACCGCCGGTATCCAGGCTGAGAAATAAGATATTTACATCGAAAGATTTTGTACCATAAGTGTTAATTCATATACCTGAACTGATTTTTCCTCCTCCTGTGTACTGAAACCCCCCCACACAGCAAAGACATCCGGAACAGACCCGCGAAACGGACCTGTATCGGGGTCCACTTGCACTCAGACTTGTGATTAAAACCTTACCTCTGCGGCGGGTCCACTCAGAACCCTGAAATCCACTGGGGAACCAACAAACTGATAAATCCAGGTGTGTCTGAGTAGCTACAATGGTCAGACACACCTGGATTAATCAGTTTGTCCAATAATAACAGGTATTGATGCTCACAAAATGAATGTAGAGTAGCATAGCCAACATAGGCTACTGAACAAAAAAAGAATAGCCTTTAACTACTTGGTTTGTTTTTTTGGTTTTTGCATTTCCTGCTAGAGCGCCCCCTGAGGGCTGAAGAAAAATTCATAGAAAAGCCGCATCTCTGTATAAACCTCATGGTTTAAAGCGTGGTACAAAAGTAGCGGCTTATAGTCCGGAAAATACGGTAATTGTAATTTTAGTTAATAGCTCATAAGTACAGACATCTACTGTCCAGTAAATCTCAGTAGTGACAACTCTATGAGCATTTTTCACAAATACGATTGTTTCTTTTAGATAGAACATCTGTAACATCCTTCTCACTCCTGCGTCTAATGTGTCATCGAACGAAGCTGCTGTGGAAACGTAATTTGTGTCTCACTGTTGAGCTGCAGGAGTAGCTTCATCTAAACCTTCAGCTTGTCTCTTATACCCCATTCCAACGAGACTGTGTGCGTGGAAGTTAATCGCTCTTTGGTTTAACAACCATTTTAGAAAAGAAAACAAAAACAAACATTGATGTTTTTTTTCTCTAGTTTCCAGTTGCTCCCAGACTGTCAGATAATTACAGGCCTATATCCAGTCTCCCTTTTATTTCTAAAATTCTTTAAAAAAAAAAGAAAAGTTGCAAATCAGCCATGTTGCAAAGAAATGTTCCTTTTGAAGAGTTTCAGTCGGGATGTAAACCACATCACAGAACAGGAACAGCACTGATGAAAGTTACCGGCTATCTCATGGCTTCAGGCGGTGGACTTGTGTCTATACTCGTCAAGTTAGATCTCAGTTTTGCAATGATCAAACACAGCAGTCTACCACAGAAACTGGAACATGTTATTGGGATTAAAGGAACCACGGCAGCCCGGTTAAAGTCATGTTTATTTGATAGCGCCCACGTCGATGTGGAGTTCTAGCAGCGCTGGGTTCATGTGTAAATGTACGGGGTACAGAAAATAATGTTTAAATGGTGGTGTGAGATAATTCAGACTCAGTACATTGTTAAGGGTAAACATTAACATTTAATTGCCAATATTCACCACAAGGGGGCGTGCACTGCCTTAATACTGCTGGATACATGACAGAGACAGGCAGCATTGAGGCTAAAATGGATTGATATAAAGTTGGATGGAGAAAAACGCATTTCTCTCCATGAACCAAACTCTGCTGGAAACAGCTGTGCTGACTGAACAGCTGGAGAGACCTCCTAATGAGGGACATCTGATGGAAACATGCCTCAAAGGAGTCCAGAAAACTCCAAAGGTAGGCTTATACTGCACATCACTATGCACCGTTTTATAAAATCATGGGTAAGAAAATAGTGTATTGCACATTAATTTCCTTAATTGCAGCTCATTTAAAGTTTGTTGGTTCACAAACACAATACTCTTTTGTAGCTTCAATAAATCACTTTTTACAAATGACTCCCAGTGTTAAAGTCCAGTGTTGCTCCACAAACTGGTTCTGCAGCAGCTGCTCGGGTTCATTCATGCTAAGAAACACAAACCGGAGCTCAGATTTGCTAAATACTTTAGCATAAGTATTTTTAAACTTGTTATCATGCTTGAAACTCATCTGTCATGTTTTCAGCACGTCTGCATATAGTAAAAATTAGAGTCATAATGAATTAATGCTGTAAAATCTGAGAACGACAGCAATATTTATGTGCAGGTCTAAATTACACAACCTCGCCACATGGCATCTGCTGATAAAGGCCATGAAATGAAACATCGCCATAAAACACAGACGGTCCTGTGCTGATTTATTTATTTATTTATTTTCCACTGAGCGCGCCACGTTTTTCTCAAACTGCTCAGCGCCATGTTGCAAAGAGGCGGGAACAGCAGCTCTGAGGAGCTGTTTTTAGCTTTGCTGGTTTAGCATCTGCTAGCCCAGAAGGATAATTCATATCACTTTATAGTCATTTCTTTTTTTTGCACCATGGGTTTCACTTCCGCTTGGAAGAGCCCTGAAAGGATCTACCGTGAGCAGTTTGGCTCGTTGGCCAACTGCCGTTGTGACATGGAGGTGTTGCCCAGCTCGGGTGAAGGCGCTCTGGGCTTCAGCGCGGCCAAGAAGCTGAACGAGCTCACGGTTAGCAGCTCCGCGCGTCCGCCGCTACGCGGCTGAGCCGAGCTGTTCACGCAAATCATTTCAGGACTCTTCCAGGTGGAAGTGTGCCGGGACCTGCAGAGAATCATCCGGGTAGCCGGAGGTCTCTCACGTTGCTACGGTTAGCATGGCTTAGCTGAGGAGCAGAAATGGATTATAAATGAACAAATAAGTGACTGAAACATAACTGGATTAAGCGCACATAGTTTTGTTGGACTCGAACTGAATTTTACAGCGTAAAGTGCTCTTAACCCGCATATTTATTTAGCTAGAGCCATCGTGGCGTATATGTACAAAGCAGCATTGGGGGAATGCTAAGGCTATGTTGGCTGATTGCAGGGGATTTGCAACAATGGGCGTCTAAGGGGTTAAGATGAGTTTTGCTGTCATGTGACACGACAGAAATAAACAGGTTAGAAAACAGATAGATGCAGTTACAGACACTCAAATATCTGTAACTCAGATCCATTAACGTTTGGAGTCACACTGACTTCTTCAGTCATTACATGAATGGTTCTAACACACTTCTCAGTGCTGTATGTAAACCACAGACAGCTGATGGGTCATTTTCTGAGGATGGGAAGGCATTTCTGTTGAAATCAGTCATAAAACATATCTGTATTAAAGATTTTTATTTATTTTTTAAAGCTTGTAATGGCTCAGGTGTGCCAGGAAATGATTATAAATGATAACTGGCTATGAGCCACAGACAGGCTGGAGGAGAACTGAAGTTTCAGTTTCAGTCTGACCGAACAGTTACTTCCAGCAGCTTCTTCAGTCACGTGCACGGAGCACCGGTTTTCCAAAAGACCAGGGCACTACAAAAAAAAGATAAAAACATTACAACTAAGGAAAAAGGTACTCAAAACAAGTTAAAAAAAAAAAAAATCTGTCCATGCAGAAAGGTAATTTCACTTGGTAAGATTTCTTAAATTAAGATTGTAGGACCACTTGTTTCTAGATTTAAGAAAGGTATAATTTGTTATTGAATCTTAAAACAAAATTTATTTTGATGAGGAGGAAAAACGTAATACATCTTATTTTAAGTGTTAATTGTCTAATTTTAAGAGTCCCTGCCTGTTTGAGACAAAAAAGTCAAGTTTTACTTGATATAAGATTGTACTGATAATTGAAGACTTAAAATAAGAAAGTAATTATTAAAACAAGAAAAAATATCTAACGCCTCTAAATGTAAGGTTTTTTTTTTTTTCTTGGTTAGAACCAAATAATTTGCAGTGGGGGAACCAACCAGAAACGGACCGGACCGGCCCCCGAAATACCTCGGTGAAAAGGGACAGCGTTTATGCAAAAACTCAAAATTTTACCAAGTGTATTTTTCTAATTTCTAGTCAAAATATCTCATCACACTTAATATAAGACACAATCACCTAAAGAGTAACATTTCAGTGAGATATAGGAACTTGTTTTTAGACAGTGCATCTTGAATATCTTGTTAAGTGAAATAGTCGTGAAAACATCTTGTTTTGAGTCTCAGATGAAACAAGTTTTTTTGACATGTCAAAAATTTTTAAGCTAATTTCAAGACTTAAATATATTGTCTCATTTCATGAAATCTTATTAAGCAAATTTTCACTTGTTCCATTGGCAGATTTTTTTGCTTATTACAAGCAAAAAATATCTTGTATTAAGTTTTTTTTTTAACTTATTTTTGGAGTGGCCTTTTTTCCAGTGTGGAGGCGGAGCTACAGCTAAACCTCTACTTTGGTTCTGGTTTTCACATGGATGTTGAATACTGCTGCAGGTTCAGTCCAGGACTGTCTGAAGAATTCAAAGCAGAAAAAAAAAAAAAACTTCCTTTACTTTAATCACATTTAATAATATTCTATTTCAACACAATTAAGCGGCTTTTAACAGGACTTTCTGGCAGGATTCCACCTCACAGTGGCCCCTCCCCAGTAATGAGGGAGCTAAAGATGCAAATTGGCAGGTCAAAAAACTTCAACAAAGTCAATTATGTGTGAAATTGAATTCAAAAGTTCTTAACATAATGCAGCTCAAACCCTACAGAGGTGACAGAACGAAGAAAAGAAGAAAACACCGCAGCTCCACTCATCAGGAATAAGAAGCGAAAGAAAAGACATCATACACGTGCTTGTGGAAACACTTCATTCAGTTTGCAAACTCATAGAAAGCAAATGTTTTTCTACTTTTTGACTCGTCACTCTTACATGTCACATTGTTCAAACACCTACAGGCCAAAAGCAGATTTGTTGCAACAGCATAAAGAAAGATGAGTCTGGACACAGCTGGAGAGGAGCGACAGGAGCCGAGGCTGCTGCTGGGCTCGGCGTCGGTGAGGCTGATCCGGCATTAGACGCGTGGTCGCGTCCTCCATCCAATTCATGATCAAAAGACTTCTATGAATACAGGGGTGGGGGGGGGGGGGTGGGGGAGCTTCCACAAATGCTTCATGGTGACATTTGTACTGAATGTGTGCACTGGTGCGTGAGAGCTGAGATGAAATAGCAGCATACGAGAACACTGACGGCCCACCTCCTGATGGCTATGAGCTCTGGAGCTGTAAACGTGTGGACTCAGTAGAAATCAACCAGCCTGAGGTAAAATACCACAAAGGACATGTACAAAAGTCACAATGTTATTATTGTAAGGATATATTTATATATTTTATACATACAGTATTCCCATATATTAAAAGCATAATATGAATTATACAAAGACGTAATCATAAAAGTTCACAGTAGCAGTTGTGACACCACTGAAGGTTTTCTACCACAGGTGTCTGTGGCAGCGCTCCAAGATCCTGGTTTCTGTGATAAATGATGGATGGCAGGTAAGAATGATGTCCTTCACAGAAGCAGTTAAGAAGCAGTATAAGAAGAGAGAGAGAGAAACAGCTGGATGGAGAGAAGCCAGGAGTGTCAGCTTTGATATAGGCAGTAACACTGACATTTTATAGTGCAAACAAGAAAAAGACAGTGTTTCTCGTTGCCTACAAATACTTTTGTGAAACTTAAACAAGCAGGTGAAAAATCCTTTATTAAGGGAACATTAAGACATGAAGTGACAAAAAAGAGTTTATCAGTGTAAAAAAAAAAAAAAAAAAAAAAAAAAAAAAAAAAAAAAAAAAAAGGAATTAAAATGTTCACTTCAACCAAGAATCTGGCAAAAAAGGCCTCAAAAAGTCTCGTCCACAATAGTTTTGTGACATTTTAGAAAACGTAGCGGCTCCGTTGTGCCTCCAGCGACGCCGCAGGCTCTTCGTTTCACCGCCGCTGCCTGGCTTCTAGACCGGCGGCTCTCTGTCCGCCGCCCGGCCCGACCGCGGCGACGCGGTGGCCCCGCTAAAGTTCCTGGCCAGACGAGCCGAGCCGCTCTCCGTGGTGCTGAAGAGGCCGAGCGGACCCTCGGAGAGGTACCGGTCCTGGCACCGAGAGCCGAGCGGAGACGGGAGAGGACAGAAAGAAACAGAGCAAAGAGATGGAAACAGTACGTGAACATCATTCCTGGACTTACGGGGGTCATGTCCTGCAGTCACTGAGGGCGGGCTCGTACTAGCCAGCTCTGAGTTAAAGCACCCTGTTGGTGCCGCACACCTGAACTCTACCAACCGAACCTTGGTGCTCACCAAACCAGCGACCAGAGAGCCTTTGGAAAGACGGGTGTCGGCTGGGCAACAATTAAAATTTTTAATTGTGATTAATCGCATTATTTTCCTGATTAATCACGATTAATCGCATTGTATACGCAAAATAAAATAATGAATTCAAAAGTAGTGTAAAGGTCACTTTTAACATCAGCACTTACCAGTAACACACATTTAGTGTAAATCTTATCTTTAACAATGTAAAATAAAATAAAGCTTATTGCCACTGCCAGGGCATTAATGTCATCCTGTTTTTATAAAAAGAAAAAAAGTCTCCCAACAAAATCCAACAAAATGATTGTGGCTCAGCACAATCAGAACATTAAAACAGGTAATTTCTGAGGTAACAGCAGAAACTTTTAACGGGGAGTTCAACTTGTCAGTTACAAATAACCTTGTTTCTGTTGAATCCTCCGTCTGGGAGAACTTTAAAATAAAAATGTCCATGTTAAAATTCAGTAACTTTACCAATCTGTGTATCATTCATCCTTTCCATTTTCAATTGTCAATCAAAAATTAAAAAAAAAAAAAAAAAATTAAAAAGTGACATTTATTACGTTTTTCGTTGTTTAATCTAACACAAAAAAAACGAAAAAAAAATGCCTGGTTTTTCATATTTCAATTTTAGACTTGGATCAAAAATAATCAAGGACTAGACTTTCTGTTGTCATTACACATCTGTGCCACTAGATGGAGCCGCACTGCAGTAACCAGCTAGAGAACAGCAGGACAGTGAACACATGGAGCAGATCTGATGGAACATGGAGGAATGACGTGAAAGTTTTGTTGCAGTCTAGATTTTTATTTCAGACAGAATTGTTAATTTTGCTACATGAGTTGCTACCTGAACTGTAAAGTTCACGGATTTTTACCGTTCTCCATGTCTGTTTTAGCTTTTCCTTGTGTTTACTGTTTTCCGGTTCCGCAGCAGCCAGTAACAGACTTTTCAAAACAAAGCATGTGAGCAACATGTGTTAACGCGCGATAAAATAAATGTCGGCGTTAATAAATGAATGCGTTAACGCGATAATAACACGTTAACTTGCCCAGCCCTAATTTGAACCTTTTAAATGAGAGGTGACGGTGCCAACCGCTGCATCACCTGCATGATTATCTGGCAAAGCTCAGTTAATTTCATTCCAGTAGAAAGCTGCATTTATGGTTTATCCTTTGCTGTTACTAAACTGTGGGCTGTTAACATTGAAGTTGCATCAGTCTATACTTAATTTTTTTACTTTTTATTTTTTTGTGGCCTTTATTTCAGTGAAGAAGAGACAAGAAACCAGGCAGCCAAGGGTGGCAGGCCAGGAGTCGAACCTGCGACTGCTGCAGGAGGACTGCAGCCTCCGTACGTCGGCCACTGCCTTAGATCGCTGAGCCACGCACGTGGTTTCTAAAAAAAATGTTATTACAGCTTCACATTTGTGTGAAGTTCTGTTGTTGAGTAAACTAGTCGTGAAAAGAACCTGCACACCTACACAGAGTAGTTACAACATCAGTATGACTCCGTTTCTCTCTTCCTGCCAATCAAGAGAGGTGACCCCTCCCCCTCCGCCCCAGTTAGAAGTGGGCAAACTGAGGCTTTGTGAAACACCAAAACACCAGTTGTGCTCAAAATCACTCTGAAGCCTCAATGGCTGCGGTTACATGATGTTTTTTAATTCGGAATTAATAATTCCGAATAAAATAATTCTGAATTAAACTATTTTCCTTCGAGTTTACATGGAAATAGTAATTCCGAATTGAGGTTTACATGGAAAACACGTTTGTTCGGCTTTATCCAATTCCGCTTTAGGTCTGGGGGTTGGGAAGGGTTCTGATTGGATGGGGGGGGCGGACGTCTTTACATCTACCGGAAGAAAAAAAACGTACCAACAACTTGGTTAGCAACAACATTCCACTTATTTTTGACCTGGGTGGCGTCTCTATCTGTGAAACCTCCTTCATTTAACCTGGCCGCTTTGAAAAGCTCACAATTTTTATGTTTCCTGCCATCTGTTCTTTTAATTATTTCCAGTTCCTCCAAGCTATTTATTAAATAAATTGTCTCTGCTCTTGAACACCGTTTACTACGTGCTGCCATTTTAAAACTTTGTTTTGAAAACAAGCCCAGCGCGGAATATTAGCGTCATCGCGACAGACGGGCAAGAGAACTAGCATGCGCAGAAAGACGGGAATTAATTTAAAGCATGACCGCGGAATTATTTAAATCAGAATTAAAATCAGAATAAACCAGCCACTTACTTCGGAATTAAGTTTAACTCTGAATTAAAGAGGAATTAAACTTCCCATGTAAACGCACTGATTGTAGAAATTGTTTTGACAGTTTGACAGTTTCTCAGTAGCGTCCCAGGTAAAACGGCGCTTTGCTGATGTTTTTATTGGAACGACACGTTCTGAACCCGTCCTGGGTTTTCTCAGGCTGTCAGATCAGATTATCATATATTTAAGAAAATCACAATAATTCCATGTCTTTGCACAGCAGTGTAAGCAAATAAGTCCAGACACGTCTTTCAGCTCCTCCTGAGGACAACACAGCCACGTTCCCAGCCCAGCTGAGTGATGCGGAGCATGTCCTGGCTCCGCCCCCTGGGCCTCCTCCTGGTTGGACGTGTCCTCTGCAACGAGACCTACAGGAGGCATCCTTACCAGACGCCCAAACCACCTGAACTGGCTCCTCTCGGTAGGGAAGAGCAGCAACTCTACTCCAAGTCTCTAACGAATGGCAGAACGTCTCACCTACTGTACCTCCAAAGGAGAGTCCAGCCCACCTGTGGACGGATCTCCTTTCAGCCACCTGCAGATCATAAGATCTGTGTTTCTACTCTCTTCTGCTAGAGATCTGTCGCTTTTTTCCTGTCTGACTGTATCAACGTCAGTATTTCTCGAGGTGTTTGCGCAGTGATTACAGTCCTCAGTTAGTACGCTGACAACTGTGGTTCAGTACAAGCTTGTACATTTCTAATATTCTTTGGTTTTATGACTTCACGTTTACGAAGGGAATCCGTTACCGGAGAGCTGCAGCGTTTTGAATCATGGGAGGATGACGCCCCTACCCCTAACCCCTAACCCTAACCCTAATCCTAATCCTAACCCCTAACCCTAACCCCTAACCCTAACCCCTAACCTTAACCCCTAACCCTAACCCTAATCCTAACCCCTAACCCTAACCCCTAACCCTAACCCTAACCCTAAACCCTAAACCCTAAACTAACCCTAACCCTAACCCTAACCCTAACCCTAACCCTAACCCGAAACCCTAAAAACCCTAACCCTAACCCCCCTAACCCCTAACCCCCCTAACCCTAACCTAACCTAACCCTAACCCCTAACCCCTAACCCTAACCCTAACCCTAACCCCTAACCCCTAACCCCTAACCCTAACCCTAACCCCTAACCCTAACCCCTAACCCCTAACCTAACCCTAACCCTAACCCTAACCTAACCCTAACCCTAACCCTAATCCTTACCCCCTAACCCTAACCCTAACCCTAATCCTAACCTTAACCCCTAACCCTAACCGTATCCTAACCCCTGACCCTAACCCTAACCCCTAACCCTAACCCCTAACGCTAACCATAACCCTAATCCTAACCCCTAACCCTAACCCTAACCCTAATCCTAACCCCTAACCCTAACCCTAATCCTAACCCCTAACCCTAACCCTAATCCCTAATCCCTAACCCCTAACCCTAACCCTAACACCCTGAGTGATAAACCATAAACCTCAGACACAGGGAGCTGTTCAAACTGATCTAATCCACAAGGTCACCAACAAGACAAGACAAACCGCGACTAAAAGAGATTCAGTTTCTGTGACCTCCTCTGAGGCAGCTGTCAATCAACTCACAGTGTTGGCGAAGACTGACGGCCTCATGAGCTCCAGCATCCCGGCCGCTTCAGCGCCGCTGCTCCAACGCTGCTGAGACGAGGCGGTCGGGCCACAGCACCAACCGGCTGAGGCTGCCAACCTGACACGTGCACAAACACACACACACATAAAAATCTTGTTATTGCAGTGCTTCTCAATTATTTTCTGCTGCCCCCCCCCCCCCACACACACACACACACCTACACACACACACAGACACATCTGCCCACGGTGACTATAAATAGTATAATTTGTCTATAAAATTGTCCACCTCTGCATAACAATGTATCC
This sequence comes from Hirundichthys speculiger, assembly GCA_018398805.1. Lineage (NCBI taxonomy): Eukaryota > Metazoa > Chordata > Actinopteri > Beloniformes > Exocoetidae > Hirundichthys > Hirundichthys speculiger. Next base: position 106,561 of record JAGFBZ010000214.1, on the reverse strand, counting down.
TAATTAACATTAAGGGAAACAAAAAAAGAAAGAAGTACAGGTTAACATAAAACAAAGAATAACTTTATTAACATTGTTTTTTAGTCTATAAAGATTTAAAGATGCATCAATCCCACCGTAGTCTCAGTGAAGCAGCGCTACATCAGCATCCTCAGATTTCCTCATCTTAACTTTCTGGAGACTTTCGTTTGTCTCTTTATCTCCGTCTCTCTCCTCCTTTCTTTTCATCTCTGTTAAATATTTTTCCCTGGTGTCTCTTGACACGGACTTATCTCCTGCTCTGTGCTGCGTGCGCACATGTCCATGCAAAAAAAAACAAAAAGACAAAAAAAACGACACAATATAGCTAATAGTCCCTGCACACACTGTGATAATGAGAGCGCCACTGCCGCCTACTGGAGTATATGTGCAATTACACTTTATTACAGTAAGGCAAAAAAAAAAGCATATTCCTTGGGGTCACATGCCCCACTATTTGAGAAGGACTGGGTTATTGGAATCAACAGAAATGTATCTTCAAACAGATATGGGCAACTGTATTTCCTATCGTTTTTTTGTTTTTTTTTCCTGTTGGGTTCTGAAACAGAAAAAACAAAGAATAAATGACCGGGATATTTAAACCATCAGCTCAGGCTGAAAACAACATCCTGTTGCATTCACAGCACAGATTTCAGCCAGGTCTCTCTCTACTTCACTTTGTACTTTTCAACTGTCTTTCAGCCAATTAAAAAAAGAATATATATTTATTTCATTGAAATAATTGACACTGCAGCAATATAATCTCCTTTGGGGAATTATTATTGGGGAATTGTTCAAATAAATAAATTACAGAGAAAGCTAAAATCAGAATAACAGAAAGTGTTTTTCTTAAATAAAAAAAAAAAAAAAAAGTGCCAGATCAAACATTTGCGTTTCGCTCTCTTGATCTGTGTCGTCTGATTGGCTTGTGACACTCTTCAAATACACGAATACGTCTGGTGACTGCGTTTGAGTCGTCCTTGGGGCGACGCCCTCGCAGGTCAGCCGCGTCGGACACGGAGATGAAAGATTTATTAGCGAGCGAATCCAATCGAGAGCGGCAGCTCGTGCCGGTGCGAGGCTCCGGGGAGAAGACCGGTCTGGCCTTCGCAACATTAAGAAAGGTCTCTCCATCCATTAGCAGCTCTTCAGGAGAGCACCTGAAAGCGCGGCTAACAACCGGCGTCGGGCTGAATAATGAGATCTCAGACAATTAGGACGAGCCTTCAACAGGCCCGTCTCTTGGGTGCAGCGAGCTGGCTGTGTCATGGCAACCAGATGAAGTGCTCAATTAGTCACTTTTCTTCTCGAGGATGTGACAAGCAATGTTCATTATTTCAATATCCAAAAAAAAAAGAAGAAGAAGAGTGGTGCTGCTGGATTAGAGTGCCTTCAGGATACCAAAGACACTTTCCACGCTTAATTGGACAGTTTGCTTGGTCGTCTGTGGGACAAGTGGTGCTGTGTCACGGGGTCTTGGAACCTGTAACACGTCATCCCAGCGTTGACCTCCACCTGTCTATATAGACGTCATCCCAGCCTTGACCTCCACCTGTTTACATAGACGTCATCCCAGCGTTGACCTCCACCTGTCTATATAGACGTCATCCCAGCGTTGACCTCCCCTGTCTATATAGACGTCATCCCAGCGTTGACCTCCACCTGTCTATATAGACGTCATCCCAGCGTTGACCTCCACCTGTCTATATAGATGTCATCCCAGCGTTGACCTCCACCTGTCTATATAGACGTCATCCCAGCGTTGACCTCCACCTGTCTATATAGACGTCATCCCAGCGTTGACCTCCACCTGTCTATATAGACGTCATCCCAGCGTTGACCTCCACCTGTCTATATAGACGTCATCCCAGCGTTGACCTCCACCTGTCTATATAGACGTCATCCCAGCGTTGACCTCCACCTGTCTATATAGACGTCATCCCAGCGTTGACCTCCACCTGTCTATATAGACGTCATCCCAGCGTTGACCTCCACCTGTCTATATAGACGTCATCCCCAGCGTTGACCTCCACCTGTCTATATAGACGTCATCCCAGCGTTGACCTCCACCTGTCTATATAGACGTCATCCCAGCGTTGACCTCCACCTGTCTATATAGATGTCATCCCAGCGTTGACCTCCACCTGTCTATATAGACGTCAACCCCCGTGTTGACCTCCACCTGTCTATATAGACGTCATCCCAGCGTTGACCTCCACCTGTCTATATAGACGTCATCCCAGCGTTGACCTCCACCTGTCTATATAGACGTCATCCCAGCATTGACCTCCACCTGTCTATATAGACGTCATCCCAGCGTTGACCTCCACCTGTCTATATAGACGTCATCCCAGCGTTGACCTCCACCTGTCTATATAGACGTCATCCCAGCGTTGACCTCCACCTGTCTATATAGACGTCATCCCAGCGTTGACCTCCACCTGTCTATATAGACGTCATCCCAGCGTTGACCTCCACCTGTCTATATAGACGTCATCCCAGCGTTGACCTCCACCTGTCTATATAGACGTCATCCCAGCGTTGACCTCCACCTGTCTATATAGACGTCATCCCAGCGTTGACCTCCACCTGTCTATATAGACGTCATCCCAGCGTTGACCTCCACCTGTCTATATAGACGTCATCCCAGCGTTGACCTCCACCTGTCTATATAGACGTCATCCCAGCGTTGACCTCCACCTGTCTATATAGACGTCATCCCAGCGTTGACCTCCACCTGTCTATATAGACGTCATCCCAGCGTTGACCTCCACCTGTCTATATAGATGTCATCCCAGCGTTGACCTCCACCTGTCTATATAGACGTCATCCCCAGCGTTGACCTCCACCTGTCTATATAGACGTCATCCCAGCGTTGACCTCCACCTGTCTATATAGACGTCATCCCAGCGTTGACCTCCACCTGTCTATATAGACGTCATCCCAGCGTTGACCTCCACCTGTCTATATAGACGTCATCCCAGCGTTGACCTCCACCTGTCTATATAGACGTCATCCCAGCGTTGACCTCCACCTGTCTATATAGATGTCATCCCAGCGTTGACCTCCACCTGTCTATATAGACGTCATCCCAGCGTTGACCTCCACCTGTCTATATAGATGTCATCCCAGCGTTGACCTCCACCTGTCTATATAGACGTCATCCCAGCGTTGACCTCCACCTGTCTATATAGACGTCATCCCAGCGTTGACCTCCACCTGTCTATATAGACGTCATCCCAGCGTTGACCTCCACCTGTCTATATAGATGTCATCCCAGCGTTGACCTCCACCTGTCTATATAGATGTCATCCCACGTTGACCTCCACCTGTCTATATAGACGTCATCCCAGCGTTGACCTCCACCTGTCTATATAGATGTCATCCCAGCGTTGACCTCCACCTGTCTATATAGACGTCATCCCAGCATTGACCTCCACCTGTCTATATAGACGTCATCCCAGCGTTGACCTCCACCTGTCTATATAGATGTCATCCCAGCGTTGACCTCCACCTGTCTATATAGATGTCATCCCAGCGTTGACCTCCACCTGTCTATATAGATGTCATCCCAGCGTTGACCTCCACCGTCTATATAGACGTCATCCCAGCGTTGACCTCCACCTGTCTATATAGATGTCATCCCAGCGTTGACCTCCACCTGTCTATATAGATGTCATCCCAGCGTTGACCTCCACCTGTCTATATAGATGTCATCCCAGCGTTGACCTCCACCTGTCTATATAGACGTCATCCCAGCGTTGACCTCCACCTGTCTATATAGATGTCATCCCAGCGTTGACCTCCACCTGTCTATATAGACGTCATCCCAGCGTTGACCTCCACCTGTCTATATAGATGTCATCCCAGCGTTGACCTCCACCTGTCTATATAGATGTCATCCCAGCGTTGACCTCCACCTGTCTATATAGACGTCATCCCAGCGTTGACCTCCACCTGTCTATATAGATGTCATCCCAGCGTTGACCTCCACCTGTCTATATAGACGTCATCCCAGCGTTGACCTCCACCTGTCTATATAGACGTCATCCCAGCGTTGACCTCCACCTGTCTATATAGACGTCATCCCAGCGTTGACCTCCACCTGTCTATATAGACGTCATCCCAGCGTTGACCTCCACCTGTCTATATAGACGTCATCCCAGCGTTCCCCTCCACCTGTCTATATAGATGTCATCCCAGCGTTGACCTCCACCTGTCTATATAGACGTCATCCCAGCGTTGACCTCCACCTGTCTATATAGACGTCATCCCAGCGTTGACCTCCACCTGTCTATATAGACGTCATCCCAGCGTTGACCTCCACCTGTCTATATAGATGTCATCCCAGCGTTGACCTCCACCTGTCTATATAGATGTCATCCCAGCGTTGACCTCCCCACCTGTCTATATAGACGTCATCCCAGCGTTGACCTCCACCTGTCTATATAGACGTCATCCCAGCGTTGACCTCCACCTGTCTATATAGACGTCATCCCAGCGTTGACCTCCACCTGTCTATATAGACGTCATCCCAGCGTTGACCTCCACCTGTCTATATAGACGTCATCCCAGCGTTGACCTCCACCTGTCTATATAGATGTCATCCCAGCGTTGACCTCCACCTGTCTATATAGACGTCATCCCAGCGTTGACCTCCACCTGTCTATATAGACGTCATCCCAGCGTTGACCTCCACCTGTCTATATAGACGTCATCCCAGCGTTGACCTCCACCTGTCTATATAGACGTCATCCCAGCGTTGACCTCCACCTGTCTATATAGACGTCATCCCAGCGTTGACCTCCACCTGTCTATATAGACGTCATCCCAGCGTTGACCTCCACCTGTCTATATAGATGTCATCCCAGCGTTGACCTCCACCTGTCTATATAGACGTCATCCCAGCGTTGACCTCCACCTGTCTATATAGACGTCATCCCAGCGTTGACCTCCACCTGTCTATATAGATGTCATCCCAGCGTTGACCTCCACCTGTCTATATAGACGTCATCCCAGCGTTGACCTCCACCTGTCTATATAGACGTCATCCCCAGCGTTGACCTCCACCTGTCTATATAGACGTCATCATCCAGCGTTGACCTCCACCTGTCTATATAGACGTCATCCCCAGCGTTGACCTCCACCTGTCTATATAGACGTCATCCCAGCGTTGACCTCCACCTGTCTATATAGACGTCATCCCAGCGTTGACCTCCACCTGTCTATATATGTCATCCCAGCGTTGACCTCCACCTGTCTATATAGACGTCATCCCAGCGTTGACCTCCACCTGTCTATATAGACGTCATCCCAGCGTTGACCTCCACCTGTCTATATAGACGTCATCCCAGCGTTGACCTCCACCTGTCTATATAGATGTCATCCCAGCGTTGACCTCCACCTGTCTATATAGACGTCATCCCAGCGTTGACCTCCACCTGTCTATATAGACGTCATCCCAGCGTTGACCTCCACCTGTCTATATAGATGTCATCCCAGCGTTGACCTCCACCTGTCTATATAGACGTCATCCCAGCGTTGACCTCCACCTGTCTATATAGACGTCATCCCAGCGTTGACCTCCACCTGTCTATATAGACGTCATCCCAGCGTTGACCTCCACCTGTCTATATAGACGTCATCCCAGCGTTGACCTCCCCTCCACCTGTCTATATAGACGTCATCCCAGCGTTGACCTCCACCTGTCTATATAGACGTCATCCCAGCGTTGACCTCCACCTGTCTATATAGATGTCATCCCAGCGTTGACCTCCACCTGTCTATATAGACGTCATCCCAGCGTTGACCTCCACCTGTCTATATAGATGTCATCTCAGCGTTGACCTCCACCTGTCTATATACGTCATCCCAGCGTTGACCTCCACCGTCTATATAGATGTCATCCCAGCACCTGTCTATATAGATGTCATCCCAGCGTTGACCTCCACCTGTCCCTACGTCATCCAGCGTTGACCTCCACTATATGATATCATCATCCCAGCGTTGACCTCCACCTGTCTATATAGATGTCATCCCAGCGTTGACCTCCACCTGTCCCATATCCCACCTGTCTCCCCGTTATAGACCATCCACCAGCGTTGACCTCCCTATATAGACGTCATCCCAGCGTTGACCCCACCTATATAGACCATCCCAGCGTTGACCTCCACCTGTCTATATAGATGTCATCCCATAGCGTTGACCTCCACCTGTCTATATAGACGTCATCCCAGCGTTGACCTCCACCTGTCTATATAGACGTCATCCCAGCGCGTTGACCTCCACCTGTCTATATAGACGTCATCCCAGCGTTGACCTCCACCTGTCTATATAGACGTCATCCCAGCGTTGACCTCCACCTGTCTATATAGACGTCATCCCAGCGTTGACCTCCACCTGTCTATATAGACGTCATCCCAGCGTTGACCTCCACCTGTCTATATAGACGTCATCCCAGCGTTGACCTCCACCTGTCTATATAGACGTCATCCCAGCGTTGACCTCCACCTGTCTATATAGACGTCATCCCAGCGTTGACTCCACCTGTCTATATAGACGTCATCCCAGCGTTGACCTCCCACCTGTCTATAGATGTCATCCCAGCGTTGACCTCCACCTCCACCTGTCTATATAGATGTCTCTGGATATCTACTAACATGCTGACCTGCAGTCTGATCCTCTGACCACCTCAGTGTTGCTGCCTTCATCTGTTTATATAGTCATCTCTGTAGTTCATGTTCTAACAATGAACCAGTCAGAATAGAAGTACATGGACTCCTTAGTTCATCAGTTAATGGATAATTATTATTTGTACATTTTTTCTTATACAGTATTGCCAGGTTGTATGTGCTCTCCTCTCTCTGTCCTCCATCCTCTCTCTCTCCTCTTTTCTTTCTTTACCCAGCTGGTCTTCATCAGGAAGGTCCCCCCATATGATCCAGGTCCTGCTGGAGGTTTCTTCCTCTTAAAGTTGAGTTTTTTTCTTGCTCCTGTTTGGCTTAAAGGTTTTTTTCTCCTGCTATGGGAGTTCTTTTAACTTGCCATTTTCTTTGACTGGGATTTAATATTATACTTTTAGTTAATGATATTTACTCGGGAGTCATGATCCAGGTCTCTATAAAGCATCCAGAGGCAACTGGCATTGTAATAGACGCTGTACAAATACAATTGAACGAATTGTATTTGTTTCTTGTCTTTCATGGCATGATATTTAGAAGAAAGTTATATTAGAAATGTTACTGCATTATTTTGCTGAAGCCTCAGCAGGTTTTATGAAACAGAAGCATGAATAAAGACTGACCTGCCGTGGACAGCAGCTGCTCCGGCCTCCGTCGCCGCCTCCTCCTTAACGATGATGAGCTCAGTGGTACTCGGGGAGTCCTTGGTGTTTGGCCACCGTGGGCACTGAAAATGGCAAGTCTTCATCACGAAATCACCCTGATTGTCAAGCAGCGGACAACACGGGGGAGGGGGCACACACGCAAGTTACTCGAGAAGAGAAGGATTATATAAGAGAAAAACAAAAAGGTCAAACCGACTTACGACTCTCAAAGGGCTCCGACAACCTCAGTTAAATCAAAGACGAAGGCTTTGCCTTTAATCCATCACTCACAGCAATCAGATGTGTCACTATTACTAATTTTATGCTTCACGTCTTGTTTCTATTTCATGCCAAGTACTGACTGAAGTGTGGAGATCACAGAAGATTAGACATGCTGTAAAGATGGGATGAGACAAATGCAACGAGGTTATAGAAGCTGATTCTTTCTCTTGTACGAGATGGAGCTACAACCGATCATACTTAAGCTTTGACAGAACTGTTGCGTTCTCTTTTTCCCCTTCACATGAGCTCATCTCTGTGCCTGCATGTGTTGTAAAAAATTAACTTAACTCCTTTAGGTGTGTAACTGATCAAAGAAGTGAAAATAGGGAACGGGAAGGCGTCGAAAAGAATTAAAGACATACACTGGGAACAAGAGGAGCGTAGGGCACAAATCAGTGGCTTCTGGTGTAACGCAGAGTAGTAACTAACAGCAAGTTAACGCGTTATTATCGCGTTAACGCATTAATTTATTAATGCCGACATTTATTTTATCGCACGTTAATGCGTGTTGCTCACATGCTTTTGTTTTGAAAAGTCTGTTTCTTGCTGCTGCGGAACCATAAGAGAATTGGCAGGTTAATATGCGCAAAAGCTAAAATGGACATGGAGAGCGGTAGAAATTTGTGTATTTTACAATTCGGGTTGCAACTCAGGTAGCAGTATTAACAATTATGTCTGAAAAAAAATTCTGGACTGCAACAAAACTTTTAAACCCCTTTGTTCAAGACGATCGCGACATTCCTCCATTTATCATTTCCATTATTCCATTTATTATATTATACTTCAGTGTGGCTCCATCTAGTGGCACAGATGTGTAATGACAACAGAAAGTCTATTCCGCGATTATAAAACGACCCCCATTTTTAAGAATATGACTTCTAGATTAAAATATCGTCCTATATTTGGGCCAATACGGTAGTTTGATCAATGACTTATTCAACAGCAGATGGGTGTCCTGCAATTTCAGGGTCACGTAATTAAATATTAGAAACAAATTCAGTCCCGTCACCTGTTTTTTCATTTAGTATTTTTGATCCAAGTCTAAAATTGAAATATAAAAAAAACAAGCATTTTTTCATTGTTTTAATGTTAGATTAAAAAAATGAAAAACAAAATAAATGTCACTTTTAATTTTTTTTTTTTTAATTTTTGATTGACAATTGAAAATGGAAAGAACAAATTGATAAAGTTACAGAACTTTTACATGGACATTTTTATTTTAAAGTTCTCCCAGACGGAGGATTCGACAGAAACAAGGTTATTTGTAACAACTGACAAGTTGAACTCCCCGTTAAAAGTTTCTGCTGTTACCTCAGAAATTACCTGTTTTATGTTGATTGTGTCCTCTAGATTGTTAGGATTTTGTTGGTAGACTTTTTTTATTTTTCATAAAAAAACAGGGTGACATTAATGTCCTGGCAGTGGCAACAAGCTTTATTTTATTTGACATTTTTAAGATGAGATTTACACTAAATATGTGTTACTGACAAGTGCTGATGTTAAAAGTGTTTGAACAACAAATGTTATGGCACTTTAGTTCATATGGCAGCAGATCATTTAAATAAAAGTGACCTTTACACTACTTTTGAATTCATTATTTGATTTTGCGTATACAATGCGATTAATCGTGATTAATCAGGGAAATCATGCGATTAATCGCGATTAAAAGTTTTAATCGTTAAAAAAATCTAAAAAAAGAGAAAGAAAATCAGTAAAATGGAGTTTTATTTTTCAGATTCACTTGTTCTGCGACTTCACTGCCATCTGTGTGGTCGTATCGGCAGTTAATGAGTGACAGTTCTGGATGGAGGACCGGCTGACAGATCAGAGATGATGTTTGTCCTGGTTTGTGCTTTTAATGGATGATGCTTTTCTATCAAATCATCTTTACAGTCGACTGCTGACGTGGCCCGTTTGAAATAAGATCTCTTTTTTTTCTTTTACCTCCTTACTAGCTCTAAACCGTCCCTGACCTGCTTGGGTACGTGACATATCTTGCGTTCATTAATCTAAGAATCACTCCCATTTCTATCTCCATTTTCCACATCGTCTTAACTTTTTCTGTGAAACAGAAAAAGAACATGAAACTGCGGCTTTTTGATTATCTCAGCTTGGAGGTCAAAAATGTTATCTCTGCTCTCAACATTCCACTTCTGAGTTCAAATTAATCCGGCATTAGATGACGAAGGAAGAGAAAAAGGGTCACGTTTGAATGCCGTCATCGTAGATATTCTCAAGGGTGCGCTTTCCAACTCCCTATTTCTGTTTTATACTTTCATTTACCAGGAAAGAGCATAATGTTCCTCAAAATCCATTTTGGTTTCAAGTGAAACATATTAATGAAAGCTTAAAGCTTTGAGCCAGTGAGTTTTCGGTCTCTCGCTGCGGCGCACGCCGACATACACACCTGAGCAGCGTCCAGGATGTAGCTGTGGGCGCTGATCTCGTCTTCGTTGGACAGACGAAGACGGTTTTTACTGGGTAGACGGCGGCGGCGGCGGCGGACGCCTCACAGCTCACGGCCACCTCTCGACTTGAGCGGGACACAAACTCATCCTCGGCCTGGAGAGGAGAACAAACCGTTTCACTGCTGTTACAAGGCGTCACATGGCTCACGCGTCCTCTCTTTGTCCCTTTCAGTCCACGCGACGCCTGGACGCCTTGCTTTGTGGTGAAAAAAGGTAGGACAAGGGTTAGAAGAAACTAATCTCGCGATACGATACGATACGATACGATATATATCGATATTCATCTTACAATACATTTGCATCATTTTCTGAAAGATTTTAAAGGGACAAAGTGATTTTGGTAACATCTTGAGAGTGTTCCAATGACTTTGAATTAATTGCTGGCGCTGCTTGGACGTCTCCGCTGCATGGGGGGGGGGTCTTGGGGGCTGGCAGAGGGGGGTGGGTGGTGCCTGGGCGGGCTCATGGGTGTTGCTGTCGGGGGTCTGGGTGCTTGTGTTGATGTGGTGCCTTATGTGGGCCAACCGGGTCGGGGACCCTCTTGGTTCTGCTCTTGCACCATCATTATGGGGGGCTGGTGGGGGGGACTGGGCTCTAGTGGGTTTGGTGTCAGAGTGCAGCATGGTGGGATGGGGGGGTATCTGGGTGCCCTCGGGGTGGACTGTGTGTGTGGGTGTGAATATTCAGAGTTAAGTATGTGTAGTACGTACTATAGTATATACTAAAGTATGTACTGTAGTGTGAATGTGTGTGTATCCGTATGTATGTATGTAGTTAAATGTCTATGAAATTACAACTAAAATTTAGTATTAGGCCTCAAAACTGGATAAATTTTAAGGGTAATCTTGGAACATTGGAGAAGGGGTAGGATTAAATAAGTTTTACTTCTTCCTACCCCTTTTCAGACATGTTAAACCAGATATGTGTTTTGCATTTTGATATGTATATGTATGTATATAGATCTGTGTGTATACATTAGGTATACATTTTGTTTATTTTTTCTTTTTCTCTTTTTTGAGGGGAATATGTCCATTAAATATTTAGATTTATTTACAAGAGGTTCTATATGTTTCTAAATTATGGTTATGCACATGTGTCAGTGTATATTGATTTATGCATTATTATATATTTTATAAATATATCATATTTATTTTCAGATACATAGATTCATGATGGTGTTAAAATTGTCTATGCTTTAAAAGATTGTTTTGCCATGTCTGGAATGAATCAAAATGAAATTAAATTGAACTGAATGCATATATTACACATTATATGGCTGACAGGCAGCTTGCAAATGCTATACAAAAATGAATAAAAGATTTGTTGAGAAAAATAGTTTCATTTATTTAAACAGTCCAAATTGTTGCTTGCAAGCTTTTAAAGGTGGGACACGGGGATTTTGAAAGAAGATTAGAATATCGATACCTGCGGCTGAAAAATCGATGAGGAAATAAAATATCGATATATATCGCAGAATCGATATTTAGCTCTAGATATGACATCAAGATTTTTCTGAAGGCATCGTTTGCTAATACATCCACGTGCAGAGGCCTCCAAGGTGCTGCAGATGACAGCACCCCCACTTCTCTCTGTGCTGAAGCCAAGATTTGACTGCTGAAGATAAATCAGCTCTTTCAGATGTCCGGCAAAACTTAGAAGATGAGGAAGTGTCTGAAGAAGAAGAGGGGGAGGCAGACAGCCCGGAGCATCTTCAGATGAAGACGAGGGACTGACTTTTTGTGAATAAACGCCAAGATAACATGAGATAACGCGGTCCTCATCACCACATCACGACCAGGGCAGGACGGCAGCTCAAGAAAACGCCTCCAGATGTTCCCCACGACCGAGACGTCGCCTCAACATTGTACCAGGTCACCACATTCAGTAAAGTACTCACCGTGACGTGAGAAGCATCAGCATAATTCGTGCGTCCGACGCCACACGGAGGTGCTCGGCCAGCCGTCGCGTGCTCCGCTGTGCACAGGAACACAAAGAAAAGAGGGTAGAGGGAAAGATCACACGTTTTAACCTTTACTGGGATTTACAATCAGACGTCACTCTGTGTGCGTTTGTTCATCAGTTTGAATTTATTGGTCGAGTGCAGACGGGTATTTGCATGAAGCGGCGGGTGATTCGAGGGAACGGTCAGTGACAAACAACACACGCTGGAGCAGCTGCAGATAACGAAGCACTGCTGAGTAATGATGATGAGAGCAGAAAGCGAGGAAAACGACGAGGTCGTAAATTTCTGAGGGGTTCTGAATATGACGCTCTGAAGTCGTCCTCCACCGAACAACCAGGCTGGAGCCCAAAACTGATACGGATAACTTTCAGCTACTAAAGGCCGATACCGATAACCGATAACACACACACATATACCTAAGATCATTACATCAATACTATGAACAAAATCTAAAAAAGTGTTGACTCTTTAAATGAACAGAATTTTTAATTTTTTTCAATAAAAAACTATTGACAAGTCTCTCAAACATTGTCGTAAAGCTATCAAATGAACCATACATCAACTTAAATAAGGTTCATTACTGACTGATATAAAAAATAAAGGCTCCCTGAACTGATGGAAATACATGCATCAGAATTACAAACTGAAAAAGTGCTTCCAGAAGTTTACAAAACCTAAATATACGTAAAAAAATGTATGCACTGACACAAGTTAGATTCAAACATTTCTACCTTCGATCCATTTCACCTTTGACCCATGGGTCATCTTTGGCAAATTTCTGGGATTTTTCAAAAGCCTCGTAGATGTTTTTAAGTCCCGGTGAATTCTTTCTTGTTGGCTAGCTCATGTTAGCGTTAGCTCACGTTAGCTCACGTTAGCACGATTTCAAAACTTTCAAAAGCGATAGTTACATTTCTGATGGCTAATCGGGTTTGACGTATTAAAGCTTGTGCTATTTTTCCCTCCTCGTGGAATTCGTTTGGAGCATTTGCCACAAATAACCAGCGAACTAACTTCTTCGGAAACTTTAAAGAAGTTCCATATAATCGCCGCCATGTTGTTTTCATCAGCACGCTGTGCTGCAGGCTGCATTCAAGGTGTAAAAAATTCCTCCGTTCCCTTGTTTGCTAGTCGTTCTTTCAGCCTTTTCTATTTTTTATGTGTAGCATGTTGGAAAATACTACGAATATCAATTCAAGTCAGCAACTACCAAAATTATGACCGAGTTAACAAGTTATTTTCTGGCATGAGGGGGTATTCTTGATTTTACTTATTGAAAAAAATCATTTTTCTGATTATGCCGAAATCACTTGAACATAACATTCACTGCCGGTTATTCAGATTTTCAGTTGGAGCGAGACACTGCCCTGTTGACAAAAATATATATGTTATCGGGGCTATTCGTCATGATATTGGACTTAATGAAATTACGTCATAATTTCCTGATATTTGTCATGCACCCGTACCTACTTCCACTCAATTCACTGTAGCAAGAAAAGAATGTGCACCCCTTTGGACTGAACTGACTTTCTCCATTGATTTGCCATAAAGTCTTTTATGATCATTTGATGAGTGACGATGAACGAAAGTGAACTCTTGGTCAAGTAGACTATATCACCAAAAGTATTTGTTCACCCATCCAAATGATCAGAATCAGGTGTTCCAATCACTTTCATGGCCACAGGTGTATAAAATTAAGCACCTAGACATGCAGACTGTTTCTAGAAACATCTGTGAAAGAATGGGTCTCTCTCAGGAGCTCAGTGAATTCCAGGTGGAACTGTGATAGGATGACACCTGAGAAACAAATCCAGTCATGAAATTTCCTCCTAAATATTCCACAGTCAACTGTGAGCTGGATTATAAGGAAATGGCAGTGTTTGGGAATGACAGCAACTCAGCCATGAAGTGGTAGGACAGGTAAACTGAGGGGGCGGGGTCAGAGGATGATGAAGAACATAGTGAGAAGAGGTCACCAACTTTCTGCAGAGTCAATCACTACAGACCTCCAAACTTCACGTGTCCTTCAGATCAGCTCAACAACAGAGCAGAGAGCTTCATGAATGGGTTTCCATGGTGACGCAGCTGCATCCAAGCCAGACATCACCTGTCATGATGCTCCCTCCACCGTACTTCACCAATGGAATGATGTTTTACATCATTGGTAAACTGTGCCCATAGTGCCGAGCACTTTTCTGAACAATTAAACTGCTGTTTATATATTTCCCCAGTTGTTGTAAAGTTTCCCAGGATGCTCTTCGGTAAGTGCTCGGTGCTGTGCTCCTCCACAGACGTGTCGGCTCTTCAATGACTTCCACGTGCTGCACTGATGCCTTCGAGCCTCGAGCTGTTGCTACTGAGTCGTTCGTTACCTCGTTGGAAATTCTGCTTCGTGCCTTTGGAGTCTGTGTTTTTTCCCTCACCGTGTGGAATAACGAATGCCGGTCAGCGACTCCAGATCGCATGTCTTCAGAGATGTCTCCTTTTTGTGAGGCATGGTTCACATCAGCAGATGCTTCTTTTGAACAGCAAACATAAAATATTCAGGAGTCTTTCACCAGTCAGAGTAGCTCAAACCCACACTTCCAAACTAATTTCATGAAACGGATACCTGGTGTGCAAACCGCTGACTCCAATTAGCCTTCGTTGAAGTAATTAGCTGGTTGAACCTCACCTCTGAGTGAACCACAGACTATTAATGCTGCTTTTTACCTCCAGCACCGCAAACCAGTAATGAGTGGACCAGACAAAGACACGAGAAACTATATTTCTGCGTTATCAGGTTAAGCACACTGTCTTTAACCAAATGTTGTAACTTTGATGATAATCAAATGACACTTCATGGAAAACTGCATATTCCAAATGGTTCACATACTTTGTTCTTGACACAGTTCTTGTAATTTGACTTAGTTTTAGAAACAAACTTAATGAAATTAAACAAACAAGATCCAATGTGCAAATCAACACCAAACATGTCATAGTTTATGTGGCACAAGGAAAAAAAAAGAAGAAGGAGCATGTTTTCCCTCCAATTAAAAAAAAAGAGGGAAAAGGGAAACCTGTAGAGGTGCAACATTGTGACCAAAAAAATAGAAGTCATAAATATCTACAAGCTGCCGGGAAATAAAAATATTAGGGCTGGGCAACTTAACGCGTTATTATCGCGTTAACTCATTAATTTATTAACGCCGACATTAATTTTATCGCGCGTTTATGTTGCTCACATGCTGTTGTTTTGAAAATTCTGTTAGTGGCTGCTGCGGAACCGGAAAAAAATTTGGGAAAGGAAAAGCTAAAACAGACATGGAAAACAGTAAAAATCTGTGAACTTTACAGTTCAGGTAGCAACTCAGGTAGCAATATTAACAATTCTGTCTAAAAAAAAAAAAAAAAAATTTGGACTGCAACAAAACTTTGTCGTCATTCCTCCATGTTCCATCAGATCTGCTCCATGTGTTCACTGTCCTGCTGTTCTCTAGCTGGTTACTGCAGTGCAGCTCCATCTAGTGGCACAGATGTGTAATGACAACAGAAAGTCCAGTCCTCCATTATAAAACAAATTCAGTCCTGTGGCCCGTTTTTTAATATCGTATTTTTGATCCAAGTCTAAAACAGAAATATAAAAAAACAGGCATTTTTTTCTATTTTTTTTGTGTTAGATTAAAAAACGAAAAACATAATAAAAATGTCACTTTTAATTATTTTAATTTTTTTTTTTTTGATTTTTGATTGACAATTGAAAATGGAAAGAATGAATGATACACGGATTGATAAAGTTATTGAACTTTAACATGGACATTTTCATTTTAAAGTTCTCCCAGACGGAGGATTCAACAGAAACAAGGTTATTTGTAACAACTGACAAGTTGAACTCTACGTTAAAAGTTTCTGCTGTTACCTCAGAAATTACCTGTTTTAATGTTCTGATTGTGCTGAGACACAATCATTTTGTTGGATTTTGTTTGTAGATCTTTTTTTTTAAATTTTTTTTATAAAAACAGGATGACATTAATGCCCTGGCAGTGGCAATAAGCTTTATTTTATTTGACATTTTTTAAGATGAGATTTTCACTAAATATGTGTTACTGACAAGTGCTGATGTTAAAAGTCTTTGAACAACAAATGTTATGGCACTTTAGTTCATATGGCAGCGGAACATTTCAATAAAAGTGCATTTTACACTACTTTTGAATTCATTATTTGATTCTGCGTATACAATGCGATTAATTGTGATTAATCAGGGAAATAATGCGATTAATCGCGATTAAAAATTTAATCGTTGCCCAGCCCTAAAAAATATGAAATGATGGAGTTTGGAAGTGCCATTAGAGAGCATCACTGCTCTCTAACTGCAGCCGGAAGTCGATATCATGACAAAATCACTTCAAACATACGTCCTCGCAATACTTACGCGACACCACAGAGGAACCTCTGTCGTCGCCGCGCTCCCTCCGAGCGCTGACGGAGTCCCTGGATACCGCGTTGCATCGACTCGTCAGCTGAAAGGGAAAGGATCAGAGATGGAGGGTGAGCGGGAACGTCCGGCGGCAGAAACAGCTCTCGGCCGTTTAGAGGACCAACGGGATCTCAACTCAGAGCTACAGTCCACACCTTGAGCTGTCTCTCCGGGTTCGTCTGGCCGCGGTGTCCCGCCAACGTGAGGCCGCTGGCGGAGCCGCGGAGACGGCAGGCTGACGTTTCAGAGCGAGCTTCCGCCGAGGCGTCGTGGGAGGAGGTACGCTGCTCCTGGACCAGCTGGGAAGTAAAATAGAGGTTGAAAGATTAAGTTAGCGAGGTGGAAGATCATTGTTCTGGTTTGAGGATTTCAACACGCGTGAAGCTCACGTCAAAGGCCTCAATTTAAACGTCTCAAGACTTAAATTCGATCGGGGACGTCAGGAAACCCAACTGGTCAAACAACAACCCCTTTTAGGCGTGCATGGAGGATTTATTTATACTGATGGAACATTTATGCAGAAAATCTGTTCTCCTAAACATTTTTGTTCAGTAAAGCCTACAGTTAGTCTAAACAACAGTGTGTAGGCGTCACAGCCTGAGGGCGTGGCTGGACCAGCTGCTTCCCATCTCCTGCAATCAGGCCACAGCACTTAAGGCTCACTCTAGCAGCAAGACCTTGCCAGATTGTCTTGTGGTTTTGCCAAGCTTTCCAGCCTTCCTTCAAGCCTTGTTCATGTTTTTTGGCCTACTGAACCTTACTCTGCTTTTCCCTAGACCACGATTCGCCTAGCCCTTGCCGGTACCTTCGCCTTCTTGGACGCTTCCCGGATTTTTGACCTTTGCTTCCCATTGTCTACGAGCCCTGCCTGCCCCTTGTCGGATATTTTTGAACTTGGAAATTAAAACCCTTCCTAAAGTGACCTTTAGCTCTGCTTTTGAGTCCTTTCTTGTGTGTGGCTGACAGTAGGGGCTAATAGTTATAGCCATAGTTGTAGGAGCTCAGACTTGAGTAGCTCGTCTTAATCACAGCTTTGTCATAGCTATGCTGCTATAGGCCTACGCTGCAGGGAGACACCAACATGATCTGCTGAGTGGTGTCTCTACTGCTCTTCTCCCTTTCCTTCCCTTTCCTCCTCCCTTCCTCCTCCTCCAGCTCAATCCATAATTAGGAGCACCTTGTTACTGTAACTGTGCTCCATTTTCTTTCCTGTAGTTTGTTGTCCTGTTTTCCCTCCTTTTTTCTCTTTTCTTTCTGTATGTTTGCAGGCCAGAGTTTCCTGAGTTTCATGCTGACCTGCAGTTCCATAACAGGTCATCCCAGCGTTTACCTCCACCTGTGTGTAGGTGTGTTCAGGGTGCCGACTGGTGTGGTGACCGGTGATCTAGTCCTCTGACCATCTCACCTCAGTGCTGCTACCTGCATCTGTTTATGTAGTCATTTAATTCAGTCATTTGTGTTCTCTCCTCTCTCTGTCCTTCATCCTCTCTCTGTCCTCCATCCTCTCTCTGTCCTCCATCCTCTCTCTGTCCTTTGTCTTTATTCGGCTGGTCTTCAGCAGGAAGGTCCCTCCATATGATCCAGGTCCTGCTCAAGGTTTCTTCCTCTTAAAGTGGAGTTTTTTCTTGCCACTGTTTGGCTTAAAGGTTTTTTTCTCCCTCTGTGGGAGTTTTTTTTTTTTTTTTTTACTTATCATTATCCTTGATTTGGATTTAATATTATAATTTTAGTTAATGATATTTGCTCGGGGGTCATGCTCTGGGTCTCTGTAAAGCGCCTAGAGACAACTGACATTGTAACAGACGCTATACAAATAAAATTGAAAATTAAATTGAATTGAATCCTGCTTTTTTTCTTCGTATTATAAATGTTTGCATCTACCAGGCCGTGACGCTGCAGTGATGACGGCAAATTTGGTTTTGCATGTCCTGGATTTCGACTTCTACTTCTACTGAAAAAAAGCCCTCTTTTTTTTTTTTTCCCACGGGTGTTTTCTGGTGTTTTAAATTTTATGTGGCTGGCCATGAGCCAAATTGTAATCGCAGGGTTTGCTCAAATGAGCCGCAATGGCATGCGTATCTGGGCTTTCACAGCAACAGAGATGCCACATCGCTGCAGGGGCAGCAGAAGCACAAATGCAAATACCGAGTCGCCACTCTTGGATTTATCACCAGCCAGACCGCCTGAAAGCCATCAATGCTAATGAGAGGATCTATCCGGCATATTTCCTTGTCAAATGTACTCACAGAAAATTCCACACAAAAGCCATTAGCGCATTAATCTCAGGATGCCCGTCGTCGTTCCTTCACATTTACGGGGAGGGTCAGTGTGCTGGACGTCACATTTGAGGGTGAGTCACCCCGAAATACTTCTGCGTGTCTG
This sequence comes from Hirundichthys speculiger, assembly GCA_018398805.1. Classification (NCBI taxonomy): domain Eukaryota; kingdom Metazoa; phylum Chordata; class Actinopteri; order Beloniformes; family Exocoetidae; genus Hirundichthys; species Hirundichthys speculiger. The sequence continues at coordinate 87,668 of JAGFBZ010000214.1, read as the reverse complement.
AAACTGGACTCATGCAGCACCTGGAAATGATCTATCGAAGCGGCATTTATTTTCTTAAGGTATAACGTGGTTTCTTTGACGTGAGACTGCGTGGTGATGGCGTTCGGCTCTGACGCTGACTGTCAGAATTTCATGAATTTATTAAAGAATCGATGTTCGACCGGCGCTCGTAAAACAAAAAGTTGGATGCAGTCTCCATCGTAACACAGCACATTCAGAGGGACACGGTGTTCAGAGACATGTTCTTCTGAGACCAGAGAGGCTGGAACGAGACCTTCCTGAAACCAGCGCGGTTCCTGTCACCTGACAACGTTGATGGCAACAGGTTCTCATCCATCCTGTATGACGGAGCTGGACATTTTCATTTCACTTTGGTCCAGAGGGGGCCTCCCTACATCTGCAGTGTCTGGCACTCATCCGCCAGCAGGACTGAATCTCTGGATGCTCTGGGCCACGATGGACCCACCTGATGGACCCCCCCGATGTATCCCCTCTCAACCTGAGAAAGAGCCACTCTGCTCACCTCTACCCGCAGGTAAGGCGTTGATGCGGCAGTTGATGACACTGCATCTTAACATCTTCTATGCGTTGATACAAACCTCCGTGTGGACCGGGCAGCAGCGCTGAGCGACTACGTCTTCCAGGAACAGCTCGCCAGCAGCTCTCTTCCTCTGGATCTGATGCATGGTGTCGGTGAAAGTGTGAACGCCCACCCATCCAACTCCGGCACTGCAACGCAATGCAGACAAAAAAAAAATTTTTTAAAAAAAAAATCAGATGGAACCAGGGATGCACGATAACTGTTTTTTAAAACTGATACCGATAACCGATAACACACACATATACCTAAGATCATTACATCAATACTATGAACAAAAATAGTTTTGACTTTTTATATGAACAGATATTTATTTTTTCCAAGGTAAAACTATTGGCAAGCCTCTCAAACATTTTCTTAAAGCTATCAAACAAACCTATTTGATATCTCACATTAACTTAAATAAGGTTCATTACTGACTGATATAAAAACAATAAAGGCTCCTTGAACTGATAAAAAATACATGCATCAGAATTACAAACTGAAAAAGATTAACATTTAAAGGATTTTGCATTGTGGTTCCATTTAAATAATACCTTTAATTAAACGCCATGTTTGTTGTGATCAGCGCTGTGCTGCAGGCTGCATTCAATGTGTAACGTAAATTCCCACGTTCCCTCGTTTGCTAGTCGTTCTTTCTGCCTTTTCTATTTTTTTCTTTTTTTATGTGTAACATGTGGGAAAATACTGCGAATATCAATTCAAGTCAGCAACTATCAAAATTATGACCGAGTTAACGAGTTGTTTTCTGGCATGAGGGGGTATTCTTGATTTTCCTGATTGAGTAATCATTTTTCTGATTATGCCGACTTTACTTGAACATAACATTCAATGCCGGTCATTCAAGGCTCAGAGGGAGCGAAGCACTGCCGTGTTGACAAAAATATATATGTTATCGGGGCTATTCGTCGTGATATCCGAGTTATCGGGATGACGTCATAATTTCATGTTATCGGCCCGATAGTGATCATGCACCCCTAGATGGAACAATTCAAGAGAATCAATCAACGCATCCAGTCAAACATTTATTTTTAATGTAACTCAAATGTAACTGATAGAGGATGCAAATGATTTACACTGTGCTGAAAACTGGATTTGAGGCTGATGTCAGGGTTTAACACACAGAACTAACTGGGCTGTTAATTAGCTCTGTTAGACCGAGAACCACGATGGCATGTTAACACCCGCTCAAATCTCTCATTTGTGTCCATCTGATTATCTTGTTTTAAAGATGATTTAAACATTAAATCAGTCAATGTGCAAAATCAAAAATAACATATTAATCAGCAGAAGGTAACTGAAGGTTTTACTCGTTCCGGCTAACGTTTCTATCGCTTGCTTGAGAAACACATCTGCACGCCTTTCTCGTGTCTGACAAGATCATTTTTACTTTGTCAAAGCTGATAAAGTAAGCAGGAAATACAATTTAATGAACAGAAAAAAAAAACAAAACTGCTGAACAGTTTTCGTTTGACAGCACGACCACCAACCACATGGAGACTTGTGAGCTGCACGGAGAAATTCAGGGTATTTAGCTCTTTGTTACTTGAAAGCAGGCGAACAGGAGTGTGTTTCTGCATGCCGGCGTGAGTGGGAGCACGTGTGTGCATGTGTGCATGCGTGTGTGGGAGTGCGCCGGCGTGAGACGTGAGTAATGGGAGTCTGCGGTAACGAGACGGCGTGATGAAGCATCCGAGTGGAGATGAGAGCGGAGCGCTTCATCCTCACTGGCCTGAGGACAACAATCAGCAGACCATTAGCAGGGAAGTCCATTAAGACGTGAACCTAGAATGTTCCCAGAAAATAAAAGCTGGCGTGCAGGTGAAACGCAGGCAGCTGCAGGAGGACGAAAAAAAAAAGAACAAATGTGCCCAAAAATAAAGAAGTGAATAGCGTTGTGGAACCTTTGCACTTGTTGGCGTAACGACTCTTTTTCAGATGTTTCTTGCTTGGTTTCCTCACAACCGCTTTTAGCATTTGATCCATAAAACACGCTTTTGAACTTTGAAAGTAGCAAGAAAATAAATGAATGATTGATATTAATGCTGGTGCTTTAATGTTGCAGCATGTGGGGGGTCGTGGGTGCAGTTGTCTGTTCCTGTTTTTGATGTTGATGCCGCTCACACGGCTCGCGCTCAGTGTTGCCAGATTTGGTTGAGCCATTTCCGCCCAATCGCGTTCCAAAACCCGCCCACTTCAGGAAAAAAACTGCCCAATAAGTGTTTTCATACGAAAACATTTCATATTGAATAAACATGGATTTAAATGCATTTACAGTATTAGACTAGAAAAGCACTCAGAGAGCGCAGACCTCCGCCAAGCGCAAAAATTCCCCCATATAGCAATTTACAGATTGCGATAAAATCTGCCTTCTGGATCAGATCCGGATCAGCCTTTGAAATTTGAGAGGTTTCCATTGTCAATCCCGGAATCAAATTTCATGAGTTTTGGGCAATAATTAACGGATTTTAATAATAATTAAAATTAATTAACAGTGATCCAGAATCCAGGATTTCTTCTGGATCACATCCAAAATGAAATCAGTTCTTCCTTTTCACACTTCTGACAACTCCTGAAAATTCCATCCAACCCATCCATAACGTTTTGCGTTATCTTGTACACAGACAGACAGACAGACAGATAAATGGTGGCAAAAACATTACCTCCTTGGCGGAGGTAAAAATGAAGCCTAAATGAATAGTTGTATTTTATCATAGTGCATGTTACAGAAAATGTCCAAAAATGCACATTGTGTATCCCAGTGCCAGGCCCAAGTTAACACAGCAGCAGTAACATCAACCACGTAAACACCATTTACATGAACAGTCACTCTCCACGCCGCGTGATCCGGGTTTTTAATTCAGGGTCAGTCTCCCATTCCTTCCGGTAAAGTTTCTTATATTTTCCCCACTTCGGCATGTTAGCCTACTTATTTTGCTAACAGAATAGCCTACCACTGAGAGAGAGCGGGCTTCTGCCTCAGACTTCTGCATCGGCGCACTAAGGTTTGTTGAGGTGACGTCACGATAGCACATTGTTACAGCGACTGAATAACTCACTGTGATTAAATATTTTTTAAATTGGATGATCACAATACGAACGAGTGAAGCATACTGAATTTTGTATTTGTACTGTTTTTAGACCATAAAATAACAGTTTGTTGTGCTGTTTTCACAATATTAAAAAAAAACGCCAGATGTTGGTAAAAGCAGCCTGAATTGTGTATACCCGCCCAGTGCATTTTTTCCCCGCCAGCTGTAATCAAAAGTAGCCCAATTGGGCGGGAATACGCCCAATCTGGCAACACTGGTCGCGCTGTTTTTCGGCGAAGGAGGGAATCACGCCGGACTGTGGGTGAGCGTGCACGTACGAGGTTAGTGAGTCCCTGAAACCAGACCCAGTCACTGCTAATGTTTTATAAAAGACGAAAAGGTGCGTCAACCGAAGTTCCGGGAGACTGGAAACAGGAGGACGATCACGACGGGTTCACTTCAGGGATAATGCTGCGCACGTGTGCCATGCTGAGAGCCCCAGTTGGTAGGAGCCCAAAAAGCTTTCCTGGAAGTGGTCAACATGCATAGCCGCGGGAACATGTTCTCAGCAGGGGGTGCTGGTCTGAGAGAGCTGTGCGTTTATATATATATATATATATATATAATATATATATATATATTAAAAAAAAAAAAAAAAATATATATATATATATATATATATATATATATATATATATATATACATGTTGGAAACATGTCACACGGGAACAGATGCCTTCAGGGTTCACAAAAAACTCTCCAGCAGACAGTTGCGACAGGCAATAATTTGAAATGGTCAAATTATCGTACATTTGGCCTTTTTTTGGATTATTGAGCGTACATTGTACAGAGGGCCAAATTATTGTACAAATATGATAAATATCGTACACCTGGCAACGCTGACTCACCCTCACAAGTGACACTACATGAACACATTTCACTTCCTATAGCCACTTCACAATAAAAGTACCCCGTCATTTTGTTGCTTAAAAGCTTTTAATTTGAAAAAGCTGAACACGTGTTTCATGGAAAGGTAGAAATGATCAATTATTGATCGTACATCGTACAAAGGGCTAAATTATCGTACAAATACGATAATTATTGTACATCTGGCAACACTGGGGAGAGCAGCCTGAGCCCCACGAACCTGAGCATGATTTGGAGTAATCAGCTGCTCGGAGAGGGTGGAACGGTTTAGCTTAGTGGGGGAAAAAAGAGAGAAACTTTTCAAATAGACCTCCATCTGTGCATCTGTTCTGCCCCAGGTGTTGGAGGTTTCTTTCCACATCAAAGCTTTTCTCTTCATGTCACAGTATGTCTTTAAACTGTTAATTTACAGCACAGCAAAGTGGGACGTCAACAACATCAGCTTTCTTCTCCACTCTCTGTGTGTTATCTACCAGATCTGCTGCGCTGGTTAAACATTTTTTGTTTTTTTTTTGTTTCTTTTTTAACGCACGTCCTTGTGCTGCGCTCATCTCAGAGCTGAAATGCTCTGACGCCGTGCAACACATAGAAATGACTGGGCTCCAGTGCAGACTGTGATCAACCTGAAAGGCCTCTTAGAAGCAGGTGATGCTCTGTTTCAGATGCTATGATGTTAACAGACAGTACAACTGTGACTACAGCAGTTCTTTTACCAGAATCAGAATCTCACCAGACCGTAGTTCCAGACTGTTCCGACCTACTTTCAGCACTCGTCGTTCAGCGAATGCTTTTATTCAAAGCAGCTTAGAAGCAACATTAAAGCTTCAGCACATTCAAGCTCTAAATCTGGTCGATGTAATGAGCACTAACCAAGTTTTTCTCTTTAAGGAAAGAGCGTACAGTTGTAAGGTTGAGTTTAAATAGTTGGGCCAGACCTGGCTGTCGCTCTGTATTCTGCCATGAGTTATCTGAATTTGATTCAGGCAGCTCTGGGCAGCCAGCAGAGTACACCGACTGATGAAGTGACACGATTTATTGGCTGATAAGATGCCGGATACTCCGCTGCTTTCTGGATCATCTCTAGTTGTTTCACGGTGCATGGCGGTGGACCCGCTAGTTCAGGGGTCTCCAAAGTCCAGTCCTACGAGGGCCGCTGTCCTGCATGTCTTAGATGCTACACGGCAGGACTGGATTTGGACACCCCCCGTGCCAGATTGACCGGCTGAGATTGTCGGGTCATCTGGTTGGGAATGAAAAGCACAGTTGGGTACCCTCTCTGTAAAACAGGAAGTGACCCAAGGAGGTGGTGCTTATCGCAAACAGAAGGGGCCCAAACACCAAACCATGGGGCACCCCAGTAGTGACACACAAAGAAGAAGAGAAAAAAGTAAGACATATACTGTAGGTTTTTATGTAGGTAAAGACCAGATGATTTTAAAAATGGGTGCACTTTCCTTTTCACATGGCTGTACATGGACATCAAGTGAAAACTTATAAATGGGAATAAATGGCCCTGTGATGGACTAGTGACCTGTCCAGGTTGACCCCTGCCTTTCACCTGAAGAGAGCCTGGGATAGTCTCTCTCCAGCAGATCCCTCTGACCCTGTATGGGACTAGACGGGTATGGATGATGGATGGAATAAACTGCGATTCCTGTAACCTCTGAAGGATATTTGATTATTTGCAGCACCAGGTCGGGATCTTAGGGCTTCAGTGAGACTGGGTGAGACTTTTTACAACAACAGCTCTTCTCTTCATTTCAGCTCACCGGTTTAATTCAGGTCTACTGGATCCAATTCTGAAACAGGTGGCTAAAGGTCATAGGTCAGGCCACCATGTGCCCTGCTTGTCTAATAAGGTCCCGGTGAAGGATCAGGGAGGTATTTTGCTGCACGCTGTTATACTGAGGTCAACGGGGGGGACAGAACCATTACCTGCAGTGGGCGAGGACGGGTCTCAGGCCAGACATGTGGGTGGCAGAAGACCCTGCAGACAAAGGTGAGGACACTGATGTCCATCCCGCTGGTGCGGTGATGCTGCAGCACAATCCCTTCGGTCCACGTGTTACGGTTCCTCTGTCAGTTTGGAGAAAAATGAAAAGAACAAAAACAAAACAGAGGTTTTGAAAACTCCAAGAGATGTGATTAAATAAGAAAAATTAATGCATTCATACATACTTAACTACCTTTTTAAAAAAAAAAGCCTAGTTTTTTTTTTTTTTTTAAATCTCAAAGATGAATCTGTGACTCTGACCCTGCACGTCTTTCACATCACACTGTAAAAACTCAAAAGGGCTTTTCCTCATTATAAAAATCCTTTCATGCCTTATAGTGGCCGAAACCTTCCTTTAAATTTATTGAAGCAGCAGGACAAAACTGTTAGCAAGTAGGCGGCAGACCTTTGATTTGCATCTATCATTTTAAAATTTTTAAAGTTACTTTTTCAGGGACCGCTTGAAAGGTGAAGTGATTCATGAAGTCACAGCTTTGAGCTCTGTGCAGCAGAACTCACTGATTGTGCCGTTTTCCACCAGCGGGAAATAATTTGAATAACTTAATTAATCGAATAGCTGAAATAACTTCTGTGCCTTACGTGGTCATGGTAACTGCTGCGAGGAGACGCAGGTGAGGTCTCTAATCAAAAAGATGAGGGCAACATGGACAATAAAAAACACTGAAAAAGTAGGTAAATCAGAGGTAAAACGATGGCACCTCCGAGCTAAACGGATGGCACTGTTCCAGAAGGCCCGGGCACGAGATCAGGAGAACCAGGAGAACCTGGGAATCCTGCGGTCTCCTGGTGATCATGACAGGTCCAGACCATGACTAACAGGTGAGTAACATGGCTCATTTCTCATTTCAGCATCTGATATTAAGAGCTAATGCCCCATTTTACTGGTTACAAAAAAAAAGCAATCTGAGGACACTAATGAGTAATGTTATCATCAAATCTGGCAGTGACATAAATATATAACTAAATTTTCCAGTTATCTACTGTCGGTGGGTCCCTCACCATTGATGTGCGATTCTCTTCTCTGCAGAGGTACTATTATTTATTAATACTGACTAGTGTCATTATTTCACCATTTAATTCCTTTTGCCATTTCTCTTCGACGCAGTTGGTGATTTCCTGTCTGCTTTTGGTGAAGGTAACAGAGGTTGTGGTGTTGATGGAGAGAGTAGGGTTGGGCTGGTTGTTTCAGTTGGGTTTTGTTTGGTTTGGTTGGGTTTGGTTTGGTTCAGTTGGGTTTTGTTTGGTTTGGTTGGTTTTGGTTGGATTGGGTTGGGTTTTGTTGGGTTAGGTTTGGTTAGTTTGGTTGGGTTTTGTTGGGTTGGGTTGGGTTGAGGGGGAGTCACCAGTTACTGGTTGCCCCTTTAAGGTTAATGTGTGTTTTGTCTATGTTAGGCTTGCCGTAGTGTTCTCCCAGTGAAGAAAGTCTTAAGCAAAGCTGTGTTGTTTTTTCTGCTCCTCATTTACTTTTTCTTTGCTGAAGCCTAAAGAGCATATGTCTGTAAGTAATACTTACCTCTTTATGTTGAATTTACCTGTTAGAGTCTTCTGAAACCGTTCATAATTTGTGACTTAAAACTTAAAAACGGGAGCGATGCTAACGCGTTAGCCGGTCTATGTGGCGTTTTCAATGTTACGTTAGCATCAAGCTAATCGGCCGTTTACTGCAGTGACTACTCAATGATATTTTCAGCACATGTTTGTGTATACGTGTTAATAATTAATGACTCAGCGTTTGCTGATGTAAAAGAAAAGTCAAATGCATTACCTTTGTAACATTTTATTTTTATTTCTGTATTGCAGTTTCACAGTGTTTCTGACAGTAAACATCTAAAACTTACCTGTCGACCCCTGGATGTTTATTAAGGAACCTGTTTATCTATCTGCCAAGCTAGAAAACAGCTTTACATCCTAGTGAGGGCAGAATAGTTACTAATGTATTGTAAAATCCTTGCATTCACTCTCCATCTCCTTCCACCTTGGCCTTTTTAGGTAATGAGACATCTTAAATACCTGATCTTTGTTCGCCATGTTGGTGATCGTGACCGTGATAACGGCGTCTCGCTCCCACAACAGCCGCCAAAAGTCCTCAAAGGTGGACTGCAGAGGCCTCTGAGCCGCGATGAAGATTTTAGTCTCATTAAAACCCTGATAGATAAATGACAGAGAGGATATTAGCCTTTTTACATCTCTCCACAGATGTTCATCCAATGTTTTTAAAGCTATCTTTGGCTCTTTCAGCTGCGTGTTTTAGCGTCGTTATCCTGCAGGAGGACTCAGGACTTGAGCTTCCTGCCTCTGGCCAGTATGTTAGGACGCCCTGAGAGTCTCCAGACCTCGTCGTATCCAGATTCGAGGATCCCCCTCTCATATACGCCGAGTCACACCCAAACCCTGACCAAGCCCTTCTGGTTCTGCTTCTGATCCACCTGGGACCGCGCTTCCTTTGGCAGCCGTATCCTGGGAGGTGGCCTGCAGTCCCATGAACCTTTTACTGCTTCATAATATTTACAGTTGCAGTCCCAGGACATCTACAACCAGGCTGAATCTCTTCCCTTTAAATGAGCTGAATGGTCAATAAAAGTGTTACAGACACCTGTGATCCTAGTTAAAAGTAAACAGTTAGTTTGAAACCTGTCTATAATCCACTGACTTATTACCATTTGAAGATGCACCAACAAATCTGTCCAGGCTATTTCAGAAAGTCCTTGTAAAACGGTTTTTATTGCTTTGCTTTGTCATGTCCTAAAGGTGAGCAGGTATAAATAACACATTTGCTTTCAGCCTAATCACTTTAAGGGAGGAATGAATCATTGTTTCAGTGAACTGTAAGGTCACTGACAAATTAGTTCACGTCAGCGTTTTGTCTCATTGGACCCACTTACATCCTCACGGCGGGCGTGAAAGCAGTCTTTGTGTTTGGAGTGTTTCCCAGCCAGCGGCTTCAGCTTCGCTCTACTGTGGTCATCTGAGGAATTAAAAAAAAAAAAAAACACACACACAGCAATCAAACAGTGAGTGTCTGTGAGAGCAGGAGATCACCTTGACCATCGACACCTGAGTCAGGGAGCACTTGAACCTGTGTGGTCCAGACGGAGGATGTGGAGCTGATCTGAGTCAGCTGGCTTCTTCTATTGTTATTTATTACCAGAGACTTTGATGTTATACTCGTGTTATCTTATTAGCGTAATGTAACAAGTAACGAGGAAGCCTGAACCCTCCCCCCGACCCCAGCTCTGGTTACAGTTACAAAAGGGTTGGGGACCACTGCTTTAATGATTAAAAATGCTGCCAGGGTGGGAGAGCCCAAAAATATAAAATATAAAAGAAAAACCAAATAGCTTGTCGATTTCCGGTTTTGTACTTACAAGCTAGCGCGTCGGACATGTCTGTTCTTGTGTCTGTTGTCAGGGTTGTCTGAGTGCTCCGACATGATGTTCATCTCAGCGGGACACTTCAGAACCTCCTGGGGGAACGAAATAAACACACGCAGAGCCACACTGAGAAGTTACGTCAAATGTCATTTTAACCACCGCCATCCCAGATAAACTGGAGCGTTGAGGAGATAAGTATCTTTTTATTCTTCCACCACCATTGGCCTCCCCGGTAGCAGAACAATAGGGGGCACGTTGGTTTGACATTTATGATACAAATCAGCGGGACATTGAAATCATTCACTCATTAATCCGGGTCCACGTGCATAAATACCACCATCAGGGTCGTCACCTGATTGACGATTACGATGCAGATTTATTCTGTTTTACAGAAACACAGGACGATTGGAATATAGAGAGTATCAATGAGTCAACGCCTCCGCCGGTTTGAGTTTTCACATTCCTGAAAGCGTTGGCCGAGATGGAAGAGCACATGGAACCTACCAGTCCAATGTATTGATTAGCAAGGGGCCCAGCATTGGTTACAGCTTTTTCTGACAATCTCTTAGTTTCTATGACACAAAGTGGAAATCTGAAAAAGCACTTCTCTTCGTTAAGACGTATCATCCACCTGGTGACTTCCTCTGAGTTTCTGTCTGAATCCTCAGATTTTTTTTTCTAAATTTCACTTGCGCCGAGACTACAAACAAAGTCAGTAGTAGGAAACGTTATCAATAATGTTCTATAGATGTTAACATTTAACATTGTGTTTTCTCCATGTACTCAGACCCAACTGCCTCCTTCGTATTTTCTATTTCGTTTTGACATTTGGCACAGAAAGCGAAAAGGTAACATTTCCTCAATGCCTTGTCTTATCTGACCATTTTCAATAACCTTTGAATTTAGATTAAATCGATATGCTGCGAGGGAAAATGTCGCTGCAGTAGGCATTTATCAGAAAGGAGTGATGAAGCCAAGTTTAAGTAGACAGTTCTTGTGTTTTGCCCGGAGGGAGGGAGGCCCGGGGAGCCCGCTGGGCCTCCCTCCCTCCCTCCTGCACACAGACCGACTGTCTTGTTGACGCCACGTTGATAAGATGAACAGCATTTGACAATGTTGCCTTGTAATCATACGGTTGAATTTACACCTGCGCATGCAAGAGCAGAAAGGAAAGGAAGTCGTGTTCCACTAAATCAGCTTTCTTTTTTCTTGCTAAGCTAAAACTGATTATGAATTGTCGTTAATTAGTTCGTTAGCTGAGTAAATCATGGTGCTCCACAGGGTTCTGTGCTTGGACCGATGCTGTTTCTCTCATAAAGGTGCTATTATTTGCAGCACAGCGTAAACTTTCATTAAATATGCAGATAATACTCATCTATTTGCGGTGTTTCATGATGAGAAAGATGCAGCATTGATGTTTTGTTGTGATATTTAATACGCAATCTCAACTCAAATTAACCGCTGCGCATGTGTGGCTTCCAACCAAAGAGTACAACCATATTCGCAACAGTAACTAAGTGATGCCAGTGCCGCCCGCTGACTGGACGCAGATTAAAACAGAATCCTTCTTGTCTTTGTCTTGCTGTCTTGTCTTTTTGGTGTATCAGACCAAGTCCCTTAAAAGTAGACACATCCATGACCCTCAGCAACGTGCCAACACAGTACTCACAACACAGTTTGTGTTCGGGAGGCCGACACCCTCGCTACCTTTTACAAGTAGACTTAAGACTTTCCTTTGTGGTGAAGCTAACAGTTGGGGCTAGTTTGACCATGAACTATCCTTTTATTGGAGCTGCTCGGGGCCCTACGCAGCTAGAGAGTTTCCTTGATGTGCCCTATAAGATTCACGAGCTTCGCGTTCGTCTTTCTCTTGGTCTCATAACAGGCACGTCTGGCCCAATAATTTTATGTTTGAACAAGGAAAACCTGCAGCGAATAATCTAGCAGCTACAGTGACAGAGTTCTTTTCTCAACCATGGGTGAAAATAAAAACAGTTTGGCGAATAATTAAAAAGAAAAGAGACTTACTTTAGAATCTTCTGAGAATTCAAGCTGCTCATACGAAAAGAGCTCAGAAACATGTCTGATGAACCGTTTGGCTTCAAGGGCCTCCATGTCATCTACACACAAGGGACAGGACAAAGAATGCATCATCTTCACCTTCATCTTGGCCAGTATCTCATAAATAGTACGTCATAAAGCAATTGTTCGGGTGATTTGGTTCAGAGTAACCTTTCAGAGTAAATAAGAGGAAAATGCTGTGTTCAGTGAAGTTAGCCTCCATTCAAGGGGGTGAATGTGAAATAAAACGCAAACCAAAAAACAGACGTGCGCATGATCGTTACCTTGGATGGGGATAAAAGAGATAACCTCACTGGGCACCACCATCAACGATGACCCGTATTCCACATGAAAATGGGCGGTCCGGAAACACCACCTGTCCCAAAGAAAGACAAATGAGTGGATCTTTCAAGACTGTTTCATATCTGTTTGTGTCATACATCACAAAGACCTAAAATATGGGTTTTATACACCGATACAAGGAGGAAAGGACAAACACTTTCAGTTTTAATGTTTAATACATCAGGACAAAATTAAATTATCATATTTGGGTCTAATATGTGTCACTGGGGTTGCTAGGCAGAGCATCAAAATGAATATCAGAGTCTTGAACATCGTAGTTAGCAGATAGCAGCATCGCCGCTCTCTATAAAGCCGCCATTTGCTCCTCCCGGGGGGAACTGCGAGTGAAAGAGAAGTGAAAGCGGAGACCGGCGCTTTCTACTGCAGATTACGAAGGAATGGAAAACGGTAGGAACAAAATTCTTTTTCCTGAGGACAGAAGAGACTCTACCCTTTATTTAGGGGGGCTTCAGTGTTCACATAGTCGTGAAATACAATATTCTTTTGGCTTCGGAAGACCGGTAAATAGACTCTGCAGCGGGGTGGCAGTGAATTTAATAGGCAACTTAATTGTTTCATAACAACCACTTTTATTTTTGATATCTAACCTCAGCCTTATGCTCAGTGTATTCTCACATTAGCAGGAATAATTAAACTTTGTGCCATTTTTATCTTTTATTTTCTGTTGAGGGAAAGTAAGAATTGGATTTTAAGTATGAGCAGAGTTTTGCAAACCTGTGTAGTGAGGCACACCAGATTGAGAGTTTTGCGTGTTATTATGTAATGTCAATTATCCCCCCAGGTATATAGTAAAGGCTTAAGTTAATGTCTGAATTCATGTTCAGAAGGCCTGGTGTACTGTCTCTTGGACATTAAATAAACAAAATAATACTATTTTGGAATTAAATTTTTGTTTCTTTTTCTTCTCAGTAATAAAGCAAAATAAGAAGTTGGGGTTAAATTGTCAGTTTTTATTTCATCGAACTGAACTGAACCGTATCAAATCATACTAAATTGAATTGTTTACTATTTTTTATGAATCGTGTCTGAATCGGATCGTAGCCTGTGAATCAAGATTTAAATCATATCATTTTGTGAGTGAAAGATTCACACCCCTAGTAATGACATAAGTAATCTTATTTCCAGTAGTATTAGTGTAGCCTACGTAGGAACAATACCTACAACAAAATAGGATTTAAGCTTCATTAACTAGCTAGTTATTCACTTCATAAATGCTGACATGCAGATAATACAAGAAACAGCATTAGTAATTTGATTGACATNTGCGTCAACCGAAGTTCCGGGAGACTGGAAACAGGAGGACGATCACGACGGGTTCACTTCAGGGATAATGCTGCGCACGTGTGCCATGCTGAGAGCCCCCAGTTGGTAGGAGCCCAAAAAGCTTTCCTGGAAGTGGTCAACATGCATAGCCGCGGGAACATGTTCTCAGCAGGGGGTGCTGGTCTGAGAGAGCTGTGCGTTTATATATATATATATATATATATATATATATATATATATATTAAAAAAAAAAAAAAAAATATATATATATTATATATATATATATATATATATATATATATATACATGTTGGAAACATGTCACACGGGAACAGATGCCTTCAGGGTTCACAAAAAACTCTCCAGCAGACAGTTGCGACAGGCAATAATTTGAAATGGTCAAATTATCGTACATTTGGCCTTTTTTTGGATTATTGAGCGTTCATCGTACAGAGGGCCAAATTATCGTACAAATACGATAAATATCGTACACCTGGCAACGCTGACTCACCCTCACAAGTGACACTACATGAACACATTTCACTTCCTATAGCCACTTCACAATAAAAGTACCCCGTCATTTTGTTGCTTAAAAGCTTTTAATTTGAAAAAGCTGAACACGTGTTTCATGGAAAGGTAGAAATGATCAATTATTGATCGTACATCGTACAAAGGGCTAAATTATCGTACAGGTACGATAATTATTGTACATCTGGCAACACTGGGGAGAGCAGCCTGAGTTACGTCTGCTGGGGGGAGAAGCACCGAGCCCCACGAACCTGAGCATGATTTGGAGTAATCAGCTGCTCGGAGAGGGTGGAACGGTTTAGCTTAGTGGGGGAAAAAAGAGAGAAACTTTTCAAATAGACCTCCATCTGTGCATCTGTTCTGCCCCAGGTGTTGGAGGTTTCTTACCACATCAAAGCTTTTCTCTTCATGTCACAGTATGTCTTTAAACTGTTAATTTACAGCACAGCAAAGTGGGACGTCAACAACATCAGCTTTCTTCTCCACTCTCTGTGTGTTATCTACCAGATCTGCTGCGCTGGTTAAACATTGTTTTTTTGTTTCTTTTTTAACGCACGTCCTTGTGCTGCGCTCATCTCAGAGCTGAAATGCTCTGACGCCGTGCAACACATAGAAATGACTGGGCTCCAGTGCAGACTGTGATCAACCTGAAAGGCCTCTTAGAAGCAGGTGATGCTCTGTTTCAGATGCTACGATGTTAGCAGACAGTACAACTGTGACTACAGCAGTTCTTTTACCAGAATCAGAATCTCACCAGACCGTAGTTCCAGACTGTTCCGACCTACTTTCAGCACTCGTCGTTCAGCGAATGCTTTTATTCAAAGCAGCTTAGAAGCAACATTAAAGCTTCAGCACATTCAAGCTCTAAATCTGGTCGATGTAATGAGCACTAACCAAGTTTTTCTCTTTAAGGAAAGAGCGTACAGTTGTAAGGTTGAGTTTAAATAGTTGGGCCAGACCTGGCTGTCGCGCTGTATTCTGCCATGAGTTATCTGAATTTGATTCAGGCAGCTCTGGGCAGCCAGCAGAGTTCACCGACTGATGAAGCGACACGATTTATTGGCTGATAAGACGCCGGATACTCCGCTGCTTTCTGGATCATCTCTAGTTGTTTCACGGTGCATGGCGGTGGACCCGCTAGTTCACGGGTCTTCAAGTCCAGTCCTATGAGGGCCGCTGTCCTGCATGTCTTAGATGCTACACGGCAGGACTGGATTTGGACACCCCCCGTGCCAGATTGACCTGCTGAGATTGTCGGGTCATCTGTTGGGAATGAAAAGCACAGTTGGGTACCCTCTCTGTAAAACAGGAAGTGACCCAAGGAGGTGGTGCTTATCGCAAACAGAAGGGGCCCAAATACCAAACCATGGGGCACCCCAGTAGTGACACACAAAGAAGAAGAGAAAAAAGTAAGACATATACTGTAGGTTTTTATTAGGTAAAGACCAGATGATTTTAAATGGGTGCACTTTGCTTTTCACATGGCTGTACATGGACATCAAGTGAAAACTTATAAATGGGAATAAATGGCCCTGTGATGGACTAGTGACCTGTCCAGGTTGACCCCTGCCTTTCACCTGAAGAGAGCTGGGATAGTCTCCAGCAGATCCCTCTGACCCTGTATGGGACTAGACGGGTATGGATGATGGATGGAATAAACTGCGATTCCTGTAACCTCTGAAGGATATTTGATTATTTGCAGCAGCAGGTCGGGATCTTAGGGCTTCAGTGAGACTGGGTGAGACTTTTTACAACAGCTCTTCTCTTCATTTCAGCTCACCGGTTTAATTCAGGTCTACTGGATCCAATTCTGAAACAGGTGCTAAAGGTTATAGGTCAGGCCACCATGTCCTGCTTGTCTAATAAGGTCCCGGTGAAGGATCAGGGAGGTATTTTGCTGCACGCTGTTATACTGAGGTCAACGGGGGGGACAGAACCATTACCTGCAGTGGGCGAGTACGGGTCTCAGGCCAGACGTGTGGGTGGCAGAAGACCTGCAGACAAAGGTGAGGACACTGATGTCCATCCCGCTGGTGCGGTGATGCTGCAGCACAATCCCTTCGGTCCACGTGTTACGGTTCCTCTGTAAGTTTGGAGAAAAATGAAAAAAACAAAAACAAAACAGAGGTTTTGAAAACTCCAAGAGATGTGATTAAATAAGAAAAATGAATGCATTCATACATACTTAACTACCTTTTTAAAAAAAAAAGCCTAGTTTTTTTTTTTTTTTTTAAATCTCAAAGATGAATCTGTGACTCTGACCCTGCACGTCTTTCACATCACACTGTAAAAACTCAAAAGGGCTTTTCCTCATTATAAAAATCCTTTCATGCCTTATAGTGGCCGAAACCTTCCTTTAAATTTATTGAAGCAGCAGGACAAAACTGTTAGCAAGTAGGCGGCAGACCTTTGATTTGCATCTATCATTTTAAAATTTTTAAAGTTACTTTTCAGGGACCGCTTGAAAGGTGAAGTGATTCATGAAGTCACAGCTTTGAGCTCTGTGCAGCAGAACTCACTGATTGTGCCGTTTTCCACCAGCGGGAAATAATTTGAATAACTTAATTAATCGAATAGCTGAAATAACTTCTGTGCCTTACGTGGTCATGGTAACTGCTGTGAGGAGACGCAGGTGAGGTCCCTAATCAAAAAGATACAATGAAAACACTGAAAAAGTAGTAAATCAGAGGTAAAACGATGGCACCTCCGAGCTAAACGGATGGCACTGTTCCAGAAGGCCCGGGCACGAGATCAGGAGAACCAGGAGAACCTGGGAATCCTGCGGTCTCCTGGTGATCATGACAGGTCCAGACCATGACTAACAGGTGAGTAACATGGCTCATTTCTCATTTCAGCATTTGATATTAGAGCTAATGCCCCATTTTACTGGTTACAAAAAAAAGCAATCTGAGGACACTAATGAGTAATGTTATCATCAAATCTGGCAGTGACATAAATATATAACTAATTTTCCAGTTATCTACTGTCGTCACCATTGATGTGCGATTCTCTTCTCTGCAGAGGTACTATTATTTATTAATACTGACTAGTGTCATTATTTCACCATTTAATTCCTTTTGCCATTTCTCTTCGACGCAGTTGGTGATTTCCTGTCTGCTTTTGGTGAAGGTAACAGAGGTTGTGGTGTTGATGGAGAGAGTAGGGTGGGCTTTTGTTTCGGTTGGGTTTTGTTTGGTTTGGTTGGGTTTGGTTTGGTTCAGTTGGGTTTTGTTTGGTTTGGTTGGTTTTGGTTGGATTGGGTTGGGTTTTGTTGGGTTAGGTTTGGTTAGTTTGGTTGGGTTTTGTTGGGTTGGGTTGGGTTGAGGGGGAGTCACCAGTTACTGTGCTGCCCCTTTAAGGTTAATGTGTGTTTTGTCTATGTAGGCTTGCCGTAGTGTTCTCCCAGTGAAGAAAGTCTTAAGCAAAGCTGTGTTGTTTTTCTGCTCCTCATTTACTTTTTCTTTGCTGAAGCCTAAAGAGCATATGTCTGTAAGTAATACTTACCTCTTTATGTTGAATTTACCTGTTAGAGTCTTCTGAAACCGTTCATAATTTGTGACTTAAAACTTAAAAACGGGAGCGATGCTAACGCGTTAGCCGGTCTATGGCGTTTTCAATGTTACGTTAGCATCAAGCTAATCGGCCGTTTACTGCAGTGACTACTCAATGATATTTTCAGCACATGTTTGTGTATACGTGTTAATAATTAATGACTCAGCGTTTGCTGATGTAAAAGAAAAGTCAAATGCATTACCTTTGTAACATTTTATTTTTATTTCTGTATTGCAGTTTCACAGTGTTTCTGACAGTAAACATCTAAAACTTACCTGTCGACCCCTGGATGTTTATTAAGGAACCTGTTTATCTATCTATCTGCAAAGCTAGAAAACAGCTTTACATCCTAGTGAGGGCAGAATAGTTACTAATGTATTGTAAAATCCTTGCATTCACTCTCCATCTCCTTCCACTTGGCCTTTTTAGGTAATGGACATCTTAAATACCTGATCTTTGTTCGCCATGTTGGTGATCGTGACCGTGATAACGGCGTCTCGCTCCCACAACAGCCGCCAAAAGTCCTCAAAGGTGGACTGCAGAGGCCTCTGAGCCGCGATGAAGATTTTAGTCTCATTAAAACCCTGATAGATAAATGACAGAGAGGATATTAGCCTTTTTACATCTCTCCACAGATGTTCATCCAATGTTTTTAAAGCTATCTTTGGCTCTTTCAGCTGCGTGTTTTAGCGTCGTTATCCTGCAGGAGGACTCAGGACTTGAGCTTCCTGCCTCTGGCCAGTATGTTAGGATGCCCTGAGAGTCTCCAGACCTCGTCGTATCCAGATTCGAGGATCCCCCTCTCAGATACGCTGAGTCACGCCCAAACCCTGACCGAGCCCTTCTGGTTCTGCTTCTGATCCACCTGGGACCGCGCTTCCTTTGGCAGCCGTATCCTGGGAGGTGGCCTGCAGTCCCATGAACCTTTTACTGCTTCATAATATTTACAGTTGCAGTCCCAGGACATCTACAACCAGGCTGAATCTCTTCCCTTTAAATGAGCTGAATGGTCAATAAAAGTGTTACAGACACCTGTGATCCTAGTTAAAAGTAAACAGTTAGTTTGAAACCTGTCTATAATCCACTGACTTATTACCATTTGAAGATGCACCAACAAATCTGTCCAGGCTATTTCAGAAAGTCCTTGTAAAACGGGTTTTTATTGCTTTGCTTTGTCATGTCCTAAAGGTGAGCAGGTATAAATAACACATTTGCTTTCAGCCTAATCACTTTAAGGGAGGAATGAATCATTGTTTCAGTGAACTGTAAGGTCACTGACAAATTAGTTCACGTCAGCGTTTTGTCTCATTGGACCCACTTACATCCTCACGGCGGGCGTGAAAGCAGTCTTTGTGTTTGGAGTGTTTCCCAGCCAGCGGCTTCAGCTTCGCTCTACTGTGGTCATCTGAGGAATTAAAAAAAAAAAAAAACACACACACAGCAATCAAACAGTGAGTGTCTGTGAGAGCAGGAGATCACCTTGACCATCGACACCTGAGTCAGGGAGCACTTGAACCTGTGTGGTCCAGACGGAGGATGTGGAGCTGATCTGAGTCAGCTGGCTTCTTCTATTGTTATTTATTACCAGAGACTTTGATGTTATACTCGTGTTATCTTATTAGTGTAATGTAACAAGTAACGAGGAAGCCTGAACCCTCCCCCCACCCCAGCTCTGGTTACAGTTACAAAAGGGTTGGGGACCACTGCTTTAATGATTAAAAATGCTGCCAGGGTGGGAGAGCCCAAAAATATAAAATATAAAAGAAAAACCAAATAGCTTGTCGATTTCCGGTTTTGTACTTACAAGCTAGCGCGTCGACATGTCTGTTCTTGTGTCTGTTGTCAGGGTTGTCTGAGTGCTCCGACATCATGTTCATCTCAGCGGGACACTTCAGAACCTCCTGGGGGAACGAAATAAACACACGCAGAGCCACACTGAGAAGTTACGTCAAATGTCATTTTACCACCGCCATCCCAGATAAACTGGAGCGTTGAGGAGATAAGTATCTTTTATTCTTCCACCACCATTGGCCTCCCCGGTAGCAGAACAATAGGGGGCACGTTGGTTTGACATTTATGATACAAATCAGCGGGACATTAAATCATTCACTCATTAATCCGGGTCCACGTGCATAAATACCACCATCAGGTCGTCACCTGATTGACGATTACGATGCAGATTTATTCTGTTTTACAGAAACACAGGACGATTGGAATATAGAGAGTATCAATGAGTCAACGCCTCCGCCGGTTTGAGTTTTCACATTCCTGAAAGCGTTGGCCGAGATGGAAGAGCACATGGAACCTACCAGTCCAATGTATTGATTAGCAAGGGGCCCAGCATTGGTTACAGCTTTTTCTGACAATCTCTTAGTTTCTATGACACAAAGTGGAAATCTGAAAAAGCACTTCTCTTCGTTAAGACGTATCATCCACCTGGTGACTTCCTCTGAGTTTCTGTCTGAATCCTCAGATTTTTTTTTCTAAATTTCACTTGCGCCGAGACTACAAACAAAGTCAGTAGTAGGAAACGTTATCAATAATGTTCTATAGATGTTAACATTTAACATTGTGTTTTCTCCATGTACTCAGACCCAACTGCCTCCTTCGTATTTTCTATTTCGTTTGACATTTGGCACAGAAAGCGAAAAGGTAACATTTCCTCAATGCCTTGTCTTATCTGACCATTTTCAATAACCTTTGAATTTAGATTAAATCGATATGCTGCGAGGGAAAATGTCGCTGCAGTAGGCATTTATCAGAAAGGAGTGATGAAGCCAAGTTTAAGTAGACAGTTCTTGTGTTTTGCCCGGAGGGAGGGAGGCCCGGGGAGCCCGCTGGGCCTCCCTCCCTCCCTCCTGCACAGACCGACTGTCTTGTTGACGCCACGTTGATAAGATGAACAGCATTTGACAATGTTGCCTTGTAATCATACGGTTGAATTTACACCTGCGCATGCAAGAGCAGAAAGGAAAGGAAGTCGTGTTCCACTAAATCAGCTTTCTTTTTTCTTGCTAAGCTAAAAACTGATTATGAATTGTCGTTAATTAGTTCGTTAGCTGAGTAAATCATCATGGTGCTCCACAGGGTTCTGTGCTTGGACCGATGCTGTTTCTCTCATAAAGGTGCTATTATTTGCAGCACAGCGTAAACTTTCATTAAATATGCAGATAATACTCATCTATTTGCGGTGTTTCATGATGAGAAAGATGCAGCATTGATGTTTTGTTGTGATATTTAATACGCAATCTCAACTCAAATTAACCGCTGCGCATGTGTGGCTTCCAACCAAAGAGTACAACCATATTCGCAACAGTAACTAAGTGATGCCAGTGCCGCCCGCTGACTGGACGCAGATTAAAACAGAATCCTTCTTGTCTTTGTCTTGCTGTCTTGTCTTTTTGGTGTATCAGACCAAGTCCCTTAAAAGTAGACACATCCATGACCCTCAGCAACGTGCCAACACAGTACTCACAACACAGTTTGTGTTCGGGAGGCCGACACCCTCGCTACCTTTTACAAGTAGACTTAAGACTTTCCTTTGTGGTGAAGCTAACAGTTGGGGCTAGTTTGACCATGAACTATCCTTTTATTGGAGCTGCTCGGGGCCCTACGCAGCTAGAGAGTTTCCTTGATGTGCCCTATAAGATTCACGAGCTTCGCGTTCGTCTTTCTCTTGGTCTCATAACAGGCACGTCTGGCCCAATAATTTTATGTTTGAACAAGGAAAACCTGCAGCGAATAATCTAGCAGCTACAGTGACAGAGTTCTTTTCTCAACCATGGGTGAAAATAAAAACAGTTTGGCGAATAATTAAAAAGAAAAGAGACTTACTTTAGAATCTTCTGAGAATTCAAGCTGCTCATACGAAAAGAGCTCAGAAACATGTCTGATGAACCGTTTGGCTTCAAGGGCCTCCATGTCATCTACACACAAGGGACAGGACAAAGAATGCATCATCTTCACCTTCATCTTGGCCAGTATCTCATAAATAGTACGTCATAAAGCAATTGTTCGGGTGATTTGGTTCAGAGTAACCTTTCAGAGTAAATAAGAGGAAAATGCTGTGTTCAGTGAAGTTAGCCTCCATTCAAGGGGGTGAATGTGAAATAAAACGCAAACCAAAAAACAGACGTGCGCATGATCGTTACCTTGGATGGGGATAAAAGAGATAACCTCACTGGGCACACCACCATCAACGATGACCCGTATTCCACATGAAAATGGGCGGTCCGGAAACACCACCTGTCCCAAAGAAAGACAAATGAGTGGATCTTTCAAGACTGTTTCATATCTGTTTGTGTCATACATCACAAAGACCTAAAATATGGGTTTTATATACACCGATACAAGGAGGAAAGGACAAACACTTTCAGTTTTAATGTTTAATACATCAGGACAAAATTAAATTATCATATTTGGGTCTAATATGTGTCACTGGGGTTGCTAGGCAGAGCATCAAAATGAATATCAGAGTCTTGAACATCGTAGTTAGCAGATAGCAGCATCGCCGCTCTCTATAAAGCCGCCATTTGCTCCTCCCGGGGGGGAACTGCGAGTGAAAGAGAAGTGAAAGCGGAGACCGGCGCTTTCTACTGCAGATTACGAAGGAATGGAAAACGGTAGGAACAAAATTCTTTTTCCTGAGGACAGAAGAGACTCTACCCTTTATTTAGGGGGGCTTCAGTGTTCACATAGTCGTGAAATACAATATTCTTTTGGCTTCGGAAGACCGGTAAATAGACTCTGCAGCGGGGTGGCAGTGAATTTAATAGGCAACTTAATTGTTTCATAACAACCACTTTTATTTTTGATATCTAACCTCAGCCTTATGCTCAGTGTATTCTCACATTAGCAGGAATAATTAAACTTTGTGCCATTTTTATCTTTTATTTTCTGTTGAGGGAAAGTAAGAATTGGATTTTAAGTATGAGCAGAGTTTTGCAAACCTGTGTAGTGAGGCACACCAGATTGAGGAGTTTTGCGTTTCATTATGTAATGTCAATTATCCCCCCAGGTATATAGTAAAGGCTTAAGTTAATGTCTGAATTCATGTTCAGAAGGCCTGGTGTACTGTCTCTTGGACATTAAATAAACAAAATAATTTTTTTTTTTTTACTATTTTGGAATTAAATTTTTGTTTCTCTTTTTTCTTCTCAGTAATAAAGCAAAATAAGAAGTTGGGGTTAAATTGTCAGTTTTTATTTCATCGAACTGAACTGAACCGTATCAAATCATACTAAATTGAATTGTTTACTATTTTTTATGAATCGTGTCTGAATCGGATCGTAGCCTGTGAATCAAGATTTAAATCATATCATTTTGTGAGTGAAAGATTCACACCCCTAGTAATGACATAAGTAATCTTATTTCCAGTAGTATTAGTGTAGCCTACGTAGGAACAATACCTACAACAAAATAGGATTTAAGCTTCATTAACTAGCTAGTTATTCACTTCATAAATGCTGACATGCAGATAATACAAGAAACAGCATTAGTAATTTGATTGACATAAATGGCATTATAATCAGTTGGATCACGTGCAGCTACTGAATCCAGTTAACCAGTAACTGCAAAAGGTGAAGAAGAATTAAAACCACCAAGAGTTAGAAGTCCAAGAGGTAAAAGCAAAAATGTGACGTTTATGAAGCCTGCGGATCAGGACACATTACGCCGTACACCTCAGACCTCCAGATCCTCCACACAACACAGTGATTCAGCAACAGAGTGTCTTCAGATCTGCTGCAACACAGATGCTGCAGGAGAACCTTCCTGAACACAGCTGGAACCTCCTACAATGAATCTTTGGAGACTTAAAATCATGGCAGCTACTGCAACTATTTAATATCCCATCAGGGATCAATAAAGTTGAGCTGAATCCCATAAACGCAGGTCGGTGGCCGAACAGAGAACACACCCACACAAGCAGGTGCACGAGTGAGTGTGTGTTCCCAGTTAGGGGAGGGAGCGCCACAGTATCTGAGCGAGAAAAGAAGAAGAAGAAGTCTGCCCTCAATTTCAAAATCACTCGTTCTAAAAGACAGTAATAGACAGTAATATATTCCCACATGACCGGCTTCGTGGATTCCCTCTCAATCGAGGCTTCAACTTTCCAAATTCTTCCTAATTTCAGGCTTCTGAATGTCGTTGACGACGAGTCAGATATTCAGAACTCAGAAGTACAAAGTCTAACTTTTTTTGGGAACACTTCTCTGTGAATTTGTTTAAACAGTAAAGTTCTCTCTGAGGTTTCTCCTTTTTTTACGACTTTGCTCGAGTGTGTAAATCCACTATATACTTAATTACATCTAGAGATGCACGATAACTGTTTTTTAAAACCGATAACTGATAACTTTCAGCTCCTAAAGGCTGATACCGATAACCGATAACACACACATATACCTAAGATCATTACATCAATACTATGAACAAAACCAAAAACAGTTTTGACTCTTTAAATGAACAGATATTTTTTTTTTCTAATGAAAAGCTATTGGAAGCCTCTCAGACATTTTCGTAAAGCTATCAAACAAACCTATTTGATATCTCACATTAATTTAAATAAGGTTCATTACTGACTGATATAAAAAAATAAAGGCTCCTTGAACTAATAGAAATACATGCATCAAAATTACAAACAAAAAAAATGCATTCCTAAATGACAAAAAAAAAAAATAATGCACAGTGCATAATGTACTGACACAAGTTAGACTTAACTACTGTAATAAAACTAAATAAACTAAAAAAGTGCACTCCATAGTAACAAAAAAATAAGTTTAAAGGGTTATATTCAAATGAATGCCTTTTAATTTAAGTAAATGAGGTTTAGTAGTTTTGGGTTTTTTTTTTAATGTCATGGAAGCTTTAGATGAGAGAGATGATGGCAAGGGGCGGAAAACAGAGGGGAGGGGTTGACTTGCTGCTAGCTTGCTCACGTTAGCTCACGTTAGCTCATGTTAGCTCACGTTAGCGTGATATCAAAACTCTATGGAAGCGATGGTTATGTTTCAGGTGGCTGATCGGATTCAACGTATTAAAGCTTGTGCTATTTTTCTCTCCTTCGCTTGGAGCATTTGTCACAAATAACCAGCGAACTATCTTCTTCTGAAACTTTAAAGAAGTTCTACACCATCGTCGCCATATTTTATTTTTCAGCGCACTGTTCCGCAATGCTGCATTCAAGGTGTAACGTAAATTCCTCCGTTCCCTCGTTTGCTCGTCGTTCTTTTAGCCTTTTCTATTTTTTCTATTTTATATGTGTAACATGTAGGAGAATACTGAGAATATCAATTCAAGTCAGCAACTATTAAAATTATGACCGAGTTAACGAGTTGTTTTCTGGCATGAGGAGGTATTCTTGATTTTCCTTACTGAGAAATCGTTTTTCTGATTATGCCAACGTCACTTGAACATAACATTCACTGACGGTCATTGAAGGCTCAGAGGGAGCGAGACACTGCCGTGTTGACAAAAATATATATGCTATCGAGGCTGTTCGTCATGATATCGGACTTATCAGGATGATGTCATAATTTCCTGGTATCGGCCCGATAATTATCCCTAATCCCTAAGCATACCTAATTACATCCATATCTGTGTTCGTCAGGAGCTTGAACACCTTGACGTACCTCCGTCTTCAGCCTGCAATCATCACACATGAACAGACTGTGTAAAGACCGGATAACCCGGATCAGCCAGACGTTTCTCTTGGACCTACCTCCAGTACACGAGCACAGCCAGCAGCGGGATGAGGTAGAAGGTTAGAGCTGAGAGCGCCACCAAGGGAAGAAGCCACTCTGCACGACTCGGCCCTGCTCCGGAGCCAGACCTGGTCTGAGGGGTCAGGTTGGTCATCATGCTGGCGTGGTCTGGGAGAGGGAATTAAAAAAAAAGAAGCCAATAGTGGTTGATTTTACAGCAGTCATCAAGAGCCCGCTGTAATGGAGCGGGACATAGACGGCGACTTCCCAAAGTTCCTGGTGAAACTCCACCTTCCTCAAAGGTGCACAGGGAGGGAAGAATCAGAAAGAGGTCCAGACTCCAGCAGCGTACTGTACGGATGATCTTTAATCATTTACAAAAGAAAATTTCAACCTTGAAGCTTTGGTCAAATATTAACGTTGATCGATACGCTACAAGGCTGGCGAGTTCTCCAAGCTGAGAAGATCCCACACTGGTGGAAACCAACGGAGACTCAGGAGTTTTGATTCTGTTGCCGTTTCTTCAAGGTTTCTGTCTCGTCTGCTCTTGCGTCTTATACTTGGTATTTTAGACTTGTTCGGGACTTTTGCGCTTGGACCTTTCTGTTTTTCTTCTCTTCAAGTCCGTCTCCATATAGTTATAAACCCGAGTTTGATTTCTCTGTTTGGCTCCACCAGGCAGACGGGTCAGAGCTGCAGGCAGGACGGGTCAGAGCTGCAGATAGACGGGTCAGAGCTGCAGGCAGGCGGGTCAGAGCTGCAGATAGACGGGTCAGAGCTGCAGGCGGACAGTCACAGCTGCAGGCAGACGGGTCAGAGCTGCAGGCAGACGGGTCAGAACTGCAGATAGACGGGTCAGAGCTGCAGGCAGACGGGTCAGAGCTGCAGGCAGACGGGTCAGAGCTGCAGATAGACGGGTCAGAGCTGCAGATAGCAGAGCGGGTCAGAGCTGCAGATAGACGGGTCAGAGCTGCAGATAGCGAGGGGTCAGAGCTGCAGAGCAGAGACGGGTCAGAGCTGCAGATAGACGGGTCAGAGCTGCAGATAGCAGAGACGGGTCAGAGCTGCAGGCAGACGGGTCAGAGCTGCAGATAGACGGGTCAGAGCAGAGCTGCAGATAGACGGGTCAGAGCTGCAGATAGACGGGTCAGAGCTGCAGATAGACGGGTCAGAGCTGCAGATAGACGGGTCAGAGCTGCAGGACGGGTCAGAGCTGCAGAGCGGGTCAGCTGCAGGCAGAGCTGCAGGTCAGAGCTGCAGATAGACGGGTCAGAGAGCAGAGCTGCAGACGGGTCAGAGCAGATAGACAGATGCAGACGGGTCAGAGCTGCAGATAGACGGGTCAGAGCTGCAGATAGACGGGTCAGAGCAGATGCAGACAGAGCGGGTCAGAGCTCAGCAGATAGACGGGTCAGAGCTGCAGAGGGTCAGAGCTGCAGGTCAGAGCTCAGAGCTGCAGAGCAGCCCCAGTAGATAGAGGCCATACAGAGGCTGCAGGTTCAACTCCCAGCACAACCTTTAATTGAGAGGTTCCTGTCATGCCAGCAACACGTTTCTGTGTTTTTCAGATGATGCAGAACTCATGACCCAAAGCAAGAGCAGTTGCTTTCTTGCACCGTGCAGCCTTCCAGCTCATGTTGGTACGAAATTAACTTTATTTTGCATGAAGACACTCTTCCTGGTTACAGGCACACTGCAAAAAAGGAATGTTAAGAAAGTAAAAAAAGCCTTGTATCAAGAAAAAAAGTCTTATTTTTTTTTCCAAAAAGAAAATTAATCTTGTCAAGCATGTTTTGCATTTTTAGAAAGTACATCTTACTTTTTCTTTTTATGATAGAAGTATCAGCTAATTTTGAGCTAGAATGAACCAGAAACTAGAACCAGTATGAAAATACTGCATTGAGCAATTGTATTGCAAAATTAATAGTAATAAAAAAAAACATTAAATGAATGCTTTGGTTTCTTGATTTAAGATATCATTACTTATTTTTTCACCTGTTTAAAGTAATTTTGTCTTATTTTAACTACTTTTATTATCTATATTAATCCCCAAATTAAGGTGTTATTTCTTAAAGTTAACTTAGTTAAATTCAAATTTTAAGTAAAATTATCCTAAATTAGTGTTTTTTTTGTTTGTTTTTTTTTCCATTGCTTGTTCGAGAACTTGCAGGAATTTAAGATTTGCTTTCTAGTTTTAAGCCCAATTTTAGTTGTTCAGAGGCAAGAACTTTATGCTTATTTTAAGATTTCTTGTCAAGTAATAAAAGCTTACCCCATTGGCAGATTCTTTTGCTTGATACAAGATAATTTCATTGAATTTAAGAATATTTTGCTTCTTTCTCGTAGGGCTGTTTTTGCAGTGCACCGACTTGTGTACTGTTGATCAGACAAGTGGACACAAACTTGTGAAAGTCCTCGATTCTTATTTCTCTGTCAGCTCACAAAGAAAAAGAAGAAAAGGAGTTTCTTTTTATGACTTGTATGACAACTCATGGTTGCAGTCGTACGTTCAGGGCACCGCTAACAAGCACAAAAACAGAAGCTCGCTCCTTTCACTTAATCTACCTGAATGCGAGGGTCTAACAATAACATTAAACCACCTGACAGATTAAAATAGGCTCAGCTGCAAGTTCAGCTCCCAGCTGAGCTGTGGTTTTGCACGCTCAGCGCATTCTTTTACGAGATGCTACATATATGCATCCGAACAGCACGAACCGGCTCTGGACCACTGGGCCATGAGTTGAGTGTTTCCCTTTTAGATCCCAGGAAGAACACTGCCACCTCTGGAGCTGACGGCGGCCCCCGCGGCCTTCGCTGTGGAGTCTCCAGAGAGCCGGGGGCCACGTCGGGCCTCTGCAGCGCGCCACAGATGTTTGGCCCCGCCCACACATCTACGCGCACAGACCTGCAGACGTGAACCGTGTCAGAAAAAAAGGGACGCGGAGACGCCGGCCGCCGTTCCTCCGTTCTGATCTGCTCCCGCCTCTCCTTCCTGATTACAGCTGCCGCCAAGTAAATAGATAAATAAATAAATAAATAAATGAAAGCCATCGCCAGCAGCGCACAAACACTTAACACAGAAGCAGCCAGTCATTAGCACACACACACGCACGCACACGCACACACACAACTATAAATGGAGCAAAGACTTTTTTTTCCACCCTGCAGCTGAGCCGAGCCTCCGAGCCTCATCTCCTCTCACCACGTCTGAAAGTAGGCCAGCGCTCAGATCAGAGCGATGGGGGGGGGGGGGGGGGGGGGTGAGAGACAGGGAGGGGCTGAAACGGGGAAGATGGACCAAATCAAGAGACTAGTAGAGCCATGAAAATACCGTGAACTGTGATGAGACGAAGAAGTTGGGTCGAGGACGGGAGTTGTGTAGGAGGAGAGAGAAGTTTTCTAGGAACGACAGAAATATGATT
This sequence comes from Hirundichthys speculiger, assembly GCA_018398805.1. Taxonomy (NCBI): domain Eukaryota; kingdom Metazoa; phylum Chordata; class Actinopteri; order Beloniformes; family Exocoetidae; genus Hirundichthys; species Hirundichthys speculiger. The sequence continues at coordinate 58,838 of JAGFBZ010000214.1, read as the reverse complement.
ATAAAACAGGAAGAAAACATGGCTTCCCCTCGTCCCGCTTCTGTGACTGTAGCGTGGAAATCCCGCAGATGTGGATAAAACTGTCGGTACCCTTCCATGGAAGGAAACCAACCAGCAACTTCCTCTGAAGTAACCTGAAACCGACAAGAAGCTGGTGGCATCTACAACTCCAGTTCGAAATAAAAAATGCACTGATTTGCAGATCTCATCGTCCCATATTTAAACCTTGTGTTGCATCTTTGGAGTCATCATGGTTGAGTCGCCACAGGACTGAACTGTCTCCATTTCTAGAGACAACTTGACACCTTGAGATGACTTTGTAGAACCTTCCAGCCCGATGGAGACCGTTCGTCTTCAGGGATCTTTGTTCTCCAAGTCAGAGTTCACATCAGCAGCTGCTCCTGATGAACAGCAGGCTTCACGGGTCTGGGCGTCTTTTACCAGTCAAAGTGCAATTTCAATTAATTCATCCCAACAGAATCCAACTTCAAAGTTCATGTCATGGAACGGCGAAACGGTGCTGCTTCGGCAGTAACGCGTTGGCACTCTGCACATCACGTAGATCCAGAGCGAAGGTGCTCCACGTCGATCCCTTCACGGCTGACGTGTCGCGGGTGCAGCATTAGACACGACGGAGGAAGAATGTCGTCCCGGCTTAAGACGAGGAAAAGATCGGCTACACGAGCGGTCAAGAACGAGTCTCAGGGAACAACAAGAGCCTAAACGGGAGGCCCCATGAATGGAAATCGAGGCCTGTGATTGGCTGCTACGACAGGCATTACTGTGGCTTCGGTGGTCTGTACGCTGATTGGCTGACACACCTCCCTGCATCTGCCATCTCTTGCTCTCGTGAGACAAAGACGAGTTTAACGCTGATACACTTGGTGTTTCCGTTCGTCAGTTCCAAATATCACTAAATCAAATTTCATTTTTAAAGTTAACTCATTCACTGCCATTGACGTCTATAGATGTCAGTTGGGTCTAATATTTGTCACTGGGGTTGCTAGGCAGAGCGTCAAAATAAATATCAGTTTTTAACATTGTAGTTAGTGTTCTGATCCTCCAGATGGCAGCATCACCGCTTTCTATAAAGCCACCGTTTCACCCCCCCCCCCGAAGGAATTGGGAGTGAGAGAAAAGATGGCGAAGCGCATTCAACTGCTGATTACGGAGGAACGGAACGGGGTAGAATCAAACTTTTTTTTTTTTTTGAAAAAGTGGAACATCTCGATAAGTTGAGGGGGTACTCCACATCGTGGTTTTTCCACCATTCGCGAAGTGTGTGGGTTCACTGTATTTTATGGAACATTAATGAAGAAATCCAGTGAATTCCAGCGTGGTTCCAAATATTGCTGCTGTATTTAGCTAGCGCGTCTTCATCGATATGCATCACCTTTCTTTATAAGGCACAAATAATCACACACATCTTGCACAAAGACACTTTGGAACACAGACCAGATTCGTAATAACGTTTCTTCATCCCAATAAGAGTTCCCAGCCTCATTATTCTGGAGTCACACTGTGAACGTGAACATTTTGTTGGTGCTCGCCAATGTTAAGCTCATTTGTAGGAAGGCCCAGAAGTCGTAGATATAAGACATTTAAATTAATGATTTCTTTAAAAAAAAAAAAATCCTCTAAGAATTAAGTTCCTCAGTGATTTCCTGCACCAGAGAAAGTACAGTGATCCCTTATTTTTGGCGGTTAATGGGGACCGGCGCCCCCCCGCGTAAATCAAAATCCACGATCTGGAGCTGAAGCCCCCTGATCCTCAATAATGTGTTTAAAATATGTTTAAAAACCCCAAAAAAGTAGCGAGGCACTGCAGCGAAACAAGACAAAGGCTCAAATGTGGTCTTTCTGTTACCTTCACAGCCTCTGGTCTCTGAACCGTAGTAAAGAAACCGCTGCTATTGTGCTATTTTTGGCTCGTAATTAGCGGCTAACACGCTAACAACAACAAAAGAAACAGTCCAGTTTTCTCTGCATGAACTGCAGGAACTTGTAACGTCACACAGGTTGTATTGTTGGGCTCCTGTCGGTTAACAGAGAATGTAAATCTATACACACTTTATGCTCACTACACTTTTCATCTAACCTCGTTTTCGTTCTGCCGTCCCACGACACACACACTACATTACCCATAAGGCCACACCATTACCCATAAGGCCACCTTCTTAAAGGGACCAGGATGGCTCACAGAATTTCTTCACTGTGAGAGAACACGTACAAAATCCTGTGATGTTTCCGCAATAAAAAAAAATAAATTAAATTATATATTTCGGAAAAATCAGCCAATAACTAAAACCGCGGAACTTAAACCGAGAATTGGCGAGGGATCACTGTACAACCACGGAAGCGAATTTTGGAGAGTCCTTTCAAAGTTCAGTAAACACAGAAGAGAAAGAAGAGACGGGGGTTTCATCTTTGAACTAGATGCAGCCGGCGTCGCAATATCCCCCCCCCCCCCCAAAGGAATCAAAAGTAAGTCGGCATCGGGTCAGCACATTCTGTGACTCACCAGTATGGATTGAGAGGGACCAGTGGTTCGTGTCCCACCCACTTGCTGCAGGATCCTCGGGGACGGTTAATGCACAAATTTCATCAGCTGCCTTTGTGCTGGTGGGGTTAGAGTTAAGTGGATTATGGGTATACACCTCTGACTGGAATTCCCTGCTCGGTCGTGAGTTAATTAGATCTTCTTCTGTCTGCTTTTCGCTCTTTGCAGCGAAGCCCCTCCTCTCTGCCTCGTCCATCCTTCCGGATACCTTCCTCTCTTTCTTCTCGTCTTCATCCTTGTCTCCTCCCTCTCTCTTTCTGTTATGTCTTTGGCCGCTCTTGTCCTCCTCGTCCCCGGCGTCGCCGTTGTCTTTGGCCACGTCAGCTTTGGCGGGCTTCGTGCCCCCGGAGCTCTGGCGTGTTGAGGGCGGATTAGGAGCCGGTGCCCTGCTCGGCCAAATGGAGCTGGGGAAAGAGGCGATGACGCTGCCGCTGAAGCCCAGGCCGGCCAGCAGAGTGCTGGTCACCAGGGACGCCACCGTCGCCTGACTGCCGCTGGACGATGGGCCCATGCCTGTTGCCATGGAGACGAAGGAGAAGGGGATACCAGAAGAGGTCCAAGTGGATGAGCCAGAGGAGATGGGAGCCATGTCAGCCGAGGAGGCCGACGACAGCGTTGGCTGTGAAAGAGACAATCCACTGATTAAAGCGGGAAATGATTACTTATTGTCAACATAAATAAGCCGTTACTGAGCTTTATCAATCAGTTTAATGCTGTTTTTGGATGTTCAGCGGTAAAAACTGGGATCAAAATCAAAGAAATGCAGTGATTCTTACATTTCCTTTGACTTTTATATCTGAGCTGACAGCATGAACCCTGCATGGTTTTTTCCTGTTAGGGTTAGGGGTTAGGGGTTAGGGGTTAGGGTTAGGGTTAGGGGTTAGGGGTTAGGGTTAGGGGCAGGGGTTAGGGGTTAGGGGTTAGGGGTTAGGGTTAGGGCCTAACCCCTAGCTCTAACTTAATTTGACATGTTTAGATGATTAACTTTAATTAACTTTCCTGAAACTCCTTCCAAAAGAAGTGAGTGTACGTACGTGAAAAAGAAAAGAAATAAAAGTCATGTCAAGTTAAAATGACATAAACCGTAAAGGTTTTGTATCTCTGTGAGGCTGCCAATCCCTCTGACGACACCTAAAAGACCTTCTGGAGGAACCAGATGGATCTGACGAGTCTCAGATGTTGCTGGGGCTCGTTCTCATCTCAAAGACGTTGGTTGGGTTAGGGTTAGGGCAGGACTGGAGCCAGGCCAGTCCAGCTGTATGTTTCCAGCGTGTGATGGTCCATCCCAGATCCCTCAGAGCCTGGAGACGTCTGCACTGCCTCCAGACAGGATGAACATCAGCTTTCTTTTTGGCCCAGTGAAGTTTAAACCGGCATTTGTGAACGTAGCTTCACATCGTGGTCCTTGTCAAAGGTTTTCCCTCCTTGTCGGTGTGTTTACATCAGCTGCTGATGAATGACAGCTCTTGAGTCGTCCGAGGGGTCAGAGGTCACAGAGGTCCATGTTGGAATTTACAGATTCCCCGAGTGATGCCAGGATATTCTGCCCAGCAGGAGGAGGAATCTGGAGACAACCTTGAGAGAAAAGCTTTTTAAACAGTTGACAAAGTGGAGATCTTTTGTCCATCTTTATTCCTCCAAGATTCGCTCTTTCATGGATGCAGATGACCGTAATCACCTGACATCACCTGCTGGAGGTCGGTGGTGTCCTTCAGCTCTTTCAAGTACTCAATCTTCAAACCACCTCTGTTTTCCAGGCACAAAATGCAAAGAGGAATGCATATTGATGAATTGAATTAAGCTGACAAACGATGGTTTCATATTGTCTAGAAGAATCACATTTTCCTGTTTCCAAACGCTCCGTATGACTGGTTCTGATCTGAGGGTTGTAGACTGTCCTCCCTGGAGAACTTCTTCCTTTTTTCCTGCATTCATGTTTTGTGGTTTTGACTTGCTTCCATCAATCACTCACCAATTACTGCTGCCATCAATTACTGGAAAACTCAGTTAGGCGCTGAAGGATTGGAGGCATCTGCAGCTTAATCTACCAAAGGAGCAGCGCCGCTTCAGCTCAGGAGCTCGACTGCCAAAGTGATGTATATTTTCATCATAACTGAGAAAGGTGGGATAGTCAAGTGTTCGCAAAATGAGGACCATAAAGGTTAAAGAGAATGCTGAGATTTCTAACTTTAGATCTGCTTCTTATTCAAAATGCTCATTGGAAAGAAACGAGGCAGCACAGGTTCTGAGGATCCTACAAACAGTTGAATCCTGAAGGAATCGGAGGAATCCTGCAACTTAAAAACGTCCGAGCATTTAAGAAATGACTGATTCACAGGAAGTGAACATTTTAAAAGGGAAAAAGAAGTGAGAAAAGAGTGTGACCAGAACATCCAGACGCTGGTGGCCGACTCAAACGCCCATGGTGCTTTCTGAGGGAAAGGGAGACAAAAAAGAACGAAAAAGAAACACCTTTTTCCTTTTCTTACCATTCCAGTTTTTACGATCCTCGTGCCCTCAAAGATCCTGGTGGTGTTTGCTGAAACAGAGGAGAGAACTTGAGACTAAAACTGTCAGATATTTATATCCAGATAGGGGCCCCGTATATTTGGTAGAAACTAAAACACAACATCATGCAAATGCAAACCACGTACAGTAATCAAACACAAGTTCATTTCATCTGTTGCATGTTTTATTTGCCTACTTGTGTCACTCAGAACCCCCCAGGCTGAATATGAAATATATTTTCCTACTATGATCAAACGGGCCCTCCTGTGTGATGCAACACTGCGTTCATAGCTAATGTTCTTATTTGCAGCATGATGACAGCTACCTCTGAAGAGCATGCTCTGGCTGAAGTCGCTGCGCATGTCGTTGGTGCAGATGGCCTGAACCCGGAACAGGTAGAGCACGTCGGGCGAGACCGGAGAGATGATGGCCTCCTGGAGGAGAAGAACAGTCCACAAACAAAGAGAGAGGTGGTCAAAGCCAAACTTGGAGAGCCGCTGGTTGCGACTGGTTGTCGGTCAGCTTGGACGAGACGTCGGCGACGGCTCAGCTGCAGGGTCTTACATGCTTACGGTCTGTGTCACGCTAACGGCTACAACGATTCACGTCCACGGTCTTCACCGTCACTCATCGGCTCCTTTTCTGACCGGTCGCCGTTTTACCGCCCTTCCCGCTTCGACGCCCATAAACGCAAAACATATATGGGTGATTCTTCAATTCAGGGCCCTTCTGACTTTTGGAATTTTGGAATTTAAAAAAAAGTTGTTTGAGCTGTTTTTTTTTTTTTTTAATTTCAGATGCTTTATTAATTGATCTGGAACACAGATCTGAACATTGCTTTGATTGTACGTCACGATCATTACCGCTGCTAAGGAGGTTGTTTTTGCTGCCGTTTATCTGTCTGTCTGTGTTCAAGATAACTCAAAAAGTTATGGATGGATTTTGATGAAATTGAAGTTGTCAGAAATGTGAAAAGGAAGAACTGATCTAATTTTGGCTGTGATCCGGAAGAAATCCTGGATTCTGGATCATTTATAAAATTCTCGATAACATTGCGGTCAATGGGTCCAAAAATTTTGTTTCTCAATATCTCCATTAATTATTGCCCAAAATTCATGGAATTTGATTCAGGGATTGACAATGGAAATCTCTATCAGATTTCAAAGGCTGATCCGGATCTGACCCAGAACACAGATTTTGTTTAATTTCAATATATTGACTTTGGAATCAAATATTGCGTGAAATCTTTATAGCATTATTATTTATTTTTGTGCATCACAAAATAAAGGAAGATATGTTACTTTTTTAGCCGTCCCATATTGTCAGTGCTGTATGTACGACTAATATTTATGGTGTAACTCGCTATATGAGGTCTGCGCTCTCCGAGTCCTTTTCTAGTTTCGATATTATGGTCTTTTCAAAGCTGTTGCAGAAAAATATCATGACCATCACAACAACAAAACACTGATTTTAATACCAAATGATATGACTATATTTTCTCAATCATTCCAGAAAGTAGGAAACATGGTCTATAAGAATGATGTTCTAAGTGTTTGTAAGTGCATTTAAAAGACATTTTAACGACATGTTCTCTCTCATTACCATCACTTATCGTCATTACCACCACAGCCACTGGCGTGATGGAAATGACAATTTTCCCTTTTTGCTGAAAATGTTAATTAGGTTTTAGACATGTTAAGCTAGCTGGTTAGCTTGGATACAATTTACATTGGATATATGTAAATAAAGTGAAATTTCTAACTCATGAATTTGAATATTCAATTAGGAACATGTTCAGTAATGACCCCCAATGAATATACTCTTACATCAGGTTATATAAAACTTATAAATGTGGGCATCAAAAACCACGTTTCTGACTCATGTCTTCATCGTTCATTGAATTAGCACCTAAAGATGAAACTGTTTGTAAAAACTTTATTGTTCTCTAAAATGTTGACGACAGAGGTATTGAGGTATTGAACAAAAAATGAATTGTAAATTGAACAAATATAAACTACATATATGAAAATGTCTTAAGTTTTTATAAAGAAATGCAAAATGTTTTAATAAATTTAGCGCTTTTTGTTACTTATCATAGAGCGGATGTCAACAAGACCAAAACAGTCAAATTCATGCGCATCTGAATTTTCAAAACACTGAAAAAGTATTATAATTTCATAACTGAGATGCAGATATTTTTTTTTATAGCTACAACAACCTAATCTGAACAAAAATTATTTTTTTATTTTTTATTTTTTATCTACACTGGGGACAGAAAAAGCCATAATTGGACAGTGAGCGACATCGTTGCTGCTGTCCGTCATGGTGGTGAACTTCCACGCTCTGGATGCGATTCACGGATGGGATCAACGTTCAAAACATAGCATTGATTATTCGTTTATTTGCTGCAAACATGTGGAAGTGGAAACAGGAGTCGTGCATGTTGCATGAGCTTGGCGAGACTCGAGGAATCCAAAACATACCAGGGTGAACACGCCTGAATGAAATATATGAGGGAAATATGGCCGTCAGGAAATGTCCCATAGTCCCTTTGGTTTTAATTTCAGCTTGCTGCTTATCTTTGAATTTACATGATGTTTTAATTTGCACCTGCCCCCATTGAACCAATGAAAATATTTCAATATCCTGCTTAATATAGCCTTTATATTTTCAATATCCTGATTCATGTCTCATCTTTCGAGCTGAACATCCATCCATCCATCGTGTTTTATTACAAGGATCCTCCGCTCATTGTGTCGAGGGGAACACATGTAAGATTTGGAAGTCATCAAAGGGGGATGTGAAGAACAAGAACAGAACAAAGGAGCTGACATGAAGTGGTGGAGGAGGAAGAAGGGGAGGAAGAGGACAGGTGAGGGACAGCACAGTCGATCTCAGCAGTAGTGTCTGGAGTTAATGATGGGTGGACAGAACACTTCCCATGTCTCTGCCTCCATCTCCTGCCATGGCAAATTTCCATTTTGAAAAGTGATGCTTTCAGCCAGAGGGAACTCTGATTGCTTGCTCTCTTTTTCCTTATTCTTTCTTTTCTCTTCCCCCCCTCTGTTTTTTCTTTTTTTCAAAGAGGCTCTGGCCCAAGGTCATGCTTTCTGCTCAGCCTGACAGCTTTGTATCCCCTCCAGCTTAACATTAGTATTCCAGTAGCCAACCCAGCAGACCACAGTGGACGGGAATGAAACCTCCTGCCTTCTCCACAGCCGTCTCTCACTGCTCTCTTTGACTCCCAATGAGAACATTTGTAGTGGAATTGATGGATTATGTTGTGTTTCTCCTTAAAGGTTCCTGAATGTTTGTGCAGATGAAAGTACGTAACTAAATCATTTACAAAGAAAAGAAAAAGGAAAAGTCTGCAGGCTTATTTTCTCAGAAGAGGTTACCAAGATACACCCTGGAAACTGCGGTGATTAACCAGAAGAGCCTGGTGTCAACGTCAGAACGTGACATTATGACGGCTTGTGAGGAGAGTGCAGGTTGTCGAAGTATTTAACAGCAAACCATATTTTTATCAACCCAGTTCAGGTATTTTATAAAGACTGACACTGATCCGTGTCCCAGAAGTCAGCTGCACGTGTGTCACAAAATAATGAGCAGGTGTTCTGCATTAATGTGTCACACAGTGTCTTCAGATCTTTATCTAAGTTACAGTTATAGAGAAACTCCATGTGCTTCAGCTGATAACACAGGGAGGTAGAGTTTTACATGGTTTATGGAGTCCTGGGATGGATGAATGGATGGATGGATGAGAGATAGATAGATATAGATAGATAGATATATGTTTATTGTTTATTGTCCCCGTGGGGAAATTTGTTTGCAGCAAAAGGTACACATGGCAATTTGACAACCATGACATAAAAAACAGGGACACAGAACCGAAACACAGACAGACACGGTGCTACCACTCATACATGGTATTTTCCAGCCAGCTGGGGTGAGGATGAGAGGATTGATGGTAGGATGGATGGATGGGAGGATGGATGAATGGGAGGATTGCTTGATGGATGGATGGATGATGGGTGGATGGATGGATGGACGGATAGATGGATGGATGGATGGATGGATGGATGATGGATGGATGGATGAATGGATGGATGGATGGATGGATAGGAGGATTGATGGATGGATGGATGATGGATGGATGGATGGACGGATGAATGGGAGGATTGATGGATGGATGGATGATGGATGGATGGATGATGGATGGATGGATGGATGGGAGGATTGATGGATGGATGGATGGATGGATGGATGGATGGATGAATGGGAAGATGGATGGATGGATGGATGGATGGATGGATGGATGAATAGATGGATGGATGGACGGATGGATGGGAGGATTGATGGATAGATGGATGATGGATGGATGGATGGATGGGAGAATGGATGGATGGATGATGGATTGATGGATGCATGGATGGATGGATGGGAGGATGGATGGATTGATAGATAGGTGGATGGATGGATGATGGATGGATGGATGGGTGATGGATGGATGGATGAATAGGAGGATGGATGGATGGATGGATGGATGGATGATGGATTGATGGATGGATGGATGGATGGATGGGAGGATGGATGGATGGATGGATGGATGGATGGATGATGGATTGATGGATCCATGGATGGATGGATGGGAGGATGGGTGGATGGATGGATGATGGATGGATGGATGGATGAATGGGTGGATGGATGGATGGATGGATGAGAAGATAGATGGATGGATGAATGGGTTGATGGATGGATGGATGGATTGATGGATGGGTGGATGGGTGGATGATGGATGGATGGATGGATGGATGGATGAATGGATGGATGGATGGATAGATGAATGGATGGGTGGGAAGATGGATAGATGGATGGATAGATGGATGGATGGATGGATGGATGGATGGATGGATGGATGAGGAAGATAGATGGATGGATGAATGGGTTGATGGATGGATGGATGGATGGATGGATGGGTGGATGGGGATGGATGGATGGATGGATGGATGGATGGATGGATGGAATGGATGGATGGATGGATAGGATGGAATGGATGGGGATGGGAAGATGGATGGATGGATGGATGGATGGATGGATGGATGGATGGATGGATGGATAGAGGGATGGATGGGTGGGAAGATGGATGGATGGATGGATGGATGGATGGATGGATGAATGAATGAGTGGATGGATGGATGGGAAGATGGATGGATGGATGGATGAATGGGTGGATGGATGGATGGATGGGTGGATGGATGGATGGATGGGAAGATGGATGGATGGATGGATGGATGGGAAGATGGATGGATGTTCACATGAAGTACGACGTGTGAACAAAGTGCAACATGCCTCACAAAATGGAGATCTCTGAAAACACAATCAGGAGCACATCTGATTGTCTGAAAGGGGACAAGCTGTCTATAAATTGAGACAAGTTGGTTTGGCTGCTCCTCCTGGAGGAGGGAGCTCTGCCAAGAGGACTCCAGGGACACAATGCTGAAGTCTCAGTGAGGTAAAAAAAAAAAAAGTAAGAGCTAAAAGCCTGAGGACATCCCTCTAACTGGCAGCCATCCCTGTTCATGAGTCTGCCATACACAAGTGCATCAAAGCAACACGTAAACAGTAAAGAACAGGATGTTGCACATCACAATTCAGGCTTCCTTCTCCACCTCGGGGACAGCACGGCTCGCCACCACGAAGGAGAAGATAAACGCCCAGGTTTACTGAGGTGTCCAGCAGGATATCCTGAGCTTCAGCTGGATGACCACCAGCTGAGGTTTTGTGACGCAGCAGGACAATGACCCTGAACGTGGACATAAATCCACCACTTAGAGGCTCCAGAGAGGAAAGTCCACCTTTTTTGGGGGGGGGCTAAATCTGAACCCAGACCTGCGAAGTGAAAAGTCATTTACACCAGACGTCCTACAAATGCGACTCAATAAAAATGCCTTCTGAACGTTGCACAGCTCTGCTCCAGAGACACCAAAAAGCAGCTGCAAGTCATTGGTTGATGTCTAATCTGTTCTTTGGATGTAATTTATTGTAGTTTTTCAACATCTGTATTTGATTATTGTTATTGGCTTGTTATTGTGCAGGGTGTCTCGAACAGGTTCAGTGTCTTCGTTGTGGTTCTTATCTGAAGGAAATATCATCGCGAGCGTAGAATTCAGCCAAAGTAAGACACTCAGCGAGTTCGTGACCCGAACTGGGATAAGTGGAACTTAATGGGTGGATGAACTAATTGAATTAAGTGCATTAAAAAAACATATTAAATCACTCTAAATGTAGAGTTTGACATCAGAAACACTTTAAACAGTTGGGAGAGAGAGTCATGTTTTATTCTTGTGTGACATCATTCATGTTTATAATTGCTATTTTTAATCTTGCAGGAACTGACAATACTAATTAATTACTAATTGGACGGATGGATGGAGTTTAAAGTTTTTGTTGGATTTAAGAAAACCTGGCATTTATTTAAATGCGCTCAGCACAAAAGCCTAGAAGGGTTCATCTTCTGAGCATCATTAAACACAGTTATTAAATTTAAAAGAATAAGATTGAAATCATTGTAATTTCAATCTCACAGGAAATGATATTCCTTTCAAAAAGGAGAACCAGAAACATCAGAGGTGGTTTTTTTTGTTTCTTTTTTCTCTCTTGATGCCTTTATTTGTGATCAGGTTTTTGATTTCTTCAAGCCTACGTATCTGCAGAAACAATCAAATTTTTTATTTCTTTTTCATCAAATTCAATCTCTTGAAGATTGCATCCAACCGGCTGCTTCACCATCTCCAGTCTGGAAGATACGAGCGCAGCCCCTCGGTCTTCATTATTCATACTGCATCCATTATTCAGCTGTGGTGGCTTCTGGTAGACTTTAGTTTTCAAAAGACCATGTACAGGCATGGTTTGAAATAAATTTCCCTGCAACCAACTTCACAGGTGAACCACTGCAGTGGTTTGACGAACTTCCTGGCGCTGTGGAACCGGAGGCCCCCCGCGGTTCGTTTGTTGATGACGCAAAAGAACAAACATGGCTGTCGACAAAAGACGTGTCCATGCACGTGTCTGTGCACGTGTCCACGCAATGGACAAGCCTACGTATTTCTACAGACACATAGGCTTGAAAGATGGATATATGAACAAATCCCAGCTGAGGGTTAGGGTGAGGTCCAAGGTTATTATCATTAATGAAAACGAACGAAATAACGAAAACTAGAATTGAAAAAACATTTTTGTTAACTGAAATAAAATAAAAATGATTAAAAAAAAAAAAAGATAACTAACTGAAACTGTTTTATGTATTAATCAAACGAACTAAAATTAACTATAATAATATAAAGAACCTCCTTCGTTTTCATATTTGTAATTTTTTTTCTCTTAAATGTTTGAAATCTATTAACTTCACTCCGCCGTACAACAACAACCACAAAAAGAAAAAAACACTAAAAGTGACCAGCAGCGATGGCTGCGGCAAAAGTTGTGAGAAAGTGGCAGAGTCCTATTCGGGATTTCTTTGACTATGACAGTTTTAACGATAAAAATAAGTGCCTTGTTGTAGAAGCAGGTGATACAATGTGTGGAATACTTCTGAAGGAGAAAAAAACCCCCGAATCTGAAAGTCCATTTGAAAAGCTCACACAAGAAGGCTAACCAAGACTAGCTGGATAAGCTAGCCTAAGCTAGCGCCCCCTGGAAAGAAGGCTAACCAAGACTACCTGGATAAGAAGCTAACCCTAAGCTAGCTAGCTAAGCTAGCCCCCTGGAAAGAAGGCTAACCAAGACTAGCTGGATAAGCTAGCCTAAGCTAGCCCCCTGGAAAGAGGCTAAGCTACTAGCTGCAGGCCCAGTCAGCGTTGGGAAGGAACGGGAGAAAACCAGCAACTATAATGGACTGTTTCCATGTAGACCAGATAGCTGCTGGTGAGTAAATACGCAGGAACACCACAAGAGGGAAGATGCATTGATAAATATGTTTACTGAGACCAGAATGTAAACACGACTATGAGGTTCGATAGCCTTCAAAAAGTTCAGTGCTTCACTCGAACCAAAATTACAACCCTAATTTACAAAATAAAACTAAAACTAACACTGAAACTAACTAAAACTAAGTATTTCAAAACGAAAACGAATAAAAACTAGCAAAACTGCTCTAAAAATGAATTAAAACTAACTGAATTTGGAAAAACTAAACTAAAGACTAAATAAAAACTAAAACTAATGGAAAATCCAAAACTATTATAACCTGGTGAGGTCTGCGTGGGTTTGCACGTTCTCCTCGTGGCCTCCTGGTTTCCCGCCACACTCAGGCGCCAACAGATGATTCGAAAGTCACCCTGAGAGCGAACGTGAACGTGAACGTGTTTGTCTGTGTTCTGCAGGACCTCACGACCCGGAACAGGAAGAAGCTGGTAGAGATGGGTGGATGCGAGCCCAGTTTGTTCCTCGCTACGTCGACATGTGAGGAGTTTGCATTTGTCCGTGCGCCCGGTTTCAGGTGTTTGTAGGTTGATTGGTGATTGGGAATCAGCCAGAAGATCAATGTCAGCCCCGTGACGGACTGGAGGTCCGTCGGAGGTGAAGCCACCCTTATTAGCTGATTCAATGGCATACGCTAATACGGCGAGGGAGACCTATGTACACGGTGCGGTCAGTACAGTCAGCGCTGTTGGATCTGTAGAGGGGATGTAATGTGGCCTGCAGCCATTCAGAGGAGCTTCGTTGTACAATTCTAGACAGCAAATCAACAACAAAATCATTGGAAATTCATCTGTACAAGTGCTGACTAAGAACAGCAGCAGAGCGCACATTACAGTCTCCATACCGGTAATCTTTTTTCTATTGATTTTGAAATTCTTTATTAGTTTATAAGACACTGTACTGTATTGCTCTGCACTCCCTCACAGAAGGATTATGAACCGGGAAGATCCGACGGACCCTTTGGGTTCTTGTCTTTAGCCAAGCAACGACAAAGAAATGAATTAACCCTTTTGGCGCCGGAGTTTTTTCAAGAAAATATACAAATTTGATATCAAGATTTCAAAAGGCTATAACTTGAAAGCAGTTTGAGATAAGGGTATAGTGTTAATGAGAAAATTGTTCAGTATGACTCAAAGTTTGTGATGGGAGTAAAATTATTCATATAATTTGCATATTATGGCGTCAAAAGGGGGCGGCCATATTGGACAATGTTCAATTTTGATGTCAAGGTTTCAAAAGGCTATAACTTTAAAGTGGTTTGAGATAAAGTCATACTGTAAATGAGAAATATCTTCAGTTCCAAAATCTGGAACGGAAGTAGATTTGTCATCTAATTTGATTATTGTGACATCACCTGCCCAAACCTGCCAAGTAGTCCTCAATTTCTGATTTTTTCCTCAAGCACAATGAAAGCTTTCATTTCAGGGACAATCACATCATAAAGTCATGAAATCTGGAGTTTGGTTTCAATATTTCCCTTTCAAAGAACTGGTGGCCATATCAGTTTGATTGGTGATGAGGCTCCAGAACTCATCATTTGGAAAAGGGATGAAATCAATGGGCTTAGAATTTGTCAGATCGTCTCCACAAAAACCAACAGGCTCATCAAAATTTAGGCTCCACTTTCGATACTCTTCCTCTTCTCTCAAGAACTCTCAGCCGCCACCACCATCATCATCATCATCATCATCATCATCATCATCACAGTGATTGCCGGTGCGCCATTAGTGGTGTGTTTTTTCCCACGGCTTCTCCCGTGTTGCCAGGACAACCGCGGTTGTTTTCATCCCCGCTACATTTTTCCATATTTGCGGTGTTATGAGCCCCCCGACACCTCCACCTGCTTGGTGATCGCAGAATGTTTCCACCCAGACCACGAGAGGTGATGTGCTGATTGTGGACTATGACGCGCGGGCTCGCCGTCACTGCTACCGTCAGTTTCTGCTTCAGTGGACGACTGCACGTCTTCCTCTTCGTAATCGGAGTTAGCCAGAACCTGATAAAGAACTTCGTGGACAGTAAACCGGCCTCTTGACATCGTGAGTAAATGAAAAAACAGTCTCTCGCTCTGCTCTGCTCTAGTTACACTCAGCACTACTACCACTGATTTGCCACGCGTCTCTGCTCTGGATGTTTTACAAACTTATTTTACGCTAAAACTTTGGATAGCGACCAGATTACAGGCACACATGTCCGCCATCTCCTGGTGAAAAGCAGAAACAAGATTCGGCATCACAATTATAGATACAGCATGTTTTATTCAGCAATGGTGCTTGTCGCAATTCTGCGACTTTGGCGCTTAAAGGGTTAATAATGTGGTGTTCCCCCACATCAGTCTGGGAAGAGACAGCTTCCAAAGCTAATTTGGGAGTCCATCGTTTATTAAAGCATTAAATAGTCGAGGCAGACGGTAACCGTCCCGGCAAGTTCAGCCCAAGGTCATGCTGTGCAACGGTCAAAAAAATGAAAGGAACTCCATCTACAGGTCAAAGTATCGCGTTAAATGTTAAAATCCATAGACGGAGCAGGTAGAGGAAGATGAACAAGGATGGTTTGTCTGGCAGGTTCACACTGAAGCAATGTAAGCAATGTTTATCTGGTGCTAAGAAGAGACCAAAAACAAGGCTTTATTATGCCATGCAGAATACTTTAGTACACCCTCCTAAACGTCACAGAGACATGAAGAGAGAGCACACTTTATAACAGTAAAAAAAAAGGAATATCCTTGTCTGTTGACACCAGATATGTGATAGCTCTGCCACGTCACGGCTCCAGATATCTGTGCGCTGATCGTCTTGGTACAGGAGAACGGCTCGTAAACAAAATGTGTTTATCTATGCAAGCCACAAAACCTTTGGAGGGTCGGGTCCCAGTCGTAAACAATAAATCGTACCTTTTAGGTCATAAAAAAAAAAAAAATCTAAGACTGCAAGAATTTCAACGATAACAAAACTGGGGGCTCAGTCATGAAATCTAAAGACAGCAGGTGTTCCCAAAGTCTTAAACAGCTAAATGGGCACTAAAGTCTTGATGGTAATTCAAATGCTAACAAAAGAATGGAGAAAACAACCATGTAGAGTAGGGCTGTAGCGATACACTAATCTCACGATATGATACACGATATTCGGCTCACGATACGATATATATTAATATTCATCTTACAATACATTAACATCATTTTCCAAAAGATTTTAAAGGGACAAAGTGATTTTGGTGACATATTGTGAGTGTTTCAATGACTTTGTTTGAATTTATTGAACTGAAAGCATCAATTACACATTATATGGCTGACAGGCAGCTTGCAAACAAAATGCTGGACAAAATGAATAAAAGATGGGTTTGAGAAAAATAGTTTCATTTATTTAAACGGTGCAAATTGTTGCTTGCAAGCTTTTAAAGGTGGGACACGGGGGTTTTGGAAGAAGCTTAGAATATCGATACCCACGGCTGAAAAATTGATACTCTTTGGTGAAATAAAATATCGATATATATCGCAGAATCGATAAAATCGCTCATTTCTAATGTAGAGGCACTTCAAGTTTTAGATGCAAGCCATTTAATCGCAGGGTTTACTTTGTTTCTGCACACATTGCTTATACATTTTGCTGCTCATGCAGTTATCAATAAAGCTGTGGTCTAATTATTCATCTCAAGACCTGAGAAGGATCGGACATTGCTTTTACTATTCTGATACATAACTGAAAGAAATCATTGCTCATTGTCATTTTTTCCCCCCAACAAGCTCACCTTAAACACCTGAACCGGAAGCACCCGTCACTGATTCTGGTTCAGCTGCAGGCGTCTTTCTGTTAAATAGTGCTTTCTCACTGCAAGTCGCCGAGGGTGTCATTGTGGCGGATTGAACAACTATAGATGATGTGATTTGGTGCTAAAACAAACACTGAAACTGCGTTTCATGAGCTCTCTCAGCCTTCGGCTCGTCCTGCTCTTACCAGTTTGTGCCTGGCGTCGGTGAGGTGCGTTTCTCGAAGCTGTCGTCGTGGGCCGTCCAGCTGTACGACACCAGGAAGTGGAGGATCGGCGGGTGGTAGATGACCTCCGGGCGGGCCCAGCGGACCGCCAGGGTGCTGCCGTTCACGTGCTGAACCTTCATGCTGGTGGGAGCACTGCTGCACACTGAAGGAAGAGTGGGCGGACGTAGATGGACAGATGACTGGGGGTGAGTATATGCAAGGACCTCGCAATACGATATGTATCATGATACTCGGGTCACGATACGATATTATTATCGTGATAATATCGTATCATGATACTTGGGTCACGATACGATATTATCACGATACGATATTATCATGATAATATCGTATCGTGACCCAAGCATCATGATACGATATTATCACGATAATATCGTATCATGATACTTGGGTCACAATACGATATCACGATACAATATTATCGTGATAATATCGTATCATGATACTTGGGTCACAATACGATATTATCACGATATATTGTGATATTCTACCCAGTTAATATCAAAATTAAAAGTAGAGATGAAAAATCAAGTTGCTGTATATGTTCATCAGATGATATTGATCATTCAGAGGACAAATTGAGTCAAAACTATTTGCTTCAAAACAACCTATTTATTGTTTGTTATTAGTGTTTTTGCACATTTAACACATAAATAAAATAAGATAAATAGAATAACATTTTCCTAAAAAAATCGATATTAGGAGCTGAAAAATCAATATTATGTTGGGCGGTCGAAAATTGCGATATATTGCTAAATCGATTTTTTTTCACACCCCTACAGATGACAGAGAGAAAACACATTATTCACAGGAAACAATGAAGAGAAGATAGAGAGGAAGAAGGTAAAACGAATGAAAGCAGGGACAAATGAGGGGTGAAGTCAGGACAAGGATGGTGAAAAAAAAAAGGCTCAACGGCGAAGGAATGCAAATGAAAGGATGACTAATCAGGGATTAGTGAGCAGGATGAGTAAAATGAAACGATAAAGGACAGAATTTAAACATTGAATGGAAAAGTGCAGGTAAAGACGGAAGGATGAACATATCAGAAAGACGGGAGGGCAGAGAACAACGAGGAAATAATCATGGAAGTGGGGGAGGTGATGGTTGGTTCCAGGAACATATGGAGATAAACACAGACGAGGACAGGAAGGAAAATAATAAGAAAAACATAAATTAAAAGAGTGGGGGCGGAGAACAACAGAAGGGATAAAGAAAATAAATGAAGCCGAATGAAGTGAAGAAAGGAGCGGGGGGGGGGGGCAGGTAGGGGTGCACGATAACTATCGGGCCGATAACAGGAAATTATGATGTCATCCCGATGTCAACACATAGCAGTGCCTCGCTCCCTCTGAGTCTTGAATGACCGGCAGTGAATGTTATGTTCAAGTAACGTTGGCATAATCAGAAAAATGACTTCTCAGTCAGGAAAATCAGGAATACCCCCTCATGCCAGAAAACAACTTGTTAAATCGGTTATCATTTTGGTAGTTGCTGACTTGAATCGATATTCGCAGTATTTTCCCACATGTTACACGTGAAAAAGAAAAAAAATGAAAAGGCTGAAAGAACGATTAGCAAACGAAAGAACGTCAGAATTTACGTTACACCTTGAATGCAGCCTGCAGCACAGCGCTGATCACAACAAACATGGCGGTGATGGCATGGAGCTTCGTTAAAGTTTCAGAAGAAGATAGTTTGGTGGTTATTTGTGACAAACGCTCTAAGTGAATTCTACGAAGAGGGAAGCACAAGCTTTAATACGTAAAACCTGATCAGCCACCTACAACATAACAATCGCTTCCATGGAGTTTTGAAATCGAGCTAACGCGAGCTAACGGAAGCTAACGGAAGCTAACGGAAGCTAATGCTAACGTGCGCAAGCCAGCAGCAGTCTCTCCTCTCCATCATCTCTCTCATCTAAAGCTTCCATGAGATTTAAAAAAAAAAAAAAATCACTGAACCTCATTTACTTTAATTAAAGGTATTAATTTGAAATTGAACCACAAGTCAACATTCTTTAAATGTAAATCTTTTTCAGTTTGTAATTTTGATGCATGTATTTCCATCAGTTCAAGGAGCCTTTATTTCTTTTTTTTTATATCAGTCAGTAATGAACCTTATTTAAGTTGATGTGAGATATCAAATAGGTTTGTTTGATAGCTTTACGAAAATGTTTGAGAGGCTTGCCAGTAGTTTTTTATTGGAAAAAATAAATATCTGTTCATTTAAAGAGTCCAAACTATTTTTGATTTTGTTCATAGTATTGATGTAATGATCTTAGGTATATGTGTGTGTTATCGGTTATCGGTATCGGCCTTTAGGAGCTGAAAGTTATCGGTTTTAAAAAACAGTTATCGTGCATCCGTAAGGGCAGGTGTGGGAGGGGTGATGAAGAGACGAACTCATTTATGACTGAACCCACCACTTTCTCCTCATTCTCCAAATACAGGGTTAGGGTTAGGGAGGAAGAGCTGCTACGACAGTCACACCTGTCCAGGTGAACATCTTTATCGTCTGGGTACCAGTGACCATGAAGCTCTGTGGTTTGCCTCCTCTCCTCCCTTTACTCCTCCACGTGTTTATTCCACACATCCATCCACCTTTTGCCTTCACTTTCTTGAAGCCTTAAAATGAGATGTTCTCTTTGCAGGATTCTGACTTGAAACTATGATCCTACTTGACATTCAAAGAGCTTTTTTGCATCTCTCTCTCTCACTCTCATTTCTTCTTTCATCCAAAACTGTTTCTCCTGCTTCACGTTCAACAAGATATATAAAACATAACTGGACACACGCGCACACAGCCCCGCGCTGTGAGCAATATGGAGACACACACGCAAACGCCGTGCGCGCACGTCATTGCTCGTGAGCCCCGGGCATTCACCAGAAGAAGGAAGGACCACTCACGACCACTAGATGTCTCTGTTTGACCGGTGAGATTGTCTCGCACGTTAGATAGTTAAATAGCGGGAGAGAAAAATCATTTCCTTCCATTTTAATTAAAAATCGAGACCTGGAGGGTGAAATCTCTGGGTTCTAGAAGCAGCTGATGAAAAAAGAAGAATCTTTTCAATTTCCAGCTTCGCCCGCTCTGGTGAATTTCAGTTACATTCCAGCTCCACACATTAATTTACAGGGAGATTTTTTTTTTTCTCCAATAAATCATTGATTGATCTGAAGAGTTGAAATGCCTGCCCACGAAAAGCCCATAAATAAACTGTTTGCACTTACATTGCATCTTATTCTCTCTTTTTTTATTTTTTTGTTTAACCGTGTGTACAATGCGCTTAACAGTGTTTCACATTGACACAAAGCACATGCACTGCACCGCTTCCTCTTCAACACCTGGTGCCACTGGGGATTGTATGGAGCCCTGTTTGGGTCATAATTAAATAAATAAATGAGTCTATTATCATGAAATACAGGCATTTATTATTATGAAATATGTTCCATTATTATGATAATGGATTCATTTCTCATAAGAATGAGCTTTTACATAATAATGGATTCGTTTTTCATAAGAATGATTTGTGTGTCAATCACAGCAGAGAGGGCGGAGCCATTTATGTGATTGGCTGCTCTTTCTTTCAGGCATAAGCAACAGAACAGTGAATATCGATAGTGGCCGAGAGGTGCAATGTATATACTCCAGGCCAGTAGGTGGCAGAATGCACCTCAGTTTACGGTTTAAAAGTTGACATCGACTAAAAAACATCAAGGTTTCCCGTAGCTCAGTCCAAGCTGCCATAGCTACAAATGGACTAGGAGCTCACCTTGATGACGCCACGGCCCGCTGCTAACGGGACCTCATGGCCAAAAACTAGTGGATGTCAGAGCGTAGAATGGAAAAGGATCAGCCAATGAGAGTGCAGGTCAACCACTGGTCCCGCCCACTGGCAAAATGTCATTATTATGTAAAAGCTCATTCTTAGATTAAAAAAAAGCCATTCTGAAATAAACTATTATGCATTAAACTAAGATTAAATGATAATAAAAATATATTTCATAATAATTACTTTTTTTTTCATAATAATGGGAAACATTTCATAATAATGGGAAACATTTCATAATAATGGGAAACATTTCATAATAATGGGAAACATTTCATAATAATGGATACATATTTCATAATAATAAATGCCTCTATTTCATAAAATATACTCATTTATTCATTGAATTATGACCCAAATGGGGCTCCATAGGATTGAACCGACGAGTTTCCTGTATCCAGAGACCCACGGCCATCCAGAGGACCGTGCACATCACACAAGTGAAGCAGTGGCATTTAGCGTTGAAATGATTCTCATTTAATCTCTGCAAAGCTTAATTTTTATGTGAACGTCAGTCCCACCAACGGAAGGAGCAGAGTCACGGTTCTAACTTTAATAAGTCAAAAATGAAACATGATTTACCTGTAACTTCATCACGGTTGCTTAAATGGTCTCTTCTTGTTCTACTTGTTCAGGGGTGTCAGACTCACTTTTACTGAGGGCCACATCAGCATCATGGTTGCCTTCGAAGGGCCAGATTGACAGCATGAATGTAACAAAATGCAATGTAATTCAAAATAGTTTAAAACTACACTTGAATATACAGTCATGGAAAAAATGATTAGACCACCCTTGTTTTCTTCAGATTCTTGTTCATTTTAATGCCTGGTACAACTAAAGGTACATTTGTTTGGACAAACATAACGATAACCACAAAGATTGCTCATAAGAGTTTTATTTAAGAGCTGATATCTTACCATTTTCCATGGTTTTCTTGATTATAACCTAAATCACTTAAGTTTTTACATCAATAGCTATGGTGTTGTACTGCCAAAAACACTGCTTTTATGCATTCAGTGTTTTCTTTTCTGTCTGTTTTAGTCACATGATGACGTTTAGTGGTACCAGGTATTAAAATGAACAAGAAAGTGAAGAAAAAATGGTGGTCTAATAATTTTTTCCATGACTGTATTTTTAAAATAACGGTTTTTGTATTATGTATTCAAGTTTCAAATATTTAAGTCATTATATTAAACTCAGGGTTTGTGGTCGTAAACGTGCTCTCGGACAGGTGATGTTTAAAGAGTCCGTTGCCATGGTAACGGACAGAAGCGGAAGCGATTCTTTGTTTTCTGGGGCTAAATTTAGCATACTTAGCTCCGCGTTTGCTATCAAAATGCAGACTGTCACCGCTCATGACATCATTTTCTCTTTTCTTGGACATGTTGGGGTTAGTTTGTAGAGGTTTTTCTTAAGTCCATCAGTTCTGAAAATCGTCTCGTTAATGGTGAGATACCATTATCCGTGTGGGTAACGGCGAAATGCATTGTGGGAGATGTAGTTTATTGTTAATATGCGCTTTAAAGCGGTGTAAACTTATATTAAGTCTTATAATATTTGTTTAAAATTTAAGCACAAGCTCTCGAGGGCCACATAAGATGATGTGGCGGGCCACATTTGGCCCGCGGGCCTTGTGTTTGACACACGTGTTCTACAGTATCATTATTGGCCTTTACCTGGCCGACGGTTATTCCACAGCTCTCATTTGACTGCGAGTGCAGGAGTGATGGGTGAGAAGGTCAAATATGTGGGACTGTACGCTGCTACGCATCGATTTAAAAAGCAGAACAGTTTTAATGCCTGTTCATTATGCGAGCAGCCACCGGCGAGGCTGACTGACAGAAGGAAAGTGTGAAAGTTTCACCTGAAAGTTCTGCTCGCTGCAGAACTGTGGGTGAACTGGTGATGCTGGGATTTACAAACCTGCGCCTCAGTTCTGCAGAAGGTTCTGCTGTTTCTGTCTGACTGCAGGACGCTCGCTGGTTTAACAGGAACTGTTGGATCGGGTCACATGCTTCAGTGGTTCAGGAGCTGCCACTGCAGCAAACAACCATCAGACCAACAGACCTGAACCAGAACAGACCTGAACCCAGACCAGACCTGAACCTGGACCAGACCTGAATCCAGATCTGAACCAGAACAGAGCTGAACCCAGATCTGAACCTTGAACAGAGCTGAACCCAGACCAGAACTGAACCTGGACCAGACCTGAATCCAGATCTGAACCAGACCAGAGCTGAATCCAGAACAGACCTGAACCCAGATCTGAACCTTGAACAGAGCTGAACCCAGACCAGAACTGAACCTGGAACAGAGCTGAACCTGGACCAGACCTGAACCCAGATCTGAACCTTGAACAGAGCTGAACCCAGAACAGACTTGAACCTGAACCAGAGCTGAACCCAGATCTGAACTGAAACAGAGCTGAACCAGGACCAGACCTGAACCCAGATCTGAACTGAAACAGAGCTAAACCCAGACCAGACCTGAACCCAGACTAGATCTGAACCCAGATCTGAACTGGAACAGAACTGAACCCAGACCAGACCTGAACCCAGATCTGAACCGGAACAGAGCTGAACCCAGATCTGAACCTGGACCAGAGCTGAACCAGGACCAGACCTGAACCAGGACCAGACCTGAACCTGGCCCAGAGCTGAACCCAGACCAGACCTGAACCCAGATCTGAACCAGGACCAGACCTGAACACAGACCTGACCTGAACCAGGACCAGACCTGAACCAGGATCAGACCTGAACCCAGAGCAGACCTGAACCCGGACCAGACCTGAACCTAGATCTGAACCGGACCAGAGCTGAAACCAGACCAGACCTGAATCCGGACCAGACCTGGACCAGAGCTGAACCCAGACCAGACCTGAACCTAGATCTGAACCTGGAATAGAGCTGAACCCAGAAGAGACCTGAATCCGGACCAGACCTGGACCAGAGCTGAACCCAGACCAGCGCTCACGTGTCTGCTGTGGTCAAAGTGACCATCCTGCTGGTGCAGAACTGTGGTGAGGGTCTTCCCTTCGTGTCAGACAGAACCTGGGTTCAGACAGAACCCTGGGTTCAGACAGAACCCTGGGTTCAGACAGAACCTGGGTTCAGACAGATGGGCTCCGTGTGGCGTCACATTACTGACGTCGGACATCAGAGACACAAAAGCACACGTGTCGCACGCACGTGCACGTACATGGGCATCATTTCAACGTCACTGCATCAGTCCTCTAGACCGGGGAAGGATGTGACACGTGACACTGATCTGTGCTCAGCGTGCACATGCACTATTTGTTACGTGCACATGCACTATTTGTTACTGGACTGTTACTGGACTGAAAATTTGTTACCACCGCTTTTGAACTGCGGTCTCTGGGAAACTAGACTTAAACAAAAATATTTGAATTATCTCTGCAATGGAAAACAGCTGTTTTCTGTTGTTGTTTTTTTATGCAAAGACCGCCCACAAAAAAAAAGAATAAAGAAAAGAAAAGAATAAATAGAGAAGTGTTTGCCCCACCTGGGTTAGAAATGAGGAGTATTCCTGGAGCTGCAACCCCCCCCCCCCCCCCACCCCAAATCACTATTTGAGAAGGACTGATGATTGATGACATCACTATGTATGTTATCACTGCCTTGTATATTGTTAATTGGATATATTGTGTTGTATAGAATGCGGATAAAAAAGACGCGTTTCATTATATAAAAATGTGAAATTTAATAAATATGAAACTAAAAAGTCTAAAGAAATCACCGTAATAATTATAGCTGCTGCTGGAGTAGCTGTCTGAGAAAGAACAAAGCTTCTGTTTAGGTTATTAGCTCTTTCTGCTTTTGTTGGCGGGATACAGAACGTCATAAAAAGCAACATGTGCCATAAAACTGGGCCATCTCATGGTGGCATACATTTAAAAAAACTGACAGCTTTTACTTGAAAGAGAAAAATCCCATAATAACCAGAATACTTTGTGATCCTTTAGCATCTGAGGATGCTTCACATGGCAGCTCATTATTCTTCATGAGGGAAGCTCTCCCTGATTGGTGGGTAAATCAGACACCCATTCAGGTTGAGGCCTCCACCCCTGGTGACCCCGAACAGGATAAAGTGGGAGTCAGCCTGGTTGAAGCCAAATGGAGGCAGAGCAGGGTGAAAATGCCACTGCTCTCCAACAAATCTCAAAAATGACTCGGAGCCATCTGCTCATATGGAGGGTAGTCTGTGAAAAAAGGACGTTTCACTTTAAAGGTTAGCCTTGAGTCTTGAAGGAGCCTGAAGGAAAAAAACAAAAAAGCAAGAAGTGCCCAGTAAAGGTTTGACTGAAGAAAGATAAAAAAATACGTACTGTACATATACTGTCCAACTCACCCAGTGCTTACATTTCTTGGAATTTTCATTCTATCGCAAATTAAAAAAATGAAATATCATAAAACTCCAAAAATCAGTTTTTTGCTTTGTTGCTCCTAGTGCCGGGCGGTATACCGGTTCATACCGAATACCGGTGTTTATTTTTCCTATGATATGAATTTTTCATATACCATAATATCGGTGTGTATGTACTGTAGCGTACACAATGTTGGGAACGCCGCGCGGCGGAACGTAAGTGCCGCAGAACATTGTTTGACAGGGGACTGTTTTGCAGTTGCACAGGAGGCACAACACGCTACTAGCTTACGGTTAAACGGTGATGACTGCAAACAGCGAAAGTCCCGAAGTGGAAGCTCCAGAACGGCAACATGAGACTGAGGAACTTCTTCCTGAACGAGGAGCCGTGTCTGTCGTGTGGAAGTTCTTTGGATTTAAAAAAGACGACGTCCAACAAACTACAATAATCTGTAAATGTTGCAGAGCTAAAGTTGTAGCCGCGGGAGGCAACACCAGCAATCTGCTGCTTTCTATGCTGCTACAGGATAATCCTTTTTTTTTTTCAAAACTTGAATATTGCAAGTCGCATACTTTGTTTACTATTTATTTGTTGAAATATCTCGAGAAAGTTCAAGTTCTGTATTTTAACTGCAACTATCATCATTCAGATTCCTTCACTTAATCAGAATAACGAGTGCCACCTCTTTGTAAATAGTATCATTTTGTGAGGCCATGCAAACCTGTATTAATACTAGTGTAGATATGAATGTTTTTCTACAATATTCACTCCTTGTAACAGTAAAATAGGTCATTCTAAGCCAATTTATTGCAGCAATTCCTCTTTAAATTATTAGAAAATGTGGTTAACACCCAGTTGTGCCTTAAAAAAAAATAATACTGTGATATACAGTGAAACCGATATAATTTTGAAAAATACCGTGATATAAATTTTTGGTCATACCGCCCAGCACTGGTTGCTCCCCATATTTGTAAAATATTGATGCTAATGAGGCTAAAACGCTAAATAAATTGCAAAGAGCTTCATAAGTCCAAAAAAGTCCCCCCTCCCCCCCAGCTGTCTGGGAATTCCTACAAATGGATATCCTGGGGATGACGAGCAGCGCGGCTCAGAGATCATCCGAAAGATCAAAAATGTAATTTTGGATCCTTTGCCAGGAGGAGTTTTCAGATATCTTCGTCAGCTCGGAGCACTCGGGGCCCAGAAACGGAGATCCAGCGGGCCAGAACGCTGCCAACGCTTTGAAGAAGGGTCGACACTTTAAATCACGGCTCTTCGATCCGGGTCCTCGGGGGGGGCCACTGCCCTGCATGTTTTAGATGTTTCTCTCCTCCAGCTCACCTGATTCAGAAGAGTGGATCATCATTAACTTGTCATCAAGGTCTGCACAAGCCCGTCAATGACAGCCAGTGATAGAGGCAGAGTTAATCCCAAATTAACTTCCCCTCATTCTGGTCTTCTAAATTAAACACCCTTGTCCTCTTGTGTCAAGATTAGTATTCAGCGCTTCATTTGACAAGTGCAGTGGACTGAATAAACATTTCTGTCAGTGCAAGAGGACTTTGAAAGCTCTTTGAAGATGAGGAGTAAGCACTGGGAAGGACATTGCATTTAAATGGCATGAGTGAACAAATAAATAGTCTCGTAAAAAGGAACACTGGCCTCCAAAAAGGTCAAAGTAAGTGGAAGAAAACTAAACAAAACATTCATCACATCAGACTCGACAAGACTGCATGCTTCATTATGTGCTCGTTATAATTACTCATTAGCTTGACATGGCTTTTGGAAAACGATCTATGACTCAACGAGCAACTGATAACTACCTGCTACATTTCTGTCGCTGCGACTGTGAGACTGAGTGTTTGTGTGTTTGAGCAGCTGGTCAGCAGCTCAGGAGCACCACAGGGCACTGTACTCTCACCACTGCTCTTCACTCTGGACACCTCAGACTTCCAGAACCAGCCAGAGTCCTGACATCTGCAGAAATACTCAGATGACTCTGCAGTAGAGGTCTTCACGGGTCCACTTTCATGGACCCGAACCCGAATGGACCCGTGAAAATTCGACCCAAAACCGACCCGACATGAGCTATTATCATAAGTCCGGGAGTCCGAATCCGAATGGACCCGTAATATTTGGACCTGGAACCGACCCGACCCGAGTCTTTAGTTTCCGACCACGAACCGAACTGAGTTACCTGAATAGAACCGCGTCAATCCAGCCCATAGTTGCTCATGTTAAAGAGCGTTGAATAAAACTTGATTTTCTTACCTAAAGTTGTCTTCTTCTACCGGTTCAGTTGCTACATAGGCTACGTGACGTAAACAACAATAAATCCACGTCATTATTTTCTTTGTGGATACAGATGCTATTGGTAGCAACTGCAAACGCTAATAGCCTACACCGGTCAGGACGTGTCGTGAATATGTTCTCTCATCCAGCGTTGTCACGTTGGCGATCCATTGTGTTTTACAGCTGCCGGGCAAACCGCTAATAACACGCTACGGCAACACGTGTGCCACGTTAATGAATAATTAATTTAACTGCCCCGAGTCCTGACATTGGCTGCCACCGCCAATATCTATACCTCTCTCGAGTAAACGCGGACCCAGGCCTCTCTTTTTTTTTCCAAAAAGCTAATAAAATCCTGATTAAACGCTGATATGACTCCTGTCAGCTGGTGACAGTGATGAAAAGAAACCTGGAGCTGCTCTTGTTCTTCTACATTTAATGATGAATTACAAGCAGTTCTCGCTCTACAAAGACCTTTCACATTAGCAGAATATTGCGACACTAGTTTAATTTTGCTTGAGAGGAAACCAGGAAACAAGCCTCCTATGACAAATGATCTCGATTATTAGACAGGAACCACTGTCAAGTGTTGGACGTTGGACAGCGAGCACACTGCGAGCAAGATGATCACCTCGTGTAAAAGTTACGTCTAAGGAGCTGGCCTCCATTTTTACTGGCATGTGGTATTTAAGAAACTAATAAATGATATGATGGATGTGTTCAAATCTGGTTACAGCTTTCTGTGAAAAACACGTTCACTGGACTTTTCTCTCAAATGACATTTTGACATCTTTATAGCTCAGGGAGGACAGAAAAGCATAATACATCCCTTTTACTGCCTATTTTTTTTTTTCACCTGAAGACAGATGGGCTCCAGCAGACGATCACAGCCATGAGTAAGAAGATAGATGGATAGATAGATGATGGATGGATGGATGGATGGATGGATGGACTTGTTTTTTTCCATCCATCCATCCTCCACAATCGCTTCCTCTTATTCTGAATCACGGGGTTCTGCTGGAGCTCAGCCCAGCCTGGACCTGCTGTCCAAGAGACAGGGTACGCCCTGGACAGCAGTCCATCAGAGGACAACGCAGAGGTAAATGAGACAAACAATTATCCACTCTGCAAATATAATATAAAGACACACTTTATATTATATCCTCAGTCTTTCTGTTGTTTCTCCTCTCTGTTTTTTCTTCTCGCATGTCCTTCATCCTAAATTGCATGTCCTTTTCCAGCCTTATAGATCTGCTTTTAGAAAATGTCCTGAAGAAGCGCTCAAGGACATAAGGACATGAGCACACAGCACGCTGCCAGGAGGAAGGACACACACACAATATATATATAAATACACTATATATATATGTATGTATGTATGTGAGCAGGATTTTGCACATGTGTGCATCTCAGCGACGCACCTCTCTCCTCGCTGACCATATGGAAGTATGCATGACAGGACGGAGGCGAAAAACCCAGCTGGAATAACTGACACAACACAGATGCAGCCACACACACATGGCAGATCCCCCAGAGACCTGTGCACTGCACACACATGCGGCGTGCACGGCCACAAACACACGGGCGCTGCAAAACGCGTCATGTTGTCTGTTGTCTGAGTGGTAATGAGGCAGAAATGGAAGGATGAAACGCGTGCCTCCCACCGCCTTATGGCTGGGGAGTTACCCAGATAGCTGGTGAAATGACAGAGCGCTAGTCCACACACACACACGTGCACGCACACACACACAAAGAGAAAACAACCAGTCTCCCCAGAAAATAGCCTCTTTATTTTTCATAATTAAAAAACGCTTCCCTCCACGAATAGTGTTGTAATGTTGGATTAAAAAGAAAACGGAGGGAAAAAAAACACATTTGGAGCATTTTTGCAATAAAATTTAATATTTTTTTAAACAGAAATACTCCCATCGCGGTTTGATTTCTTTTACCTTTATGTTTATGTATTTTACTTACTTCAGCACCTTGGACAGCGGTTGCCGTTCTTTCATAAATAACGTTGGCCTGGTTTGAAATCCAGACCTTTTTGTAAACTCAAGAACAAAACAATGGACAACCTTAAATGCAAAAGATAAAAACTGAATGTATCAATCTGCTATGTCATTAACCTATATTTATTCCTAGAAGAACATTAAGAACACATCGGATTTTACCGTTTTATGGAAAACATCAGCTCATTTTGACTTTGATGGCAGCAACACATCTGTAAAAAGTTGGAACAGGATTATGTTTATGAGGTGCAGTGAGGGACATTATTCTTGATTAGCATTCACACGCACATATGAAACTGAACTCTCACATACTATACTGAAAACCTTACACACATACAGGTTAAATCTTACACGCACATGTTTGTATGAGAGGATTTCACATGTATGTATGAGAGGATTTCACATGTATGGATGAGAGGATTTCTAGTTGTATGTATTAGAGGATTTCACATGTATGTATAAGAGTATTTCCAGTTGTATGTATAAAAGGATTTCATATGTATGTATGAGAGGTTTTCACAAGTATGTATGTATGTATTAGAGGATTTCACATGTATGTATGATATGATTTCTAGTTGTATGTATAAAAGGATTTCACATGTATGTATGAGAGGATTTCCAGTTGTATGTATAAAAGGATTTCACATGTATGTATGAGAGGATTTCACATGTATGTATGAGATATGTATGTTCCAGTTGTATGTATAAAAGGATTTCACATGTATGTATGAGAGGATTTCACATGTATGTATGAGATGATTTCCAGTTGTATGTATAAAAGGATTCCACATGTATGTATAAGAGGATTTCACATGTATGTATGAGAGGTTTTCACAAGTATGTATGTATGTATTAGAGGATTTCACATGTATGTATGATATGATTTCTAGTTGTATGTATAAAAGGATTTCACATGTATGTATGAGAGGATTTCCAGTTGTATGTATAAAAGGATTTCACATGTATGTATGAGAGGATTTCACATGTATGTATGAGATGATTTCCAGTTGTATGTATAAAAGGATTCCACATGTATGTATAAGAGGATTTCACATGTATGTATGAGAGGTTTTCACAAGTATGTATGTATGTATTAGAGGATTTCACATGTATGTATGATATGATTTCTAGTTGTATGTATAAAAGGATTTCACATGTATGTATGAGAGGATTTCCAGTTGTATGTATAAAAGGATTTCACATGTATGTATGATGTATGGATTTCACATGTATGTATGAGATGATTTCCATGTTGTATGTATAAAAGGATTTCACATGTATGTATGAGAGGATTTCACCTGTATGTGTGTAAGGTTTTCAGTATGTAGTTTCATGTATGAGAGAGTTTCATATGTGTGTGTGTGTGAATGCTAATTCAGAATAATGTCCCTCACGGCACCTCATAGATGTTTATCATTGTGTAGCATTTCCACTTCCTCTAACATCTGTCTGTAAACATCTGGAGTGAATTTTAGGAGCGGAAAGTTGTTCCATTCGGGTCTGATGCAGCCGTTCCAGATGTGGAGGACACCAGCCGACCCCACACCGTCAGAGATGCAGGCTGGATGGTCCCTCTCCTCTTCAGCCCAGAGGACATGGTGTCCACGGTTTTCAGAAAGAATTTCAAACTTTGATGAATGTGATCACCGGACAGTTTTCCATTCTGCCTCAGACCATTTTAGATGAGCTGCGGTCCAGGGAAGACGGCGGCGATTCTGACCTGTTGCCAATTAACCAAATGAGTTGTCAAACGCTCCTCCGTTCTTTCTTGATTTGCGACTCTCCTCCAGCCTCCTGTCGTCCCCGCTCCAACTTTTCTGAAATGTGTCGCTGACGTCAAAGTCAGAACGAGTTCATGAGATTTGCAGATCATTGCATTTAGTTTTTCTTTTTATATTTGACAACAGCTCCCCGACTTTTTTGGGGGGGTTTTGGGTTGTGTTTTCTCTTGTTATCACGCAGGTGTTCATATATTCCCTGGAGACGAACCCTGGTGAGAGGCGTCCTGCTGGGGAAGAGCAGTCATGCTAACTTTGTTTTCCTTATTCATTAGCTGCTATTCAGCGCTAAGATGCTCCAAGCTGCTCTCATTTGACTTCAACAGCAGACTTGCACGTCTGCGACTCTTCAGAAACCCTTCAGAAAAAGGCATTTTATGAAAAAAATAAAATCTAATTTTCCTCCACAACAGTTAGGTGTAAGTGTATTACATTTTTACTGCACCATTAAAATGAGCAAATAACAGTATACTGCTATAAAAGGTAATAATAGATAGTAGGCCAGGTTTATTTGCAGCACGCACTAAATATCGTAATTGATTCTAATAGTGTAAAAAGTACTTGGGTGAATTGTGGGGGAGCTGAGGAAGGGCGTCCGCCAGACCAGTCATGCAGATCACACCGCCGTGGCAACCCCGAACAAAGAGCAGCCGAAGGGGAAGTTTAGCGAGGGGAGCTCGGCTCCCCGAAAAGGTCACGAGCTTCCCAAGCGTCACCTGAGACGTTCAGGGAGAGCTCTGAATTATTTTTACGCATCACACGTCGAGATTTGTAAAGTAAAAACGCTGTGTTTTTCGCTCTGCTCCTGCCGTGATCGTCCACACCAGGCAGCGCTGCGCCGTAACTACGACATTTATGCATCCGCCTGGACTCTTTAATGCCAGCCGGTGCTGCCTTTCAATGAAACAGTCCGTTGGAAGTACAAACACAGGTTTAAATTTCAGGACCACCTTAAGACTACTGATGAATTTTAGTTCCATTTTTCAACTGCTACAATACACACAAACTTTATTTCTAGAAGCTCTATTTCTAAACGCCACTAGAAACGTTACTGCGCAACAAATGAAGTCCAATCTTGACCTTGTCCTGAGGCCCTCCTGACCCGTCCCCAACCCAGGATACGGGGGTCAGACACTGGGTCTCACGGTTGGGTTGGAGGTGCTGGATCGGAACTTTGTGGTGGGTGGGTTAGAGTGCAGGAGTGCGTCGCCGTCCTCTTTCAACCATCAACCTTTAATCAAGCAGTTGGGAGTTGACACCACAGCATGAGTTTCTGGCTACATTTTTCTAACTGGGGAGTTAGAAAACAGCCGAGAACTTCACTTTCATACACCAACGGTTAGCGGTTCCGGTCTGGAGGTGTGGACCTGCTCCGTGACCCCCCCAGGGGAGGGCGCCATTGCTTCATCTCCTCCTCAGCGTCAGAGGAGTTGCCCCAGGCACACCCAGGGTTCTCCAGTCCCACTGGTTCTGGAACATCTGGCCCACCAAGGGATCTTCCAGCCGGGTCTCCAGAGATGTGGTCCTTTCCCTCTGTGGGGTCTTGATGTGGGTGCAGGGGCTTTGGGGGAGGAGGGGGTGGTGTCACCCCTCCCCCACCCTCTTGCCGTACCTTGCCGTGCTGGTTAGCGCCTTTCTGGATTCTGGGCAGCTCCTCTTTTCTGTTGCCTCTGGGGTGTGTGGGGTGGGGAGGGGGGGCTCGTCACCTTGCCCAGACCTGTTGCTGGTGGAGGGGTCGGCTGGGCCGGATGGTGGAGGTCTGGTGGCCCAACACACCAGCACCAGCTGTGGTCCAGCCTGTAGTTGTGGTTGTGGTCACTGGTTGATGCTGAAGAGACATCACTGCTTACTGGTCTGTGTGTGAGAGCTGGACTGGTTTCGCTCTGGTGTGGACCAACACCATCACAACACAAACCTCCACATATTCATCCAAGTGCACTACACAAACACACACCGCATCATCACAAAAACAAGTGAAATGAAGTTGACATGAAAACATAATGAATATAATTTTTTTTTTTTTTGGAGGCGGGGGGGGGGGCAGTTTTAAAGCCCCAACACAGGCACGTGTACGTATAAGAGGATCAGACCAGTCGTCTGATCGGTCAGGACGTGTACGGTCGCTCAGAGGAAGTCCTACCATTGGACGGCTCAGCGTCGTACGGTCTGCTGCCGTTGTCCGTGAGGTCGGGCATCCAGGCGTCCCGCACCGCCGACTTGAAGACGTGGCGGCCGTCGAGGCTCTGGATGGGCCGGAAGTTGCTGCGCAGGTACTCCACCGACTTGACATGGTCCTGCTGCTCTGTTGTGAAAATGAGTAGAAAGCCTCCAGCTGGTGCCAGCAGGGGGGCGCAGGCGAGACGAGCAGACAGAGGGACAGACAGAGGGACAGACAGAGGGACAGACAGAGGAAGAGCAGAAGATCATTTGGAGCCACTTTCACCCAGACAGCCCTGCTTAGGGACACTTTTTTATTCTTTTTTGATACAGTTATTAGGTATTTATTTACATGAGTTCTGAGGGGAGGGACAGTCTATATGAGTGTCTCGAAGTATTTCTGTCTACGCAGAGTGAAAGTAAAAATATAAAGGGAGTTTCACTGTCAACACTTGATTTATCGTTGTTTTAATTACATACAGTGAGACTGGTGAAATGTGGTGCACTTTAGCAAAATAATGGGATTCTGTGCAAGAATACTGGACAAATACTTGGCTAATCTGTGAAAAACGGGGCCCTTGATGGCCCCTAACTCGTGCACCTTCCGCTCGATTTCATGGAGGCAAACCGTCAGCTTTATTAGCAGCCATTTTGGACTCATTACGTAGCGCAACATCATACTTTGTTGCGGCCTGGCAGTTTTTTTAACGACGGAGCAGCTTTTACTACCATCATCTGAAGTTGGCATCAACACTTCTAGTTTGTTTTCTAACCTGCTCTGTTTCGCTGGAAGTGTCATCTCCAGCGGTAAAACTAACATCTAACGAGAACGTTTAGGATGCTGCTCTGCACCAGCTGCTGCTGTGGATCTAAAGGTCTAAAAATCTAGACCTCAAAGGTCTAGATTGTTCTGATAAGTGAAGAATAAGGAACCTCGATTTTTTTTTTTCTTTTTTTGTCAGATGCGCTGCCCTAAATCTAAGACAGGTGGGTTTTTTTTTGTTGTTTTTTTTTTTTTTGCCTTTCTTTGAAGACCATGTAAAATGGCGACAATTAAAAAAATCTACAGTTCCTTGTGAAAGTATTCGCCCCCCTTGAATGTTTCAACCTTTTGCCACATTTCAAGCTTCAAACATAAATATGTAAAATTTTAATTTCTTGTCAAGAATCAACAACCAGTGGGACACAATCATGAAGTGGAACGAAATTTATTGGATATTTTAAACTTTAACAAATAAAAACTGTAAAGTGGGGCGTGTAATATTATTGGGTCCCCTTGCGTTAATACTCTGCAGCGCCACCTTCTGCTGCAGTTCCAGCTGCAGGTCTCTTGGGGTTTGTCTCTATCTGATCAACTCATCCAGAGCCTAATTCTGGTTCATTCTTCCTGTAAAACAGCTGGAGCTCAGTGAGGTTGGATGGAGAGCGTTTGTGAACAGCAGTCTTCAGCTCTTTCCACACATTCTGGACTGGATTCAGGTCTGGACTTTGACTTGGCCGTTCTAACACCTGGATACATTTATTTGTGAACCATTCCGTTGTAGATTTGTCTTCATGTTTTGGATCATTGTCCTGTTGGAACATAAATCTCCGTCCCAGTCTCAGGTCTTCTGCAGACTCCAACAGGTTTTCTCCCAGAATGCTCCTGTATTTGGCTCCATCCATCTTCCCATCAGTTTCAACCATCTTCCCTGTCCCTGCTGAAGAAAAGCAGGCCCAGACCATGATGCTGCCACCACCATGTTTGACAGTAGGGGATGGTGTGTTCAGGGTGATCAGCTGTGTTGCTTTTACTCCAAACATATCGTTTTGCATTGTGGGTAAAAAGTTTGATTTTGGTTTCATCTGACCAGAGCTCCTTCTTTCACATGTTTGGTGAGTCTCCAGGTGGCTTGTGGCAAACTTTAACTGTCTTGTCTTTAAATGTTTCACTGCTGGTGTTTTTTGTTCCTCCCGGACGGAATCAGGATTTAAGATCTTAATAAAGACGTTAGAATTTACTGCCAGAGAGGACTGGTGAAGGACACACACTCCCACAAAAAGAAAAGTCTGCTATAAGATTAAATTGCATAAACATACTAGATGGTTTTGCTAGACAATGGCTCTAACCATGAATGTAAATGCAGACAAAAAATAAATAAATAAATAACCAGAACCCTGAGACTATCACAGAGCAGGTGCATTTATACAGAGACTTGATTCCACACAGGTGGATTCTATTGATCATCATCAGTCATTCAGGACAACATTGGATCATTCAGAGATCCTCACTGAACTTCTGGACTCAGTTTGCTGCTCTGAAAGTAAAGGAGCCCAATAATATTACACGCCCCACTTTACAGTTTTTTATTTGTTGAAAAAGTTTAAAATATCCAATAAATTTCGTTCCACTTCATGATTGTGTCCCACTAGTTGTTGAATCTTGACAAAAAAAATATATCTTTATGTTTGAAGCCTGAAATGTGGCAAAAGGTTGAAAAGTTCAAGGGGGCCGAATACTTTCACAAGGCTCTGAATATAAAAAACTCAAAGCACATCAAAGTTTGAAGTGAGATCTCTTTCCCTTCATGCTGCTTCTCCATCACAGAACTTGAGGATTGTTCACATGTAAATTCTGCTCCTGAGAAAAGCGCGTTCTTCTGATCTCAGTCTGATTCCAGCCCAAGACTTGCTCTGATCATTGTTCATCTTGACATAATCAGGTCTTGACGTGCGGGATGATACAGGGCACTAAGATCATCAAGGAAACTTAACAGGTTTACAAATGAGCGGGCACGACAAAGGACACTTCCGTAGTTTTTGGAGAAAACACAGAAAGGCCTCATTGTGATCACCGAACGTCTTCCTCGGTTCCCAGAGATGATCCACTTCAAAGAGCCACGTAAGCTTCTAGCTCTTACTGATGTATCACTGAGACTAACCAGACTGTAGGGTTCATCTAAGCTTTGGTCCGTACATGCAGCGCTGACAACATGGACTGACGGGCTGTAAAACTATTTGTTCACAGGTAGGCTGTCAATGTCGAGTAGAGGTGGGCGTATCGATCCAATATATATTAACTGTGATAATAAAGTATTTTTTTTTTCTGTCACCATCTGATAAAGTGGCTTTCCCGTTTTCCCGTAATTCTGCCCTGGGTTTTAACAAAATAATCCAAACGGCAAAAATTACAAAAACGTCAAAAAGGTCAGCGGTTTTATGATAGATTGAGCTTAATATGAAAAAGTATCGGTATTGGTATCGTTATTAGCAATACTGGTCCCGTATTTACTTGGTATCGGATCGATACCATAATTCCCAGTATCGCCCAGCTCTAATGTCGAGGCTGTTGTGGTGGAGGATGCAATCAGAAGACTTGAAGCACTTTAAAGAAATAAAGGATATCGATCAGGGCAATGTCATCAAGCAGGGGATCACACCCTGACTTTAAAACAGGGGATAAAGTGTGCAGATATAAACGACAGTAACGTGCTGATATGGCACCTTTCTAGTCCAGGGACCGTTCAAAGC
Source organism: Hirundichthys speculiger (assembly GCA_018398805.1). Classification (NCBI taxonomy): domain Eukaryota; kingdom Metazoa; phylum Chordata; class Actinopteri; order Beloniformes; family Exocoetidae; genus Hirundichthys; species Hirundichthys speculiger. Next base: position 21,830 of record JAGFBZ010000214.1, on the reverse strand, counting down.
GCGTTTACAATGCAAGCAGCTTTGTCTCACGGTCTCTCACACCCACACATTAATTAGATCAATTTATTTATTAGACTGAATTATTCCTATAATTACTCCTGTAAGCCAAATTACATTGTAATTAATGGAAATGACGCCTAGGGAAGATTTAGCATTTACCCAACAGACCTTTTGGTAAGCGCCGCCCCCTCCCTAGTTACTGTTGCTAGGTCGGACAAACTTGCTGCTCCTGTGTTTAAGGACTGTGTTAATTCGCTATTTTTCCGATGTGTATCATTAGTGTTAATATTATACTATAATATTTATGGTGAAAATATTGCTGCTGGGGACCTGCAACAGTGACTCTTGGTGTCCAGAATGTTTGGAGGGACATTTTTATTCCCTTTTTCCAAGCCGAAACAAACGCTGGAGAATGCAGCTGTAGGTTCGGTTATGTAGCCGTCCACACAAGCAAATGAACGTGGGGAAAGTTACAAAGCACACCTACATTTACTCCAAGGTAAGTTAGCTTTGTTTATTAGATGATTGATTTAACCACCGTTTAGTAAAAGTAATATGATTTAGCAGCAGGGAGGGTGATGAGTGAAAACATCTCTCTGTTAGCATTAGCTCTGTTCAAGTGTTAATGACTTCTCTACTATGGACCAGAGGTCACTAGCCACCTATTAGCCTGCCTCGTTGTCTACAAATATATATGGCCCTGGATGTTTATTTTGTTAGGTATAAGGTGAGGCTTGTGATGTTAACATCGCTTTATTAATTATATTAATACAATGCTGCGCTGTCTCATGTTAACATAGCTCTGGTGTGGGACAGACCTATGGACCAGAGCTAATGCTAACGGAGAACTCATCCCCTTTCCTGCCACTAAATCATATTATTACTTTTACTAAACTGTGGTTAAATCAATAATTCAGTTCACACAACTGAACCTACAGCTGCATTCTCCAGCGTTTGTTTTATCTTGGGAAAGAGAATAAAAACGTCTCCTCCAAATGTTCTGGACGCCACGAGTCACTGTCGCAGGTCCCCAGTAGTAGTTCACCATGGAGTTATTATAGTATAATATTAACACTGATGATACACATTGGAAAAATAGCAAATTAACACAGTCCTTAACGGAGGAGCAGCAAGTTTGTCCGACCTAGCAACAGTAACTAAGAAGGGGGCGGCGCTTACCGAAAGGTCAATTAGTGGAAGCAACGTGTTTTTGGGGAGTACCAGAGTACCCGGGCTAGTCTTTAGCCCGGGTACTAAGACTAGACTAAAATCTAACCAAACAGGCCCAACAGGAGAACAGCCAGGTCCACAGACTCATGGATCGAACATGTGCGACATGAACAAGTGTAGTGTCAGAACTGCTAGCTCCTCGTGCACCGTCACATACTCAACTGACAGCTGCCAGCTTTCAGCACCTGACGCTACAGTCGTAACCGTAATGTCAAAGCTGAAGCATTAATGCCGCTGGCCTGGATTTGCCTGAATCCAGATCAGCCAAGTTCAGACTCACCTGAATCGGCGGACTCGCCCAGGTTTATGGACACGCAGCTCAGTGATGCGGTGGATGAAGCAGATCCTTCCACGGATCAGCTCCATTTCTCCATTTAGAGAATAATAAATCGATGTGAAATCATTCATGTATATTTTAAAGAATCTGAATGTTTATTAGAGCAGCGAGAGACTTTATTTCCTCACAACCCTGATTGGGATTTGGTCAGAGTGAATGAATGTTTGAAGGTAAGCCGGACACCTGTGACCTCAGAACCCTCAGCTGGCACTACATCAAGACCTGTCATTCATCAGAAACTGGTATTATCTTCTAGCTTCTTCCATTAAAACGTCCCTGTATCATCCTTTCTTTTCTTTTCACAATACTGCTGCAAATTTGCCTCATAATGGAATATTGAAGAAGAACACTAGAACAATAAGGCCGGCCTCACTGAAATCGTTAATTAAACTTGACAGCTGAAGTTACGCTGTCATGGTTGGAACTTAGCGGAACTTAGTAAGAGACGGAGAAATCTCTCCTGAAGTCGATTTAATCTGAACAGCTTACATTCTGTCAAGCTGTGAACATGTTGCGCTGCGTAGAGTTGAGTTGTTACATATGGAAAGACATCCAACCAGGCGTGGACACACGCTGTGCGACTGAAGTGTCATTGCTCAGTCTGCGTGAGCAGATGGATCGTCCGCAGAACGCGTTGTGCAGCTCGCAAACAGCTCGTGTGCAGGCGAGAGAGGAGGAGCCGGGGGGGGGGGGGGGGGGGGGGGAGGCTTGGGGGAGGCTTGTAGGTGAGCAGCTAGTTAACATTCTCCTGGAGGAGCTCACGCACAACACCCTGGCATGAAAGACCGGAGCGCCGGCCGGATGAATCACGCTCCATTGTTGATAGGAATTCTGTTCAGACGCGGCGGTGAAGCTGTGAAATATTGAAAACCTGCTTGTTCATGTCAGGCGTCTGAAACGGAGGTCCGGTACACGCTGGCTGATGGAGAACATATTGCGTTTAATCTGATACTGTCATTGATTATATGAATTTATTATTTATGAAGTGGTGGACATGAAGACCTGATCAACTACAAATGCTGATTACACACCACAGGCCTTTGGCTTTATGTATAAAATAAATATAAAATAATTAGGGCTGGGCAACGATTACAATTTTTTATCGCGATTAATCGCATTATTTCCCTGATTAATTACGATTAATCGCACTGTATACACAAAATCAAATAATGAATTCAAAAGTAGTGTAAAATGCACTTTTATTGAAATGTTCTGCTGCCATATAACTAAAGTGCCAAAACATTTGTTGTTTTATGTTAAACACATATTAAGTGTAAATCTCATATTAAAAATGTCAAATGAAATAAAGCTTATTGCCACTGCCAGGGCATTAATGTCATCCTGTTTTTATAAAAAAAAAATTTTTTTAAAAAAAATCTACAAACAAAATCCAACAAAATGATTGTGTCTCAGCACAATCAGAACATTAAAACAGGTAATTTCTGAGGTAACAGCAGAAACTTTTAACGGGGAGTTCAACTTGTCAGTTGTTACAAATAACCTTGTTTCTGTTAAATCCTCCATCTGGAGAACTTTAAAATGAAAATGTCCATGTTAAAGTTCATTAATTTTAGAAATCTGTGTATCATTCATTCTTTCCATGTTCAAGTGTCAATCAAAAATTTAAAAAAATTAAAAAGTGACATTTTATTACGTTTTTCATTTTTTAATCTAACACAAAAAAAACAAAAACAAAAAAACCCAGTTTTTTTATATTTCAATTTTAGACTTGGATCAAAAATACGAAATTAAAAAACAGGACACAGGACTGAATTTATCTTATAATCGAGGACTGGACTTTCTGTTGCCATTACACATCTGAGCCACTAGATGGAGCTGCACTGCAGTAACCAGCTAGAGAACAGCAGGACAGTGAACACATGGAGCAGATCTGATGGAACATGGAGGAATGACCACAAAGATTTTGTTGCAGTTCAGAATTTTTCTTTTTTAGACAGAATTGTTAATATTGCTACCCGAGTTGCTACCTGAACTGTAAAGTTCACGGATTTTTACCGTTCTCCATGTCTGTTTTAGCTTTTCCATGTTTACCTGCCAATTGTTTTCTGGTTTTGCAGCAAAACAAAAGCATGTGAGCAACATTGTTAACGCGCGATAAAATAAATGTCGGCGTTAATAAATTAATGAGTTAACGCGATAATAATGCTTTAACTTGCCCAGCCCTAAAAATAATGTATTTATTCGTTAATTTTTCTCTCTAATAGGTTTTTCAGTTGAAGCCCACGTTCACAATACCCTGCTGAAGTGTCCTATATCCTTTTTTACTTTAACTCTGATTCTTTTTCAGGCCTAAAACAGAAATGCCATCTTCAGTTCTGACTTTCAGACCAGAATCGCGTCACTTCGGCATGTGGTCCTGCATCGGATGAATATTCGGAGCGTGGCCGTGCGTCTACCAGGAAAAAAAAGGCTGCACGACTTCTCATATGTGTGGTGTCGCTTTTGTGACAAATGTCACGAGGGCAAGAAAATATCCTGGCAGGCGGGTTCATGAATAAAACATGCTCATGAGAAAGTTCACTCAGATGTTCTTCTGTGGAAACTGTGCAGCTCTCCCTCAAAACTGAGAGGAATTAACTGTTCCATTACTCCTGCCGAGGGGTGTGTGTGTGTGTGTGTGTGTGTGTGTGTGTGTGTCTTGCCCAGGGACACTTGCACACTATAAAGCAAAGAATCAAACCGCTGACATATTCCATTGCCAGTTGTCTTTCATCTGATTTAAATTTGATCTAGATGGAATGTAAAACGAGTGGCAACGGAAGAGGGCATTGAGCGAATATGAATGTTTAATAGAAATCTGCCAACTAAACCTTGGTGTTTGCTTTATGCGTATTTTGTAGAAATCTTTGTCGGGTCGTGGGTGGTTATCATGACTGACCCCAAAAATTGCTGCATTTTCTTATTCAGATACTATATACTCTTTAAAGAGTTGACTTAAACTGCTGGAAATGAAGGCAAAGGCTGTTGCAAATACCTGATTTTGAAGTAAAGACTAATTAACTAGAAAAACACTCGGAGAGCGCAGACCTCCGCCAAGCACAACAATTCTCCCATATAGTGATTTACAGATTGCGATAAAATCCGCATTCTGGATCAGATCCGGATCAGCCTTCGAAATTTGAAAGAGGTTCCCATTGTCAATCCCTGAGTCAAATTTCATGAGTTTTGGGCAATAATTAATGGAGATATTAAGAAACAAAATTTTTGTCCCCATTGATCGAAAATTTGAAAGTGATCCAGAACCCAGGATTTCTTCCAGATCACACCCAAAATGAAATCAGTTCTTTCTTTTCACATTTCTGACAACTGCTGAAAATTTCATCAAAATCCATCCATAACTTTTTGACTTATCTTGTACACAGACAGACAGATAAACACTGGCAAAAACAGAACCTCCTTGGCGGAGGTAATTAGGGATGGGCGACGATAACAATTTTTTAATCGCAATTAATCGCTTGATTTCCCTGATTAATCACGATTAATCACATTGGGTACGCAAAATCAAATGAGTTCAAAAGTAGTGAAAGTGCACTTTTATTTTTAACTAAAGTGCCATAACATTTGTTGTTCAAACACTTTTAACATCAGCACTTGTTAGTAACACATAATCTCATCCTAAAAGATATAAATAAAATAAAGCTCATTGCCTGTTTTTTGTGAAAAAGTCTACCAACAAAATCCTTAGCCACAGTCAGAGCATTAAAACAGACAATTTCTGAGGTAACAGCAGAAACTTTTAAAAAGGAGTTCAACTTGTCAGTGGTTACAAATAACCTTGTTTCTGTCGAATCCTCCACGTAACCCTAACTTTAAAATGAAAATGTCCATTTAAAAGTTCTGTAACTTGACCTCTCTCCATGTCTGTTTTAGCTTTCCCACATGTTTTCCGTCAATTCTCTTCCGGTTCTGCAGCAGCCAGTAAATGACTTTTCAAAATAAAAGCATGTGAGCAACATGCTTTTGTGCACGGTAAAATAAATATTGGCGTTAATATATATATATATATATACAGTCATGGAAAAAATTATTAGACCACCATTTTTTCTTCACTTTTATGTTCATTTTAATACCTGGTACCACTAAACGTCATCATGTGACTAAAACAGACAGAAAAGAAAACACTGAATGCATAAAAGCAGTGTTTTTGGCAGTACAACGCCATAGCTATTGATGTAAAAAACTTAAGTGATTTAGGTTATAATCAAGAAAACCATGGAAAATGGTAAGATATCAGCTCTTAAAATTAAACTCTTATGAACAATCTTTGTGATTATTGTTATGTTTGTCCAAACAAATGTACCTTTAGTTGTACCAGGCATTAAAATGAACAAGAAACTGAAGAAAACAGTGGTGGTCTAATAATTTTTTATAAAACATGACTGGTTTCCATACGCTATATATATCTATAGATATTATATATATATATATATATATAAAAAATGAAAACAAGCAAAGGTTCATGAGAGCATGAAGGACTCTTTTTTTTCTTTTTTTTAATCAGTGATCAGGTGTTAAGCTTGGAAAAGCTCAGCGCACTTTTCTTCATCTCGATCGCAATTTCAATAGTATCAAAGCCTCAACATCAGGACAATGACGGCAAAGGAGGAGCGAGTGGCCCAGTCCAGATCATCTCCTGGGTTCAGCCAAACACGGATATGAATTAGTCTACTGTGTCTCAAGAAGGTGTAGCGTCTCCAGTGATAGTTCTTGTCCTTGTAACTGAAATTGTCTTCACCTATCGAGGAAAATCAGTGTTTGTGATGTTCAAAAGAATGTGTTCGGTTTACAGTAATCCCCCACACTTGGTGGTTAATGGGGGCTGTGACCCCCCCGGGATTGGTAAAGACCGCGATGTGCATGTACATGTATATGTACATACAGTATACATGTACGTGCGTATGCAAAATCTAAGGAAGGTACACTAACTTTGAGTGTGGGCAAGCTTCCTGAGACTCGTTCTTGATGTGATGGGTTTCGCTTCAGCCTCGCGCGCTTTGTTTGAATTTTTTTCAATTTTTTTCGAATATTTTTTTCTATGAATATTTTTGAAACTTCCGCGATGTACTGAGACCGCGATTGCTGAGACCGCGAAGTGCGAGGGATTACTGTAAACGTGTTTAACCCCAGGATGAAAGCACTCGGAAAAACATGAAGGTCCCAGCGTCTCCCGAGCCTGGTCCTCAGGACGAGCTGGATTGCATGTTTTAGATGTTTCCCTGCACCGACAGAGTTAGTTCAAATGAATGTTTCATGAAGACTCGTGACTGCTTTGTGCAGACCGTGATGGCAGAGGAATATCTCAAACAAGCAGTGGTGGGTCCCGAGGACCAGGATTAGGAAACACTGTGTAAACTGGGTTAGCAGTCTCCGCAGAATAGCTCCGTTGTGGTTTGGAATGAGTCAACTTGTAATTCTGCTGGAGAAGTGGGATGCCTTTCTTGACAGTTACCTAACATCCGAAACCTCACTTCGGTGTTTAAGGGGGTTAGGTTTTAGTGTCTGCAAAATCCAAAGAATAATATTCACATTGTTTTTATGCCCTGATTCCTCCTTCTAGCTGTCAAAAATCCACCGTGGGGGGGGGCTCTCGAGGTGTCCAGGGGAAGAACCTGGTCCTGGAGATCTCCATATCTTCATGCAGTCTGAGTTTAAAGCAGTATACTCTTATGCTCATCCATCTGCATCCTCGTGGCTTCAAAGTGGCAGTGCAAGAGCCTTTGTTTGTAGGCTTCATTGGCTGGAAGGGAATACCTGCTACCTGCGATCGCAAGATACCGAGATTGCGGAAAGCACAACCCGCATGTCGGCGTGTAAAAGAGCGCTTCCAAATTGCATAAATGTGCGTCCGCCTGGTCATGGTGTCACAAATGGCTCTTCCTCTCGATTACGCATCACCGTATTACTGTCAGATGTTTTAATTGTCTTGAGGTCAGAGGATGTCTGGTCAGCAGTTGTGGTGGATGTGGGAATAGTCACAGCCAGACAGGTCAGTCTGTACAGCTGTGGCATGATCTCATCCAGATGTCTGCTGTGGAGGAAACCAAGGAGATCTTTTGGACATTTCCCCTCAAAATCCTTCATGGCCGACATCACAGTCACTTCTGTTTTTAAACAGGTCAGATCATCAAATAGAGCTCCGTGGCTCAAGCTGGATAAGGTTGGATGCGGAAATTTATTTCCGATATGTCTGAAACTGCTGGTGGTCGAGGAGGGACAGGAACATTAATTGTTCGTGATCTTTAAATGCGCATCCAACGATTCGTTCTGCAGTATTTTAAAAGGCACATCAGCTGCGTCAAGACGCATCAGCTGTCCCAGACTCCCAGCACCCTCTGCAGAGAATATGTTCCCGCGGCTCTGCCTGGCCGTGTTTACCGGGAGGACACCAACTATCTGGGACTTTCAGGTAGCCGATAGGAATTGTCTGTGTAAAAATATTTATCTGTATATAAGGAAGGGGAAGGAAGGAAGAGGAGGAAGCTCTACAGCAGAGTCCCAGACGATCTGTGCACGAGAGCTGCTCTGATCTGGATGAAAAGATCCATAGCTCCATAGCGGTTTGCAGGTAGCGCAACCTGCTCTTAAAGGCAATGGCTACTGACGCACTTATTGGTTTAACAGGTTGAACGCCCTAACCACTCCTATTCATAATATAGCGGTTAGCGCAGGTAAGATCGCGAGTTTATGGAGGTGGAAGATTGGGTTCTTTGTGGGGGAACGCCCCTGCCGCTACCCGCTATCCCTTAATAGCGGCTTTAGGAGGTGTGGCGGAAGATTGGACCCATGTTCATGCCTGACAGACACTTGTGTACCTTGTCCACTGAAACCTTTAATTTGACTTCTAATTGAACTTAGAATTAAGAGTCTGGCTAACACTAGATTCCTATGGAAGCAGTAAAGTTCACTCCATTTTTGCATCTTTGCTTAGTTAATGTTGAATCCAGAATGTGTTTGTTCATCTGAGGTTGTTATTTTTCTCATTATTTTCTGATGCACAAAACTGTAAATTTCATTTTTAATGTGCCTCAAGCTGAGAGATTTTTAGGCTGAAAGAAGATTTATGGTCTTCAGAGGCACGGTATGAAATATTCATATTAACATAAATCGTGTGAACGCGTGGTTGTTTGCTGCATCTACTGATGAACCGACAAGCAAAAACAGCAATGCAGTTTAACCCGCGGAGTCCCAGACAAGATCACACAGAGCCTTTGAACGGCCTCCATCACGTACGAGCCAATATATCGATATGACAGCAGCACAAATGCAGACATGTAGGTCCTGTGACTGCAGCGGTTGTAAATCTGCAGCACCAGCCCGACTCTGGGTCGGGACAGCAGCAGTAACTTCAGTTCTATGTTGAGACTCTACATCGAACACCACCCTCTGGAGATGCCTGATTCACCAGACTCCATGAAATGATAACGATAAAGGTAAAAGTTCTCGTGAAAACCTACACTCTCCCCTTCAGTTTGAGGGGGAGAGTTTGAGAGTTTCAGGTATCAAAACAAAAAAACCATGCGGTACTTATCGGGTCTTAAAATGAATATTCACTTTTAGAACAACAGCACGTTATATTACAGTTTCCCTGTTTCAGCGCACCTGATTCACATGGACAGGTCGTTAACAGACTTGGATGAGAAGCTGATGATGATCCATTCATGTGAACCAGGTGCGCTGAAGCAGGAAAACTTCTAAGCCATGCAGGGTCGAGGACCAGGGTTGGACACCTTGACATATTGTAACATGTTATTTTTGACTGAACAAACGCTAAAAAAAATGTAGGAGATTATGGAAAAAGTAAGAACACCATAATGTACTAGTCCAGGGGTCGGCAACCCGCGGCCTGGAGTCCTCATGCGGCTCTTTAGCTCCTCTGCAGTGGCTCTTTTGTAGCTTTGGGGAAAAACTTGTCAGAAGGTTTTGGAGCACATGTAGTTTGCTCACCAGCAGGGGGCAGAATAAGTGTGTTTAACGGAAAATACTGCCAGGTTACTGCAACGAAAAAGTCAAATCTGTGTGTTGCATCCTGTGAAAGAAATAAAGGCAAGCGCACGTTTTGTGACTAGTGGCGGACATCTTTACACTGGAAAAAAGGCCACTCAAAAAAAGAGTAAAAAAAAAAAAAAAAACGTAATACAAGATATTTTTGCTTGTAATAAGCAAAAAAAATCTGCCAATGGAACAAGTGAAAATTCGTGTCAAGTCAAGTCAAAAAAACTTGTTTCATCTGAGATATGACTCAAAACAAGATGTTTTCAAGACTATTTCACTTAACAATATATTCAAGATGCACTGTCTAAAAACAAGCTCCCATATCTCACTGAAATGTTACTCTTTAGGTGATTTCGTCTTATATTAAGTGTGATGAGATATTTTGACTAGAAATTAGAAAAATACACTTGGTAAAATTTTGAGTTTTTGCAGTGTATGTGTTGCTAATGTACCGCCGTAAAAAATAATAAACATTTCCCCCGCGCCACATCGGTGTACTCTCGTGGTGTAACACACAAAAGGAGCGATATTGGAAACCTTCCATAAGCCGACACGTTTGTCTTTGAAACAAGAATGTCATTCCCGACACTTATACGAACATGAAGACGTTTTTATTTGGAGTCCTGTCAATCTTTGGATCCACATACTGATGTGAGCAGGTTTTCTCAAGCCATGAACTACAACAAATGTTTTATGTTCAGGCTCGATGGCTGATTGTTGTATGTGGCTGAGGAGAAACAGACTGAAATGGACTTAAGTCATAATCAAATACAAACTGGACTTTTTTTACATTTACATTTTTGTAAGTTAATAAGCTGCAGCTATACGTTTTTTTATTTTAAAGTGGGCTACTTTTTATTTGATCAATGTTTTACAAATAAGGGAATGACCCTTTGTTTTATTTCAAAGTAGATTTAAACATGCCAGTGTTTTTTTTCTCCTCATTCAAAAGATTCAAGATTTAATATATTTACTTCCATGTCAACAAATTGAATAGGAAATTGTCTTGGTTCTGCTCCCAAACTTACAGTACAGAAGCAGCCATTATGCAGTCTTTATCAGAGTTTAAGGTTTTCCTTCGTTATAACAGGTAAAAACAGCAATTAAATGTTAACAGTTTTCTGTTTGTTGTTCTATAATTTCATAAATGCAACAAACTATAGTTCGTTTTACAGTGGATGCCAAAAAAAAAATTGGAAATGAAACTTTAATTCGTATCTTGTATGACCTTTTGCATTCAAAAACTTTAAAAACTGCCAAACATACTAGGAATAAGCTTTTGGGTGGATTCAAATCCCTCTGAATACAGAATAACTACATATAAAAATTCATACACTGTTATCTTCATTTTACAGGTCAAATAAGTTTTGCGGCTCCAGATGAATTTTATTAAGAGGAGAGAGGTAAAAAATGGCTCTTTTGATAGTAAAGATTGCCGACCCCTGTACTTGTGCATGAAGAGGTCCCACCAAGTGTCAAGAGGGCCGTTTCAGTACTCCAGTACTTCTGGTGCTGTCTAGTGAGGTCATCAATGTCATCAATTTACTGACATGTCCAAAATGTAGCTTCCCTCGAGATCAATGGGTTTTGCGCCTTTTCTTGTGACCTGTTCTTTATATGATGTCTTTTTTTTTTCCTTACCTGTTTGTAGGAAATGTAGATTGGTTTGCTGAAGACGATCCACTCCACCACCTTACTGCAAGGTGGAGTCGTCAAAGAGCCGGTGTAACGATAGTAACTGCCCAGCGCCGATGGCAACAAGTCCTTCAGCACAAACGGCTCCAGGAAAGTCTCTTTCTCTGTAAGACACAGGGGAGGACAATGTTTTATGATCCCTGCAACAAAATCCACACAATATAGTCAGCTGGCACACAACATTACCACGCATTACCCCCAAATGATGAGGTGTGTGAACCAGAATGACGATAAATGAATAAAACTAATATCCCTTCAAAAAAGTGCGTCTGTCTTGGGTACGGCAATGATGCCTGACAACGTTTTGTGGAGTAACTCAATAAGTTGAAGGCTATATTTTCTCTAGTTTTTCAACGTGCTCCACAGTTTCAAAAGTTGCACTTCTCCGTGTTATGCTTCCTGATTTTTGCATAAAGAGCTATTTAAACCTGTATGTAAAATTTATGTTGCAGAAACGAATTGAATTGAGTAATACTTTATCAATCCCCAAAGAGAAATTATGGTTTTTGCAGAATAAAGAGGTTTAAAGTGAGAGTGTAAAGTTTAGTTAGAGAAAGAGGAGGTATAAGCTCCATCCCTCCTTCATAATGAGTATCGTGAGATCTCTCGCAAATAAGATGGACGAGCTTGAAGCGCTGCAGTTTTCTTATCGTTGTGGTTGGAGTGGAAGATGGCATCATACGCCTGCTTCAACGAACTCACAGTCATCTGGACAAATCAGCAGCACTGTGGGGATCGTGTTCTTCAATTTCAGCAGCGTATTTAACACCATCCGACCTTCTTTACCATCAGAGAAACGCCAGAAGACGCAGGTGGATGTCTCCACAATCACCTGGACTACTGACTACCCGACTAACAGACCACAGTTGGAGAGACTGAACGGATGTGCGTCTGAGCAGGTGGTCAGCAGCTCAGGAGCACCACAGGGTACTGGACTCTCACCACTGCTCTTCACTACACTTCCAGTAGCCAGAGCTATCTAAACTGTACTATAACACAGTAATCTGGTCTAAAATATAAATCCTGTATTACCTCTCGCAGTCTTTTTGAGGGAACAATTTGTCTCCCCTGAAAAATGTGAAACTTTTTATATACTTTAGACTTTATGTCAGCTTTTTTATATATGCAGGTAGTGGATTAATTTTTCAACATCTTGTATTAATGTATTTTCATCTTCAACGTGTCATTACTCATCTGCCTCAGAGAGACAGAGAGAGAAAGGCGGTGAGGAACTGAAAAGAAAGGAGAAAATGTTCCAGGATGAAGGATGATTTGTCACAAGTGTTGAAAATAAACTATTCAGAGGGAGACGAAGGTGGAGGAGTAAAAAGCGTTTTGCTTTTTTTTGTCCACTGTTCCAGTGAAAATGGATAGAAGTTTGGATATAAATGGAGAAGGACCGTGTTTGAGTCGGGACCGAAAGAGGCGGACAGACGGGTCAGGTGACAGGAAGGGCCGGAGGGGTATTGACTTTTTCAGGTGAAATCTTCCCATTTCCACCCTTCCTTCCTCTCAGCTCCTTCCTCTTGTTCCTCTCCCACTCCTGCTGAAAAGCTCCGTCTCCAAATGCAGAGTTCTGAAATGTACTTACAGCTACGTAAAACTAATAGAAACGAGTGAAGCAGGGAAGGCAGAGGTGTTTGAGGCAGGTGAGGTGGAGAGCAGGTGTACCCGGGGAACGGAGGGTGACGGGACAAGCCTCAGAGATTTATGCATCCGAACGAGCAATCTCAAGAGGGGAACGCTCACTTTGGCAAATGGGCCCTGTTGTATCAAAAACAGGGTCAGGTCACTATGGCCTGTTTGCCAATTGATATTAATATCTAATGCGGAATATCTAATCCAATGTGAGATATTGCTCAGGTGCCATCACATGATTTTTGGGACACGTAGCTGTCGGAAGAAATTAGCTCAAGGCTCAAAGTATTGATAAACAGTGTTTAAGAATAACTACAACTCTCTGCTCATTGTCTGTCTTGTAAGCTGTTTATGAGTTACCTGACCATCTCTGCTTGTATACAAATGGAGATTAAATCCACTTGCACCCTCATCAGATTGTCAAGTGCCTTTTTAAGAGTCGTATAACTGCTTCACTTAAACCTTAATCAATTATTAGTAAGCTAATATGCACAATTAGTAATTTTTATACAACAGGCTGTCAAATAAAAAGGGAACCAAAGAAGATCCAAACACAAAAGCTTTCCTTTCAGCAGTGGCTGTGACAACCATGTTGGACGAGGGAATCTTGTTGTAATGGCGGAGCTGCATGTGGCCGTGAACACACGGCAAAGACTGCTGGTGAGGTGTCAGATGAGCCATAACCTCATCCGTTAGCATCATAAGCCACGTTTTCGTGACTCGTGAACACTGCTGTTGAGTTGGAAGAGCTCCGAAAATGTCACAGTTTATGTTGGACAGTTGGTTGCTTCTGTCTTGGTCTACACAGCTCCAATAATCTAAATCAGGGGTGCCCAATCCTGGTCCTCGAGAGCCCCCATCCGATATGTTTTAGAGGTTTCCCAGCTTCAACACACCTAATTCTAATTAATGGTCGTTATCAGGTTGTCATCAAAGTCTGCACAGGTCTGTTGATGACACAGCCACTTGTATCACGGTGTGTGCTAAAGCAAGGAAACATCTAAAACCTGCTTGGATAGGGGCTCTCGAGGATCAGGATTGGGCACCCCTGATCTAAAGCGTATCAAAAGGGCCAAATCACATCAAACTGATATCTACGTTTTAAACTTGATTGTGCTATTCCATGAATTTCTGAATGGATACATACAGTGTCAAGAAAAAAAGTATGCAAACCCAATCAAAGGCATACATTTCTGGATTAATTTGCCACAAAATGTGATCTGATCTCCAACAAACAAAGTCACAATAACAGGTGGGGTCAGCCCCACCTCCTTAGGCCGGGTTCACACTGTATGACTTCGGCCATATTAGACGAAAGATCCGCATCATGGGGAAAAATCGTCCATCGTATCTCAAAATCGGTGCTCACACATGTCTCCTTAATGAGACAGGAAGGAAAATGCAAGATAAAACTGTGCTAGGGGCAAAGACAGGCTGCGACAGCTATCAAGCAGGATTAGAAATCAGCGTGTTTCTGCCTGTCGCTGTTCTACGATCTCTGTGAGTTCAACAGCCAATAGGAACAACGTCCGCACAGCACAGTAGCCTAGCAGCAGCAGCTCCAGATACAACGGGGAAGAAATATGTGCAATCAAAAGAAGAAAGACACTTCTTTTATCTTGATTTTTGTTTCTTTTCCTTTCAAGGCACACGAACACCTCTACATCAAGCTTGCAGTCAGACACTCTTGAGCACTAACTTTTTAGTCATTGGTACATTAGCATAGTAGCAGCAGCCTGAGGTGGTTGCACGTGCAACGACATTATGACGCTGAGTTTAGAGCCTGAAATACGCTCGAGTTTACGTCTGCCGTAGCCACTATTCAATTTATGTTCGATTGCACAGTGCAACATGCAGTAAATTAATTATTTACAGATTTCACGTCGTGCATTGTGTCCTGCATTAATCTCATAAGACTGCAAAAATCGTGCAGTTCGAACCTGGCCTCAGATGGGATTCAGTTTCCCACAGCAGCCAACTGGTTACCAGTTACCGGTGACCAATTACAGAGGAGTGAGCAGAGCAGGGGAGTTGGAGACCAAACAGGCTGCTCACAAAGCATACAGGAAGTAGAGGTTTATGGCTGCTTGAGCTAAGAGACGCAGAGAGTTTTGGAGTCGGGATCAAAGTAAAAATGACGTTATTGTAGTGCTTGATCACAGTTGCATGGTATGGAGCCTTTATAATTCAATACATCTCACTTCATGAAACCGCAGAAACACGTGGACAACATCACGTTTGACTCTGAATAATGTCCACACGGAAGAGACAAAAACATACAGTCATGGAAAAAATTATTAGACCACCATTTTTTCTTCACTTTCTTGTTCATTTTAATACCTGGTACCACTAAACGTCATCATGTGACTAAAACAGACAGAAAAGAAAACACTGAATGCATAAAAGCAGTGTTTTTGGCAGTACAACGCCATAGCTATTGATGTAAAAATTTAAGTGATTTAGGTTATAATCAAGAAAACCATGGAAAATGGTAAGATATCAGCTCTTAAATAAAACTCTTATGAGAAATCTTTGTAGTTATCATTATGTTTGTCCAAACAAATGTACCTTTAGTTGTACCAGGCATTAAAATGAACAAGAAACTGAAGAAAACAAGGGTGGTCTAATAATTTTTTCCATGACTGTATAATGTTGATGATCATGTTTTCTGTATTTTGGGAGGCTAAAATACTTTTGTCAGAGATGTTTTGAGAGGGATGTCTCCTGTCACAGTGCCGCCTCAATGGTAATATAGATCGAGTTTGGTTTCTCCCCCATTTTCAAGCCGTGCTCTGGAAACACCAAGCTCCCGCCCACGATGCTACTTCGTACCAACACCTGTTCAGCTGGCATGTAGGCTGCTGCTGGCGTTCTCCGTCATTGTTGTGGAAAGAATGAATGAAGACCAGAATGAAGCTTTATGGAGATTCCCACGAATCTCAATGTCAGCACGATACTAAACTGGCAAATTTATATAGCCACAAATATTTTTTTTTATCTCATTGACATATCCGCTTTTAAAAAGTATAAAAATTGAGCATGGAACTCATTGATTGCAGTTCCATGCTCTGTCCATCCCAGCGTTAACCTCCACCTGTGTGTGTAGGTGTGTTCGGGGTGCCGGCTGGCGTGGTGACCAGTGATCTAGTCCTCTGACCATCTCACCTCAGTGCTGCTACCTGCATCTGTTTATATAGTCATTTCATTCAGTCATTTGTGTTCTCTCCTCTCTTTGTCCTCCGTCCTCTCTCTGTCCTGTCTCTCCCCTCTTTTCTTTCTTTACCCGGCTGGTCTTCATCAGGAAGGTCCCCCCATATGATCCAGGTCCTGCTCAAGGTTTCTTCCTCTTAAAGTGAAGTTTTTACTCGCCGCTGTTTGGCTGAAAGGTTTTTTTTTTTTCTGCCGCTGTGGGAAATTTTTACTTGCTATTATCCTTGTTCAGGATTCAATATTAAAGTTAATGATATTTGCTCGGGGGTCATGCTCTGGGTCTCTGTAAAGCGCCTAGAGACAACTGACATTGTAACAGACGCTATACAAATAAAACTGAATTGAATTGAACTGAATTGAATCAGGTTAGTACATATTTATTCAGAACTATCTGAAATTCCAACAGAGCCACAAACTTTTAAGCGCTGCTGCAGATGTGAGACCGGGGAGTAGACAGCTGACGTATTAGCAATTATTAACGGGTGTTCAAGGACAGTTATGCATTTTTAACAAAATGAATGAGCATCATTCATTACCTGAGGCCAGGAACTAACCAAACAGAAGTGTAAGCTTCAGTCTGCACGTGTCATTCAGAGCAAAAAGGGACGGCTCAAATAGACAAGCAGCAAACACGGCACATGGAAATGTTTCTACGCTGTGAAGAAAGACTCAGAATTCAGAGGTTTTCAGCAGTAATTTGCCATAATTATACATTTATATATGTGCACCTGCACGATGCTACTGTTGACAATATGGACCAAAATCTCGAGGGAACACTTCCAGCACCTCGTTGAATCTGCGCCACAAAGAACTGAGGCAGTTCTGAAGGCAGAAGGGGATCCAAGGCGGTACTAGCAAGTTGGACCCAATGTTTATTTCATATATACATATGTGTGTGTGTGTGTATGAAGTCAAGGACTCATGTATCTATTCTCAAAAAAAAGCCAAAAGGAATTATTTATTATGCTGCGCCTATAATAACCTGCTTTAGGCACTGCTCCAAACAGGGCAGGCTTTAATGTCTCTATCTTTTAATCCCGTGTTCTCTCCGTTCCTAAAGATGGCACCATTGATTTCTCTTTTTTTTTCTTCTTTTTTCCAAATAAAAACCTTTCTTCTGCTCATGCACGTAGAACACAAACCAAAAAGCACCTGAGGCTCATTCCAAACCGTGAGAAACGTAAGCATCGCGCATAGAAGCATTGCAAACGTCAATGCTTTTAAAAAGTAACTTCTAGTATGAAGTTTCATTTTGTCCTGTCCAGAAAAAAAAAAAAAAATGGCAAGAAACGTGTGACACTGGAGCTACAAAGTTGGGAGAAAATCTAGTGGCACACTGAATATTTGGAGAAGAGGTGAGATTAGTGATAAAGTGCCAAAGATTAGACAAGATTAGATAGTTACACATCTATAAGAACTGACTCATTTCTTACATTTATCCACCAAAGCACCCATCCCTCCACTGTAACTGCAGATTTTGAATGGTAGCTGATGAAGGGCAATCGTTTAAGCTTCAGTACAGCCTCACAGTCATACTAACTGAGAGGAGTCTCCCTGGACACGCTGCTACGTGACCCTGATTAGAAGTTCATTTCAAAGTAGTATTCCCGCTTATAGCGGTTACTCTGACTCGAGATCACGTGTTAACCTTGTGGAACCTCTACGAGACTTCAAAGACAATGCTGTGCTAACCTTCTCTAGGTTTTACCAAGGACCTTTTCTCATTCACCAGTTCCCACAAACTAACACAACACTTGTTATTTATATATATATATATATATACATATATATATATATATATATATATAACATATATATATTATACATATATTAATATATATTTATATATTTATATATATATAATCGTATTGTATATAAAATGAATTCAAAAGTAGGGTAAAATGCACTTTTATTTAAATATTCCGCTGCCATATGAACTAAAGTTCCATAACATTTGTTGTTCAAACACTTTTAACATCAGCACTTGTCAGTAACACATATTTAGTGTAAATCTCATCTTAAAAAAATGTAAAATAAATAAAGCTTATTGCCACTGCCAGGGCATTAATGTCACCCTGTTTTTATAAAAAATGAAAAAAAAAAAGTATACAAACAAAATCCAACAAAATGACCAACAAAATGATTGTGGCTCAGCACAATCAGAACATTAAAACAGGTAATTTCTGAGGTAACAGCAGAAACTTTTAACAGGAACTTCAACAGTTGTTACAATAACCTTGTTTCTGTCGAATCCTCCGTCTGGGAAAACTTTAAAATTAAAATGTCCGTGTTAAAGTACAGTGACTTTACCAATCTGTGTATCTTTCATTCTTTCCATTTTCAATTGTCAATCAAAAAAAAAAAAAAAATAGTGACATATTATTACGTTTTTCGTTTTTTAATCTAACACAAAAAAAAGAAAAACGAAAGCCTGTTTTGTTTATATTTTTCATTTTTAGACTTGGATCAAAAATACGAAATTAAAAAACGAGCCACAGAACTGAATTTGTTTTATAATTGAGGACTGGACTTTCTGTTGTCGTTACACATCTGTGCCACTAGATGGAGCCGCACTGCAGTAACCAGCTAGAGAACAGCAGGACAGTGAACACATGGAGCAGATCTGATGGAACATGGAGGAATGACCACAAAGTTTTGTTGCGATCCAGATTTTTTTTTTCTACACAGAATTGTTAATATTTCTACCTGAGTTGCTACCTGAATTGTAAAGTTCATGGATTTTTACTGTTCTCCATGTCTGTTTTAGCTTTTCTGCATGTTTACCTGCCAATTGTCTTCCGGTTCCACAGCAGCCAGTAACAGACTTTTCAAAACAAAAGCATGTGAGCAACATACGTTATTGCGCGATAAAATAAATGTCGGCGTTGATAAATCAATGCGGTAATGCAATAATAACGCGTTAACTTGCCCTATATATATATATATATATATGCATGCATGCAATATGTGCAGCACATTTTCTCTACTATAGATATAATCACTCAGCATGAAGGCTGAGGCCAAAAATTGAATACCTTGGGGTTTTCAGGGAGAACAGCCTTACCTTACATGGAATATTGAGGTAATTTTAATGAACAGTGATAATATTGACTTTCTGTCCGTATAAAACCTTCTTCTTGCGTGATAAAGGTTGTGAATGTGTCTACGACCCAAAAATGGATTGAGCACATACCACAAATATACAAATACAGAACAGCTGCGTGAGGTGTATCGGCATTGTGTGTTATTTTAATTGTAGTTTCCTGAAAATGTAGCATGGCAGCATATTTTCCTGCTGACTGTGTAGCACTGACGGGGAACACTGTGGACCTCGTCTCACTGGCCTGCAGGAGAAAACCTTTACGGTCTTACTAGGGGAAGGTATAAAGATTTTTTTTTATTCACACTGTCATTCATCTCTCTAACTCCTGTGAAAAACCTACATCTATTCATGAGCTTCTTCACTAAAATGGCCATAATCTGCAATAATAAATGAGGAGCACGTCTCCAGGTAATGTGCAAAAATCACTACAAAATACACTTAAAGATTGAAAGCATGAGATTTGTTCTTTCTCGCTATCTGTCTACATCATTTTCAGTGTTTGTGAGTTCCTTCACAGCTCCTGCAAACTGTGTGGAGACGGTGTTCCCGCTCTTTCTCGCCACCAGGATCTTCCATGAGTACATTATATAAATTAGGCTGAGCCTTTTTACTTGGCTGGTTTCACAGGGACTGTGCATAAACCTTGCTGGCAACCTCATCGGAGGCTGTTTATTCCAGCGTTCTTTATAAAATGCAACAATGTATGAAGTACAAAGACAGAGCAGTGGTGCTTGTCAACCCGACAGGTCCAGCAACAAGAGAGGAGGGTGTTGGTAGAGCCACAACAAAATGGTCGACCTCTGTCCCTGAGACAGAGATTGAAGCATGGCCTTGACTGAACTCAGGTGGACTTAACGCCAGATTCAGGCAACACTTTCTGTCTTCCAACCGGGAGTCTTGAAGTTATTGTGGTTGAAGTTATTCTACGTGCATTCTCACACTGACTAAAACACGCTTTCTCTTACGGGCCTCTGAGGATGTCGTGAGTCCAGCGCCATCTGAAGGTTAAAGTTTATATTACACTTGAAGTTCAGATGTAGTTACAATTCACACCACACAGGTGCAGAGAGGCATCTACCTGTGGATCAGGTCTACCTGACCAGTATGAAAATGATCCTGACCAGCAGGATGATGATCCTGACCAGCAGGATAATGATCCTGACCAGCATATGATCCTGACCAGCATGACCAGCCACCAGTGATGAGGACAAAATGATGACCTGCAAATGAGGGCAGCAAGAGTGATGACCAGATGATGATGTTGGTGGTCTGAGTGATGATGGATGATCTGAGTCCTGGCTGCCTGAGCTCCTGACCAGGTGATCACCAGTGATGATCCTGACCAGCTCCTGATCCTGACCAGCAGGATGATGAATTAGGTTTTCTCTTCGCCTTCGATACCTCTGCTATCTTCACTTCTACATTTTGTGGGTGTTTTATAATTAAATCTGAATAATACATTGGCCATCATTGTAACATTTCCAAGATTTCAATATCTAATATTAATTAATGATATGAATATTTCAAACTACTAATTGGTTTCAGGTTGCACAGTTACCACACCTTTGTGATTTTCAGATGGATTGGCAAACATTCATTAAGTCATAACTCACGTGCATTTTTAAAAATCTTTTAACAGGCTACAGCATTAAATCATGTTCACTTTTCTGGACGCCTGTTCAAACCTGAGTGGTGGTTTATGTTTTTTAGGGTTTTTAACTGCATTCACAGGTGTTCAGCAAACTCTGTTCCCTGATTTGGAACGAACCGGCACAGATGACATCACGATTGGCTCCGCCTTCTTTGTTAAGACCGCCTCCATCCTGGACTGAAGCAGGTGGGCGTATCTGAAAGTAGGGATGGGAGGATGCGCTGAACTGGAAAGTGCTTCAGCAGGGGCGCATAAATATGGACTCGGTGGGAGAATCGGGCCGCGTGTGACTCACATTATTCGTCAGAAATTGATAAAAATAATCAGAGAACAACACCCAAACCGCAACAGAAGGCAAAAGAAAAAAGCAGATGCACATGGAAGTGCTCGAATCTAAGTGTCACGGTGGAAGCGACCAGCATGAGACGGCTGTAAAGATTTGGGCACACGATCCGATAGACGTGCCCGAACTTTGGAGGAACTGCAGACTGACAAGTCTCAGTATCAGTTTGTGTGCAGCTGGGTGCAACTCTGATCAGCTCTGAATGATGACTGAATTAAATAAATACTGTACTACGCAGGAATGGTACTAATAGTGATGTCCATGTGTCTCTGATTTGAGAAACGTTAAATTGAGAACCAGAACGATAGACACAGAAATGATCAGTCTTATCTTTGATGAAATGGTCAGAACAATAATCAGTGGGAACAAAGTCTTTGCAGTTTACTCGCTGACGTCTGCTCAGTTCTTTGGTCTTTGATCCTTCCATTTGCTCCAATTTTAGGGAATCTGTCGAAACCTCATTTCACTGATGGATCCAATCTGTTCCTGCAGCCACGAACAACACTGACTACATGCTGCATGCGCGGTGTACATGCTTGACCTACAAAATAACCCAGAAGCTGTGATCTCACGTGAATACTATCTGTACCATGTTTTTTTTTTCTTTTTT